>OY728164.1:1134746424-1135346424 GCA_963277665.1 Viscum album | reverse complement strand
TTCCAACATGGATTCGAAGGCAAAGTAATGAAGAATACTTGTTCCACTTGTGATGTCAAAATGAAAGGTTCATTATCAACTCATTCATTTCTGTATAACATATAGTTAAAATTAACCAATGAAAACTGATATTGATCGAATTTACATCCACGCACTGGATCAAACCAATTACACTTTAACAATATGTACTTCAACCCGTGTGTGTATACAACTTCAATGATTTCTATCTATTGACCATAGTAATAACCAGAATCGAAAAATGGACAACCGATGCCATTGTTTTGTGTTTCTAGTTTGTCGTCAACATCTTTAATGCGAAATCAAAAACCATTAGCATCTATAGATTTATAACAATGAGCCGTTATATATGGACCCTCATCTAGTTGGATAAATTATTCAGTTAGCGTGGGGTCCCCTAACTCCCTCAGCTTATGAACCTACATAATTCATAGAATTCAATAATGATATATGTAGAAAGAAATTAGTATAATACTTCACTCATAATGAAAATCAATTTATATGTACATAATCCTTGAACCAATCATGAAATGATGCATAATGAGACTGTTGAATTTGCAACTCAGTCGCACGATACATCTCTTATTTTATCTCATTAATGTGTTTCCTACAAATGATAACGCAGTGTTTAAATGATCAACTTATGAAAACAAAACATGTAAAAGTTAAACAATAAAAGTGATAAGATACTTACTGCATTAATGGTGTAACTGATGGAGTATTGAACAAGATATATCGATGCGCTTGTATCCACTTGATGTTGTCCATATCATATGTGGTTCCTTCTCCAATTGGACCATCATGAATTCGAGAGGGCTTATCTAATTTTGTTTCAACATCTGTAAGATATTCTTCACAAAAAGTAGTACACTCATCCATCAAATAACCATTGGCTATTAATGCCTCCGGACGAGCTCTGTTGCGTATAAATCATTTCAATGTACTCAAATACCGCTCAATAGGATACATCCACCTGAATTGCACTAGACCAGCAGCCATTACTTCATCAGTTGGGTGCACTGTCAAGTGGACCATAACATCAAAAAAATGAGGGGGGAAATAGTTTCTCAAAGTGACAAAGCGTAAGTACAATTCGGTCCTGTAAACTTTTTAAATCACTCATTCGTTGATTTCTTAAACAAAGATGTCTAAAAAAATTACTCATCACAATCAACGGCTGAACAACATTGGGGGATAAACAATCACAAATTGCGATTGGAATCAACTGATGAAGTAGTGTGTGACTGTAATTAATTTTCAACCCTTTCAATGTCTTTCTCATCAAATTCACACACTTTGAAATATTAGAAGAGTAACCATCAGGAACCCTGATCATATTCAAAATGGAAATAAATGTCTCTTTCTCCTTTGTAGTCATCGTATACTCTGTAGTAGGCATATATGACTTGTTTCCCTCAGCTAACTGTAAATGCAACTGTTTCCTTAAACCCATTTCTTCCAAATCACAGCGTGCATTAACATGGTCCTTTGATTTTCCACTGACACCTAAAATGGTCCACAATATGTTATCACAGACATTTTTTTCAATGTGCATGACATCCAAATTATGCCTCATCATGTTAGTTTTCCAATATGAAAGACTATAAAAAATACTTTTCTTTTTCCAATTGTGACTGCGCTGCCTACCCACAGCTCGAATATTACGTACCGGTGGAGCCACCAAATCCTGAATTTCATATATCGTGCGGATGTTTTCTTCCTCAATGTATGATAACATTTTGACTCCTATCATGATTTTTGGTGGTGGGATAAACTCTCTAGAACTATAAAATGCCACTCTGTCCTTTATGAACCTGTGCTGAGGGGGTAGAAAACGTCTGTGACCCATGTATGCCCATTTTTATAATGCTTAAGCCATACAGATTTTTTACTTTTGTTGCAACAAGGGAAAGAAAATTCCCCTTTCGTACTCCAACCTGATAAATTTTCATAAGCTGGGAAGTCATTGATTGTCCACAATAAAGCAGCCTGCAGTTTGAACATTTCATTCGTTTCACAGTCATAATTCATCACACCATCGCCCCAAAATTCATTCAACTCATCAATCAATGGCTGAAGGTAAACATCAATATTATCCTCCGGACTTTTAGGTCCATCAATAAGAGTGGAAAGTAATATAAATTGTTGCTTCATACAAATCCACGGAGGAAGATTATACAGAACCAACACCACGGGCCATGTGCTATGAGTTGCACCAACCATAGACTTGAATGGATTGAAACCATCTGCTGCCAATCCCAATCGGACATTACGAACATCTTTGGCAATGTCGGGATATCTCTTATCAAAATCCTTCCATGCATGAGAGTCTGCCGGGTGGGTTAACATATCACTTTCATGAACTCTTTCTGCATTCCATCTCATTAAATTAGAAACTTTAGATGACATAAAAAATATTTTCAACCTCAGTTTAAGGGGAAAGTAACGCATTTGCTTTACGGCAATCAGTTTCCCCTATATCACAATCTGACTTTGATGAGTCTGATTTCCCCTATTCTCTTTCCACCTGGAAGCACCATAAACCGTACAAATATCCAAATGGGCAGTTTCCTTTCTAAACAACATACAGTTGTTTGCACATGCATCTATGGTCTCATATGTAAAACCTAAGTTCTCTGTCAGCTTATGAGCATAGTAATACGACTCGGGAATCTTAGCTTCGACAGGAAGAACCTTTTTCAATAACACCAACAGCATGTCGAATGATGTGTCTGACCAATGATTCAAAGTCTTCAAATGAAACAAATCCATGATAAATGACAATTTATTGTAAGAAGTACATCCAAGATATAATTCTATTTTTACATCATCAATTGATTCATAAAACCTCCTAAAATCACGATATGCACTAGAGCGAAGATTTATATCACTAGTCTCAAGATTCTGGATGTCAATGCCTTCAAGATCCAACCCACGTACCATTTCAGTAAGCATTTCATGCATTGGATCATTCATCCTTGCATCAACATCCATCTGAACTGCATCCGTATTTTGACAATGAACATATTCTTCTCCATGACGAGTCTAACTCTTATAATTTTTCATAAATCCCTTAAATAATAGGTGCTCCCTCACATTATCTAGTGTGAATTGATATTTGTTAGCACATTTTCTACATGGACAACTAATATAGTCACTTTCAAATCCTCTAGTGAAGTCAATAAACTGCATAATTCCATTGAAATATTCTCTAGACGTTCGATTTGGAATATCAATCCAACTCTTATCCATAATAAGATCCCTATAACAAACATTTACACAAGACTTATTACATTTTCATTTTTCATATCAAATATATTTAAAATAAATACTAATTAATTGTTTGTGAACCATTTATAAAATAATAATGTAAGTGAAAGCCCATGTCATACCTGATTGCGCTACAAACCTGGAAGGGAGGGGAGACGAAGGCGGTGCTGTGAGGGAGAGGAGAGGCAATGGAGCGGAGCCGGAGATGGAGTCGGTGCAGCGAGGGAGGGGATGGGCGGTGGTGGCGATGGGGAGCCGAAGGAGAGGAGGCGGTGAGGTGGCGACGGTGCAGCGAGGGTGGGACAACGAGGGAGGGGACCGAGGACAGGGGGAGCCAGAGTGGACGGGCGGCAGCAGCGAGGGGATGAGTAGCGGTCGTGTGGGGAGGGGACTGGGCGGCGGCGGTGCGGCAAGGGAGAGGACAGTGAAGGATGGGACGGGTGGTGGTGGTGCGGCGAGGGAGGGGACGAAGACAGAGGGGACGGGGGTTGGTGGGGTGCGGGGGGGTGTTCGGGGTGTTGGGGGGGAGGGCCGAGGGGGCGGAGGGAGGAGGGCGGAGGTCGGAGGTCGAAGGGGCTGGAGGCCGAAGGCCAGAGGGCTGTCAGAGGGCTTCTAGAGGTGGGTGGCAGGAGGCCCGAGGGTAGAGGGAGGCTGGAGGGCGGCCACAGGGCGGAGGGCGGCTGAAGCCGGAGGGCAGAGGCGGAGGAATCCCAAAGGAGATGGAGGGCAGGGCGGAGGGTGGCCGGAGGGTGGCCGGAGGGCGGCCGGAGGAGGGCGGCCGGTAGAGGGCGGGGCGGCGGAGGGTGGTCGGTGGAGGGTGGAGGGCAGCCGGCGAAGGGCGGAAGGGCGACGGGGGATGGCGGCGAGGGAGGGTGTGTGGTGGCGGGGCAGGGCGCGCGACGACCGGGGAGGGCAGTGAGGGAGGGAGTGCGATGATGGGGAGGGCGCGCAGCGAGGCTGGGCAGAGGAGGGTTCAGGGGGGCACTTCTCGAGAGGAGGGAGGAGGGTTCGGGGGGCGCCGAAGCCTGATTTTTTTTAGGGAAACCTAGCAACCGCTAGTGGCAGTCGCTATAGGTAAAGGGGCTCAAAATCCCAGATTTCTAGTAGTGAAATATTCCTTTAGATATCTATACATCTTTGTGCTACCTGGTTGTATAGAGAAATTTGATCTATGATCATCATATAATAGTTCCTTTTTTAGATCAGGTACTGATGGAACACATAACGTCTTCTCAAATTTCAGAACTCCTTCTACATACATGAAGTCAGCCAGTCTCCCATCCTTGACAGCATTAATTTTCTTGTGTAGATTCTCATCATCAGATTGAGATCTTTTTATCTTCTCTAATAAATATTTTTTAGCAATCATTTGAAAGAGAAAATATGTTTCCCCTTCCTTAACAATTTTCATATCGATCTTTAGTAGATCCAAAAATATAGGATCTATCTCAATCCTCATTTGAGTCAGAAGTCCATAATCCTTCATACTTAATGCATCTTCCACCTTATTCGCCTTTACTAGGTGGTAGTGTATTGAAAAAATGTAATCTTTGAGTAACTCAAGTCATCTCCTTTACCTCATGTTGAGTTCTTTTTGTGTGAAAATGTATTTCAAAATCTTGTGGCCCATATAAATCTCACACCTTTCTCCGTAGAGATAATATCTCTATATTTTCAGAGAAAATATTATGGCTGATAACTAAAGATCATGAGTTGAATAATTTTTCTCATGGGTCTTCAACTCTCTTGATGCATAAGTAATAACTTTATCATTTTTCATAAGGACACAACCCAGCCCATTCTTTGATGCATCGTTGTATATCCCAAATCCATAACTTTCATATGAAAGAGTCAAAATTAGAGCATTTAACAATCTTCTTTTCAATTCTTCGAAGCATTATGTACACTCTTTTTCCCACATAAACTTAAATCCTTTGCGTGTGAGCTTGGTTAGCGGGTTAGCCAGTCAGGCAAAATTCTGAACAAAATGCCGATAGTAACCTACTAAGCCAATAAAACTATGTACCATGGTTATGTTTGTTGGTGTTGGCCAATCTTGGATTTCCTTTGTCTTTGCAGGATCAACTAGGATTCCATCCTTAGAGACAATATCACCTAGAAAATAAATTTATTGGAGCCCGAATTCGCATTTTCTAAAATTTCCATATAATTCATTTCTCTTAAGAGTTTTCAGAATAATCTGTAAGTGATCCTCATGGTCTTCATATAATTTTGATTATACTAGGATATCATCGATGAATACCACAAAAAAGTTATCAAGATATTCCTTGAAAACTCTATTTATTAAATCCATGAAAATAGATGGTGCATTCATCAGTCCAAAAGGCATCACTGTAAACTCGTAATGCCCATACCTGGTTCGAAATTCTATCTTCAGAATATCTTCCTTCCTCACATGTAGTTGATGATATCCATATCAAAGGTCAATCTTTGAAAAGTATTGATCTCCATGAATTTGATCAAATAAATCATCAATATGGGGAAGATGATACTTATTCTTTATTGTAATATCATTGATTTCCCTATAATCAATGCATAGCCTCATGGATTCATCTTTCTTTTTGAAAAACAAGACTGGGGCTCCCCATGGAGAAACACTAGGTTGAATAAATCCTTTGTCATTCAAATCCTCTAGTTGTTTATTTAGATCCACTAACTCTACAGTGGCCATTCTATAGGGGGTCTTTGATATAGATCTTTCACTAGGAATTAAGTCAATGAAAAACTCAATTTCCCACTCTGGAGGATGTCCAGGTAAATCCTCTGAAAACACATCAATGTATTATTTCATTATATGCACATATTCAATTTGAATATTTATTTCCTCACCCATAGATATTGGTTTCTCTTCCTCTCCAAGAATTTCATTCAATAGATCTACTGGGGGTGGGTCTAGATAAGAATCAGATGGTGAGGTCTCTGCTCTAAAGATAAGAGATTCTACACCATTTTAAAAAATTGTAACTTCATTTTTCTTGCAATAAATCTTCGCATCATAATTTGATAGCTAATCCATACTGAGAATTATATCAAATTCAGTCATTGGTATGATGATAAGGTTAGAAACTAAAGCATGTTTATGTGTCACAAGGGGGACTAGCCAACATTCCTTTGTTGCAATGATGCATCCCCTAGGATTTTTGACTGATAACTCCTTTATTAAATCAAATTGGACATGTATAATTTTCTTGGAAAGCTGGGAAGATAAAAATGAATGCGATGATCCAGAATCAAATAAAGTGTTGGCTAAGTTTGAGGAAACAATTAAAGTGCCTTCCACCACACTATTAGAAACTTAAACTTCTTCAGTTGTAATCACATAAGTTCTCCCTTTCTCTCTTGGAATTTTCTGAGGCATGTTTCGTTGACACTTAGGCACTCATTTTCATAATGTCTCATATCTATACAATTTTAGCATTGAACATCATCAAATTGTTTCTTCCCCTTGCATTCATGAGATAGATGACCCTTTTCTCCACAGTTATAGCAGACTCCCTTTCCTTTTAAGCATTTCCTGAGATGATTCTTTCCATAGTTTTCACATAATGGGAATTTCTTCATTCCCTTGTTCTTCTTTGGAACTTCACCTTTCCCTTGGTTATCAGAGTACCTCTTCTTATCTTGGTTTCCCTTGAAAAAATTTGATCTAGCAAATTCCTTCTCTGTTTTTATGGCACTTGATACAATTTCATCATATGATGAAAATGTTAGAGAAGCTAGTTCCCTTTGAAGACTTGGCTTAAGACCTTCAAATAAATGATCAATCTTGTATACTGAGTCACGTATGTAATCTATGGAATACCTGGCTAGCCTTGTGAAGGTATCCTCATACTCTGCAAAATTTTCTTTTTCCCTTTGCTTTAAGACAAGGAATTTCCTCTTCATTTCGATTTGTTGATCACGAGGGAAATATTTTTCGAAGAATATTTCCTTAAAAGTTATCCATTCCATATCTTCTATTTCTTCTTCCTCTGTGGTATTCTGAATCAAGGACCACCATTGATCAACATCTCCCTTAAGACAATATACTGTCAGTACTACCTTTTCATTTTCATTGCATCTTAATGTCATGAATATATTTTCAAGGGACTTGATAAATTTCTCAGAAACCACTGGGTTAGTAGTCCCACTGAAAGATGGGGGCTTCTTCAACATGAAATGATCCAACACAGGTTTGGAATGGTTATTTGTTACAACCTGAGTAATTTGTCCCAATATGTTCATGACCTGATCTGCTCCAACATTGACTGTGTTGACATGATCAGTGGGGAGATCCCTATGTTTCCCACGAGTATTGATTACCCTTCTTCTATTAGATGCCATTTCTAAATAATGGCACACACTATATTAAGGTATGATTCATAATGTATAATCTTAACTTAACAAAATACTTAACATAAATTGAGATTCTATGCATGGATAATCTCATAATTAGAAAAATGGTTTCTTTGAGGAATAATTTACATTTCAATCCTTCATAATGTCTTGTAAAGAAAAAATTAATTATCCTAAGAATATCCCCTGGGAGTGTCGTAACCAAGAGTGCAGCAAGACCTGTTGTTGTGCACCAGTTCCCATTCGAATCTAGCTCAAAGCGGTATTTTCAGGTTTTACCCCTAGATACATTTGTGCCAGAGCCACCTCTACCTTCTTGTGTCTAGATAGGGATGTATTTCTTTAAAGATTCACATAATATATTCCTTACCAATATATAAGGATATTCTTTTACGTTTATCCTCAAATGCTACCTTAGGGATTTGTTACCTACTATACATTTCCTACTCTAGTTTCCAATTTTTCTACTAAACTTTCTCTGATACCAACTGTAACACCCCAACCCCTCTAGACCGGAGACGGTGCATTAATTGTTATATTGGCATGGTTAGAAGGAATGAAAATCCCAAAGGAACAATCAGTTTAGTAGTCTTGAAGAAAATAGATACATAGATATAACTCAAATTACATTGGAGAAGGTTACAAAATACAATACATAACAAAAACTAAAAATTGCATCCACAGGAACTCAATAAATGATCTCCTCTTCATCACTTTTTGAAGGTAGAAAATGAAAGGGGTGAGATCAAATTCTTAGTAAGGGTTACAAATATCAGAAGCATGATTCAATAATAACTGAATTATAAAAAAATTTACATAATCAACATGGCATGGTGAATAAATGAAAAACTCACTCCATTAATAAACTGAGAATTAAACTACATCCATAGATTTTGTCATAGTGAAAACCTCATGGACAATAATAACAGATAATTAATAAATAGAATTCTTATTAATTGGATGTCATGTATCTGTCACATGATACCATAATACCATAAAAATGGTTTAGTTCTGTGGGTAGAAACCTTTCAGATTTTTGGAAGCAAACTCAAAGGGTTTGTTGCCAACTGATTTGTCTCATGAGACCTACCGATGCATCGAGGGGCTATAGAGGGCCCCACCCACCACTTCATGTCCAAATAATTCTTTATAAATTTATTCAATACAAGAGCAATATTCCTTTTCAATATCAGTATAGATTAGATTATACGGATTCATCAATATTTCCATAATTAAAATAACTTTCCAAATAAACACCGTATAAAAAATGGTATACGGTTTAGACAACAAACATATAAATGATATGAGATTATGGATATTTAATTTAAATATAATTTTAAATGAAAAGTGATCTCAAATGGGCAGTAGTTACACCACATAAGTATTATTAGGTTCACCATACAAATTTAGTCACAACAAAATAGTAGTTGAGACAAAGTCTCTTACCACAATGTAATCGGTCGAATCATATGATCAGAACATAATAAAACTCAAATGAATCATTGAATAACATGAATATAAATATAATAATGTTATTATATATCAAATTTCAGTACACATATACCATATATAATAATTAAGTGGCGAACAATGAAAATTTCATAGAGATGAAAGTGAGATGAGAAACCCCTTACCACATTTTAATAAAACGAGTCGTATGAAAAAAAGTTAATAAACACCAATTTAATCACATAATACCATGAATATAAATAGATTCATGATAATATATATCAAATTTCAGTACACAATACACCACATTAAATAAATAAGTGTCGAACAATGGAAATATCACAGAATTAAAAGTGAGATAAGAAACCCCTTACCTTTTGCTCGAGTGTGTTCTTAATTTGTTTTAATGACCTGAATAATCCAATTTATATTCATTAATTAATAATTCCATAACCTCCCATACATGTAATTATTTTATTATAACCTTATTAGTTTTATTCATGTCCCTTTTTATGGTTTTAAGAGGTTTAATTTTATTGTTTTGGAAGCATTTTCTTCTTTGGTTTTCATAATTCGTTTACTTGCTTTCATGAATGGAAGTTCGTTTTAAATGTGGTTCAACATTCAGAATTGTTAATATATATTATTAGTGACATTAAATAGATATAAATTATCTTATAATTATTTTGGGTTATATACCATGATAATGATTCGTTAGTTAAAAGTTTATTACAAATATGTGGATTAACTTGGCCGTTTTGTTCATAATGAACTTGTTTTGTATTATTATTTCATATTATGAGTGTGTAAAAATTCCAGAACATTAATGGGATGAAATACATATATTATGATCTGGTTAAAACATTAAAATGGTTTCATGGCTAGTAATGAAGGAGAAAGTGAAGAATGAAACTCCATCGTCCACAAAGGCTATAAATTGGAACCTCATGGATGTTGATTTCGTTTATAAAAATAAAAGAGAGGGAGTAAGAATATTGATGATGGTTCTTCCATTAAAATGATATAATTCTAGTATATATATTATACTATAGTTTATCATGGTCATTTGGATAGAGAAGGTGAGGTGAGAAAAAGAAAAGAGATGAACTTGAAAATAAAAGAAAAGGTGAGAGATCCCTTACGAAAATTCGGCAGCCTAACAACGTCGCTTAAAATTTCATAAAATGAAAAGATTAGAGAAAAGGTCTATCTCATAATATTTAAATCAAAATTAAATTAATAATAATACATAAAATCAAACCCCAACATATGATAATGGAAAATCAAATAGATAACATAAAAGAAGTGTCGACTAAAAGAAGAGAATGAAGGATTCCCTTACCTTGTAGAGTAACTCCTAGATCTTGAAGGATGGGACCTTGGGGGATTAAGAATGCCTTGGGAGGACTCCTAGAGAGGTAAACCCACCAGATATTAGAGTATGAGGAATTTGGAATGAAATAAAACGAATGGATGAGTGGGTATTTATAGAAAAAGAGAGGTAGTATTTTAATAATTTCAAAGGGACACCTCATTTGTGGTTTTTGTCAAACCATGGGCTTGCCCATGGTTTTATCCACTTGGGACACCTCATGTAATAAGTTACTATACACAATTCAACCATACTTTTATATTTAATTATTACATAATTATAAAGTCATTAAACTACCAAAAACTCAAAATTGTATTTTTACTATTCATGAAAAATTCATGTATTTTAGAAAAATCCCAAAAATTCATCCTAACCATTTTTCAAAGTGTAGAATTAAAATATGAACTCCATTTTTAGAAAATAATTTTATGATTATTTTTAATTTAATTTTTAAATAAAATCATAGTTAATTCAAAAAAACAATTTTTAAAGGTATAATTAGTTCTATATGACATTAAAAAATCAATTAAGATCTCATTATCTTATTACCTTAAAAAATATAATATAATCATTATTTAGTATTTATAAGGGTCATATTACTATTCATTTTACTATTCATAAGGGTATGTTACTATTCATCAAAAAATCAAGTTGGTTCTATCAGACTCCAAATGACTTACTGGTTACAACTTTATATGACTGTTTTTCAAAATTAAAAACATAGAAGTGGAAAATTTATGTTTAATGGATAGCTTATAACTTTCTCCTATAATGTTCTGATTCACAAAAGACATAATTCTTCATGCAATATAGGTTATCTAATGAATATAAAGTATTTAAGAGGAACATACTAAAAAAATTTTGGGGTGTTATAATTGATAAATTCTTACGTCATTTATATAAACTTTGTAAGGGAAATCTTAACTCAATTTCCATTCATTAATTTAAATATTCATGTCATTAGTTTTGTTTTTTTAAGAATATGTGTGAATGACCTATGATTTTTTTACACTAAATATCCACTTATATTGGGTGTATTTATATTTGTCACACATAATTATTTCATTGATTTATCCTTAATCTAAGGATACAATCTTTGTAAGGGATTTCATCTCAATTTACATTCCATTGAGACTTATTTGTTGTTATGCACCAATTCACTTTTATATGGTGTATATACTACCCTTTGATATATTATATCATGAATCTTCTTATTCTCATGATATTATAAATTTTGTTTAATTTTATTATTTAATTATTTTTATTCTTGTATTTTCTGACTGAATGGCCCGAAGGCCTAAATTTTTATTTCTTTTTGGATAAACCCCTTTTAAGGGTAAAGGGGGAAAACCACACATGACTTCACAGATGTAGAGAATGATCAACCTATAGCTAGACTACAAAAGAAACCCCACTCTAGAATCAACATCATTATGGAAATACTTCACCATTGCACGACTACTCTGTAAATCATCCCATGCAGAAAAGCATGGGCCTAGTACCGATGGAAGTTCCATACCCTCTCAATCTTCCAAATCTGAATAGCCTTGTACGGTGAAAGAAACCTGCTCTGAATCCTCATATGAAGATTCCTTGTAGAATTTCTGGAACAATCCATCAACCAAATAACAAAATTAACAGACAGATTCTTCCTACCAAGAGGACCTTCACAAATCAAATGCACCACCACTAGTGCTATCAACACAGCAAAGCCGCCAACCATGCCTCCAAAATCAACGCCATCAAAATGAACCCAAAAACGTTTGATCTGCAAAACCACCGCACAAAGCATAAACCATTTCCTCCCCCCTCTGATTCTCTCTGTAGCGAGTTCCAAGCCACTTCGAGATGATGAAGCACACCGGAGTTGTCACTGGGCTGCGCCATCGTGGACCTAAGATCCTAAAGCCAAAACCATGCTTGAGTTGTCACCAAGCCATCCTGAAACTGGAATAACTCCTTGAACTCCATATCCGTCGCTGATCTGAGGTCAACATCAGATCCAACACTGATCTGAGATCTATCGGATCTACCAGCAAGTGAGGTCAAGATGGCCATTGCTAATTCAAGGGCAGCCAACACCACCTGAGCGAATTCATTGTTGAGGAAGAAGAGACATATGTTGTCGAGCCAGGTGTTGCTGAGATGATGTTGACCCAAGGATGAGGTAGCTAGTACTGATTTATATGATCTAATCTGGGATAGGGGAGGAGGAGAAATAGATAGGAAAACCTAGGCGGTGCGTAAGGGGAGGACATTGTCATATTTATGTATTTTCTCAAGTGGTAAAGGACTCTTTAACTAAAACATCATTTTAAATGTTTTAAAGATTTATTCTTCTAAATTTTTCTCATTAATGTTCATATTTTCAAAATGGTTTTAAGGATTTATTTATATGGACATGAGTGTTTTAAAGTGTAAATTCCTTTCAAAAACTTCAAAGTAGTATGGGACACTTTGATTCAAAATTCTCTTTTTTTG
Source organism: Viscum album (assembly GCA_963277665.1). Taxonomy (NCBI): domain Eukaryota; kingdom Viridiplantae; phylum Streptophyta; class Magnoliopsida; order Santalales; family Viscaceae; genus Viscum; species Viscum album. The sequence goes on along the minus strand of OY728164.1, from coordinate 1,135,333,478 downwards.
AATGGGTTAAATGTATTGATTATATCAATATCTTGAAATGATATATTGTGATTACAATGTGGAAATGTTATTTTTCATTTATGCTTATTTTATGTGATATGATTATGTTATGGTACTTGGACATTTGATGGGTGGTTACGTGATAAACCAATTATTGGTGGATACGTGATAAACCAAAGACGGGTGGTTCCATGATAAACTAAGGACAGGTGGTTACATTATAACCTCCAATTCATTGGGTATGGAAGTCAGCCATATGGTTATTCCATTTAGTGATATGTGTGTAATTTGATCGTATGGTTATTCCATTTAAGTATGTCTATGTCCCAAGTTACCTATATATGTCATATGTTTCTTTCTATGGGATTATGGTAATCTTTTGGTTACAAAAAGGGTAAGCAATGAGCTTATATTCAGAGAAGTATATTTACTACTTCTTAAAGGTGAAAAATATTAATTTATGATAAAGTATTCATGGATTTTATATTTTCTTAAGACTAACAGTTTTCCTTTTTTCTGTATCCCTTACTAAGATTTTTATGCTCATCTTAAGTTTTGAAATGTTTTTCACAAGACTTAAAGAATAATAGAGTCAAGGATGGGATCAAGAAAAAGTTATGTTGTTAAAACATGAAATGATACCATGTTTCTTTTTAAAGAGTTTTTGTTTTATGGAAAAAATGGATAGTGTGTAGAAGTTTCTACTTTTAATATTTAAGTTATTATGTATGAGTTATGACCTGATTATCTAAATATCTAAACCTGAAAAGATCCAAGATGTGAATTAAATTAAAATTAATGACTTATCTTAAGAGTAAGTAATGTTTAAGGTCAGGGCCTTATACACTAGTAGCAGTGGACCACCCTCTCATCCTCCTCCTCTCCACCAGGTATGATGCCTCGTCTATCCTCATCCTTCATCAGCAAACCCAACAGCCAGCCTCCTCTCTATGTGACCTCCTCCTTGCATCCTCTGCACAACACCTCCATCGCCACCAGAGTTCCAGCCCTATCATCCTCAGTCACCTACCATCACCATATTGCACTACAGCATCAAATGAAGAGCCTTATCCCCCACACCCACCACACATTGGGCTCTCTATCTATCTATCTATCTATCTATCTATCTCTATGAAAAACTCTAGTAGACCTCATCCTGACTCCTATCGATGGAAACCCTACCAAAGGCTGATTTCCTCCCTCACCTTTACTTATGCACAAGACAGTGTTGATCCTCCCCCTGAGCAGCACCAAGTCAGCACCTCATTATCCTCTCCGCTGCAACCCTATGAAGCAGAAGCAACCACCTATTGTTGCACATCATACACCATCGGCATCCTCCTTCACCGCAACCTCTACCACCCTCATCCTCCTCTTATGATAGCCCTCTCCTCACACTAGTAATGGACGGTTTTATGTGTATTGGAATTTTACAGTTATTCTTGTACGTCATTGACACGCGTGATGGTTCGGTTTAGCATTTTTATGATCAATGGAGTGATGGTTATTATTTTGCGATCATCATCGGCAACTTGTGACAATATTAACATTGAAACGAACACAATGATTTCTATTTATTATTTCATGTGTCATGTTTTTGTGATGGTTGGCTAGTATTATTTGTGTCGGAGTTGCGATGAATGTAATGGTGTATGCATTCCATTATTTTTTATCCATGTTTGATTGTCTTTTGATTTTTTTAAACAAAATTGGATGTTTATATGATTAATTATATTTTTGTTTGCTTTAATTTGTTGCTGAGTATGCACACAAGGTGTGGTATCTGTTCGTGTGATACCTAATAAGTAATCATGAACGGGAGATAATCAGAGGATTTATTTCTTCAGAAGTCGATCGCGCACGTGAGGGAATCATAAATTGCACGCAAGAAAATTATGAATAAATAAATATATTAATTGAAAAAAATGATATTTTGTATGCATTCCCCTTCAAACTTGCATGAGTGATATCTAATAAGTGATCTCATGTGAACGAATCTAGAATAGATAGATACTTTGACTTTTTGAGAAATAGATCATTGCATTTCACCAAGTGATTTGATGCTAAAATGATGTGAAAATTATTCATCAAATCATAGAATGAAATGGTGGATGATTTGTATGAAAATTAGAACACTATCTGACATCACAGAATGCGACCTAATGGTATTTTGATTAAATTTGGAATCGATGGTAATTTAATAAATAAATATTCAACTGTGGAAATTAAATAATTAGCATTGCATGCACTTAGATAGACTCCACAACTCTAACACTTCCATCTCCATCTTTTTTTATCCATAGATTAATTTAGTTCGCTTAGATTGTTTTAGTTAATTTAATTAGTCATTTTTAAATAGGTTTTTAGTTTTTATAATTTTTAGTTAATCATTTTAAAATCTCATCTGCCTAAACATTCTTCAAAGAGGATATTCCTAGTATCTACGCACATTCTCCTTGTGGTTAGACCCTGCTCGTCACTTCTACATTAGTTAGTAAGCCCCCCCATAGAATAAGTCCTCCGCTCCTTTTGGAAAGCCAATGGATCGCCCTTGTTGTCTATCTTCTAAACAAGCTAAAAATGAAAATTAAAAACTCAAATTAAAAAATTAAAAATAAAAAAATCTTATTATCTAAATGTTAAATAAAAAAAATAAAAACAATGATAGTAGAATTATATCAATAAATATTATGCTAAATGTATAAACAAAAATAGTTATAAGAAAATGTTATATAGGTAAATATAGATATAGATATATACAAACACATGTAATTAGATACTCTAGAATATAGATATAATAAAAGTATGATTATACATAATTTAATATTACTACTATTAAATATTAATATAATAAAAATAATAAACTAATAAAATTAATAATATTAATATTTATAATAACATACAATGTTAAATAATATATAATGATAATATAGAAAATTAATATATATATATATATATATATATTTATACTAATAAATATTTATAAACTAAAATAAAAATAATATTAGTGAAACTACTAAGAATAATAGTGTTAAATATAATATATAAAATTAATACACACTAATAAAAATACTGAATTGAAAAAACGAGTATATAAATTAACTAAAAATTATCAAAATATCTAAAATACTGAAAACAACAAAAATAATCTAAAAACACAAAAGATGGTTAGACAAATTAATTTAAATGAAGTTAAGAAATTATTAAAATTCTAGTGAATTCCATGTGCATCAGTGGCATAGTTAGGGTTTTCTTATAAAGGTGATAAGAGCTTTATCAACACTTACTAAAAAACATTGACAAGAGTCTTGTATAAGCACTGAAATTGTAAGTATTGATAATTTAATATTGTATCAATGCTATTTTAAAATAATACTGAATTGTTATTCTTATAAGAATATATATATATATCATATGTAATGATATAATATATTTTTATCAACTCAATTAAAATTATAAATGTATTAATTTTTTCACTATAAATTTATAATTATAAAACTATAAAATTAAAAGAAATAATTTTTTTAAATTATATTTAATGGATTTAAAATTTTCAATATATAGATATATTATTATTACTAATAATATATTTTTATATTTTATTGATTTTATAAAAAATTTAATTAACTATTAATTACATTTAAAAATTATTAATTCGAAAGGGTAAGGGGTCAAGTCTCTTTTTATTGAAAAAATGAAAAATACATTTTTAACTCGTTTGAAGGGAAACTCATTACATAACCCGAAAACTCAGTGGCTTAAAAGATATGTAGCTTTAAAGACACATACTTAGCCCAAAGGCCCACCATTTTGTTTGTGCAAAGGCCCTTCAATGCAACGCTGTCATTATCTGTGTCACTGCCTGCATGTGTCGTTATCTGTTTGTATCAGCGTCTACATCATTGATTGCATGATAAATTCCCTGAAAGGAGTTGCCAAGATTCGAATCATGGTTGCTTGGATGTGGATTTTGTGATGAGAACAACTCGACTACAACTCAAACCACAAAATAAAAATTATTAATTATAATTAAAAATATGTTTTTTATAAATGAATAAATATTTTTTAAAATATATCATTAATTATATAAATGTATAATTTTATTCATAAATAATTATATGTATACATGAAAAAATATTTAAAATAAATATACATTACTAATTAGTTAAATGTAAATATTAATTAATAATTTTAATATTATAATAATATATAAAAAAATTTAATTATAAAACTACTAAAATTATAAATTTAAATTCATTTAAATATTTGAAGTTGCATTAAATTCTTTAAATTATTCAGTTTCATATATTACAATCTTTATTCACATAGAAATATGTATGTGTGTGTGTGCACAAATGTATATCCAACTATATACAATGCATATAACATTAATTTTATTATATAGTAATATTACTAATATAAAAAATCACATATGCATTAAAATTTCTAAAATTTAAAAGTTCAACTAATCAATTCATATAAACATTAAATTTGAAATTTTTTCATTAGAATCAACATATATAAATACTTTATCTTAAATAAATAAATAAATATTTTACAAGATCTATTACCGGTGTCTATAAAGGTTACATTTATCAACAATAAATAAAACCCTGATATTTGTATAACTTTTATCAATGCTAAAATAAGCGCTGGTAGAAATCAATTTTTATGAGTGATTTGTTTTAGTGTAGAAAAAATTATACTGCTATAAAATTTATTATTCATAGGGGGTTGATTCGTGCAACCACTATTTGGAAGTCGATGTATAATTTAACCCCCCACCCTAAATTTTTCTCCCTCTGCGACCCTCCTCCTCCACTTGTGACCCTCCTCCTCCACCTGCGACCCTCCTCCTCTCGCGACCCTATTTTGTTCACCCTCCCACAACCCTGCTTCCATGCGGCATCATCCCCCGTACTACCATCGTCGAACAGACCCAGCCCCATCGGGCCCCGTTGTCGATCCCTCCCGCCTCCGTTGAGCCCCCCCCCCACCCCACCCTCGAGCCCTTCCGCCATGCCCATGCCTCGCCACCAAGACCTCCCACCCCTGATCCCTCCCACCCCCATTGAGCTCCCTTTGTAATTCCCCTCCATCATTTGTCAATCACTGTGTCAAAGCCTCCTGCCCTTATCGATCCCATGTAGTCGAGCCCCCTATTTCACATCCCCAATCCCGCCGGCCCCCTTTACCCTTGGTGAGTCCCCTCCAGGTGATTTTTTTAAATTTCAGTTCAATATTATGTATTCAATTTGAACATTAGGTGATTATTACATGGGTGCTTCATCTTTCCACAAGTCTAATAGCTCTCTATACTCTCATAATCATCCAGTGTATTTTTTTGTTGCCAGTATAGCATTTGATATTTGTGTAAGGTGTATGAATTTGGATTTAGTTGCATCACATACATGATTTGACCTTTCATACTATATCGCATACATGATTTGGACTTTCTTTAATATAATTAAGCATTCTATTTTACCTGTAGTCTTTAGGTGAGTTGTTCATTGATTTAGTATTTTACAATTTTAAACATTGAAAAAAATTATATAAAATCCTTTTACAAGCATCAAGAAAATTCTTATTTAGTCATATTTTCATGTTTCGCCATTTTTAATAGATAATATTGAGGTGACTATTGTGTATGTGTTGTTTTGTGCATGACCTTTACTAGTTAGTTTAAGCTTATGTTTACCATCATTACTTATCTAAATTTGTGTGCTACATTTTTTCTTTCATGCCATCTTTTGAATTCATGTATGTGATACAATATGTTGAAAGAAACTTTTAATGCATGATGGATTATTTGATGATTACTATTAATTGATGAATTAAAATTTTCTTATTTAAATTATGGAAATTAAGAAAAATATTGAAAATGTATAGTGAAAAGACAACTATCCTTATGGGCAACAATTGTTGATTCATAGTGGTAAAGTATTGAAGGATGAAAGCACATTGTCAGAGAACAAGGTTTCTGAAGATGTATTTCTTGTTGTCATGCTTAAAAATGTTAATAATTATTCATTATATGTTAATTTTATGTATTCTTTCTATATAATACTTCTTAAGAATGTTATTTCTTGTACAATGCTTTTTTGATTTTGAAGGCCTTTACTAGCAATGAGAATCTATTTAAACTAAAGGGCCACTGTATGAATTTCTGTATATGAAGCATTGTGTAACCCTATATTTATTATTCCAACCTCAATATATTTCATCTCTCCCTCCCTCCCTCAGCTAATGTTTTGGTTATGGTAGTTTTTTACCTAATTACAAGTTTTTTACTTTCATTGTCATAATGCTTATTTTCCTTTTTAAATAATCTGTTTTTAAGGTGGTGGAATTTATCTATCTCATGTATCATGATAAAGTTTTTCAATTCATTTATATAAAAATAAAATGTGTCATGTTTTGAATCAAAAAAAATGAGATCATGAGTTGAAACAATAGCTTTATCTCAATGCTTGTTTTTTAGAACCTTTTCTTTGAATTTTAATTTATCCAGACCTGTAATGTCTGTTCTGACACGCCATACTTATAGTATTTTAACTATAGCCACTTTGGGATCTTATATATATTTTTTATTAAGAGATAAAATTAATAGAAGTGGAAATTAAGAGGTTTGAATGTGAACCCAAACATAGCCTATATGTTTTGGTGTTTTTTAAAAAACATTGGCGTGAAATTTACTCTCTTTATTGCATTTTTTTAGTTTTGGTGTTACATTATTTATTTGTTTACTTTTATATATTTTGATGTTGTTCCATAATAGAACCTAATCCTACAAGACTGTGTTTCATGAATTTTCATGGTGTCTCTAATGATCCAATTAGTTGGTCTTGTTTTGAAGCATTTTTCCTTGCACCATGGTTTCAGTTGCAAACTAGTACATGCAGTTGTCATGATATGAAGTTTATTTTATTTATAATAGTTTATAACATATCTAGATTTCCCTATTTAATTATTATAATTTATTCATTTCTTCTTGTATGCATACAGAGAAAAACTATGGGCTCATCAGGGGTTTCTTCCACACCGGTTACTTCTTCTGGCTTGTGAAAATGCACCTGAAGTTCCTGAATAAGTTGTGTGAGTTGATCTATTGGTAAATGATTCTCCTTGTTTTTGTTTCAAAATTCATGCTTGTTTTGGATTCTTCTTTTACAAAGTTTCAAAGGGAACCCCTTACACTTTTTATAACATAGTAGCAAAGTAAGGAATCAAGTACAATATTTATTTTCTTGCAAGTATGGCATATCTTTAAATGTTGGGTGTGGAGGTTGAGAGTGGGTAGGGGTTATTTTGGGGTTTAAATGATGGTTCACAACTTGTATCTATCATTTCAGGTAACACTTTCAAGCATTGAAGGTGGAGGACTTAGATCTCTTGATTTTCTATGAAACAACCAACAGGTGTATTTCTTCTTGTATCACTTCAAATTTTCATTTAATCATTATAGTGTGTGGCGTGCCTTAATTGAACGTCACCCTATTCTTCATACATTGTTTCCTTCTTAAAAAAATGGTTTTAATGCCTAATATTGTATTTGGGTTATTATGTTTTATTAAAGGTAATAATTTGGGTTTATAGATTAGGTTGACTCTCTTGTAAACCCATTTAAATTTAAATATATAACTTACTATATCATGACAAAACATTAGATGGGTAAATAATGGTCAACCTGAATCCGATCTAAATATTATTCATATGCCAGACTACCCAACCCAATTATTCGTGTTGTGTAAGAGCTGACAGAACGTCAATCAGACGTTTGGTCTGTCCGGAATGACTGAATATGTGATTTTTAAAGGTTTTATGCCCATTAAAAAGGTGCGTACGGGGGTCAAAATGATCCAAATGATGTATTAATGTCGTTAAATCAGACGCAACAACCTTAGAGTGAATTTTGAATGAGTAGAGAATACAGAACATCAATTGGAGATGTCATTTTCCCAGGATGACCGAATACGCACCTTTAGTGTCATAAAACATCAAAACGTGCATTTAATGGTCAATTCCATATCAAACAACCTTGGTATGAAATGAAATCATAATAAGACAATCTTATTATTATTTTTGTTGTGTAAAAGTAGATGGAACATCAATGGGGTGTTCGGTCTATCTGAAATGACTGAATATGTGATTTTTAAAGGTTTTACGCCCTTTAAAAAGGTACGTTCGATATCTGAATGTAATGAAATCAGATGAAAACAACCATAGAGTTAATAGTGAATTTTTCAAGTAGTTGTAACATCAATCTGAGATGTCGTTTTCCCGGGATAACCAAAAATGCACTTTTAATGTCATAAAACACCAAAATGTGTGTTTAATGGTCAATTCCATATCAAATGACCTCATAATGACCTAAAATCATAGGAATAAATTCTTATTATTATTCTTGATGTGTAAAATCATATTAAATGTCAATTGTACATGAGGTCTTCCCGGAACTATCAAATATGTGGTTTTTAAAGGTTTGACGCCCTTTAAAAATATGTGTTTGGGGGTAAAAACCAGCTGAACGACCTCCAAATGTTGTGAAATAAGACAAAAACAACTGTATAGTGAATTTTAAATTGGTTGAGTAGAAGGAACTTCAATTCAAGATGTTTTTTGCCTGAGATGATCGAAAATGCACTTTTAGTGTCATAAAACACCAAAACGTGGGTTTAACAGTAAATTCCATATCAAATGACTTCATAATGACATGAAATTACATAAAAATTTTATTATTATTATTTATGATGTGCATGAGTAGACAGAACATCAATTTGATGTGTGGTCTGCCCGAAACGACCGAATATGCAGTTTTTAAAGGTTAGAAGCCCTTTAAAAAGGTGTGTTTGGGAGTCAAAATCAGTCGAAAGACCTCTGAATTCCATGAAATCATATGAAAATAAACATAGAATTAATTTTAAATTTTTCAAGAAAACAAAATATCAATCAGAGATGTTGTTTGCTTGGGATGATTGAAAATACACTTTTAGTGTCTTAAAACACCAAAACGTGCGTTTAACGGTCAATTCCATATCAAACAACTTCATAATGACCTAAAATCATATTAAACCCATACTATTATTATTCTTGATGTTTATGAGTAGACAGAATGTCAATTGGATGTGCGGTCTGCCTGAAACGGCCGAATATGTGGTTTTTAAAGGTTGAACCACCCTTTAAAAAGGTGTGTTTGGGGGTCAAAATCAGCCAAATGACATCCAAATTTCATGAAATCAGATAAAACCCATAGATTTAATTGTGAATTGTTCAAGCAGACAGAACATCAATCGGAGATTCCGTTTTCATGGGATGACCGAAAACACACTTTTAGTGTCATAAAACACCAAAATGTGCATTTAAAAGTCAATTCCATGTGAAACGACCTCAGAATGACCTGAAATCATAGGAAAACCATATTATTATTATTTTTGTTGTGTAAGAGTAGACATAAATTCAATCAGACATTTGGTATTCTCAGAATTACCAAATATGCGGGTTTTAAAGGTTAGACGCCCTTTAATTTTTTTGAAAATAAATGATAAATTACTGGTCAATCAAATTAGACCTACAAATCCAATTAAGAAACGATTCCGCCCAATAATTATCACCCCATGATTTCTCACAACATGCTAAATGATGAGCATCAAGATTACTAGCCCGTTTGATAAAAGAAAATTTGCATTCAGTGAAGCCTTCAGACAAGGACCAAATCTTTCACAAGATAAGGCCAAAAACCTGAGAGTCCTCATCCTTCTTTGAAAGAGAATTAACCACTTTAAGGCAATCAGACTCCACCAGAACCTTGGGCCAATTTTTTGAACAGGCAAGAAGGATCCCATGGAGGATGGCAGAGGCATCCGCCACCACAGGACTCTAAGAGTTTTGCACTTCCCAACAATGAGCATCCACAATCTGTCTAGAACTATTATGGACAATGAGACCAATACCAACCCTGGAATGAGAATAGACCACAGAATCTATATTAATTTTGAGAAAACCCTCTGGGGAGGGGGACCAATGGGGAGCCTCTTGCCGCATGTCACCCGAAGAAGGAACTGCATCATTTTCTTTCCAAGAGTTCATCCACCCCTTGGCCCTCACGACCTAGATATGATCTTGGGTCACCTTCATTTGGAAAATACATTCATTTCTTCTAGTCTAAACCATCCAAACAATTGTACAGATCAGCCCCACCACTATCGGTTCCAATGAAGTCACCCAATTGATAAGGTTTTAGACCAACCCCACTAAAGGATCAAAGAACATTCCAAAATCCATCCTCCATGTCTTCCACACCCCTTCCACCCCATGACAGAAAATAATTCCATGCAAAGGATATTCCACCTCTTGGAGGCATAAAGGAAAACTGTCATCCTCCGCTAAATGACATCTCACCAAAAAATCACGGGTTGGAAGAACACCATAGCATACTTGCCACCAAAAAAAATTCACCTTGGGCAGAGTAGTGAGCGACCAAAGACTCTTCCAATGACCATCGGGAACGACATGTGCCAAGCCTTAAACTCACATTTTGTAACCCGAGCGAATTGAGTACCTCCCATGAGCTTCCCCCATCCAACAAATCTGGTCATTACTCACACCTAGTGTAAGAGGAATACTTAGGGTGAGATGATGGTCAACCTCATTAAACCATCTGCAAATCTTCCCACGATCCCATTCCTCCAGCGCATCATTGATGAGATCTCGCACCCTTGCATTTTCAAACCTTAGTACAGTAATCGATGAAACTTTATGGTTGACTCCATTTTCTAGCCACAGATCATTCCACACACTAAAATCGTTCCCATCATCAATTCTCCAAATGCAACCAATGTCAAGAAGATATTTTTTCCCCAAATACTTTGACATAAAAAACTCAGTCATGGCCCCAACTGGGCATGCAAGAAGTAAGAATGAGGAAAATATTTTGCTCGCACAACCTTTGGGAACATGGCATTTTTATATGAGAGAAGGTGCCACCCTTGATTTGCTAACAGCACCTCATTAAACCATTTAAGATTCCTAAATCTGAGGCCTCCATAGAATTTCGAAACACATAGTTTCTCCCAAAACGTCCAATGGGGGTTATGTTTTCCCTCATGATAGCCCCACTAAAAATTAGCTAACCGGGAATGGATTTGATCAACAAGAGTTTCTGGTAATTTAAATAAAGACATGACATAATATGGGATTGCTTGGGCCACTGACTTAATGAGAACTTCCTTTCCCGCTTTTGAAATCTTCATGCTCGACCAAAGATAGATCAAATTATCCACCCCATCCATAATCGAAGCGAACACTTGTTTCTTTTACCTACTAACAAGAGTCGGGAGGCCAAGGTATTTAGGATGTTTATCAACCATTGGAAAACCTCTTATTCGCTGCAACTCCTCTCTCTTAGCCGGTAAGATTCCTTTACTGAAAGATAACTTTGATTTCGAAGGATTAAGACGTTGTCCAAAATCCCTTTCATACAACTTTATGATATTCATCACTGAACTGTACTCTTGCAGGGTAGCACGAGCAAAAAAGGAGACTATCATCTGCAAATAAGAGATGGGAGACAGGAGGGGAATTTCTACATACCTTCGCACCATGAACAGCTCCTTGATCTACCACTTTCAAAAGGAGATGTGAAAAGAAATCAGCCACCATAATGAAAAGATATGGTGAAAGAGGATCCCCTTTGTCGCAAACCTCTTGAAGGTTTAAATTTTCCCAAAGGGTTCCCATTAATATTAATTCTGAAGGAGGAAGACGTAACATAGTTCATGATAAGAGAGACCCATTTTGTCCCAAAGCCCAACCTGGAGTGAACAATTTTGAGAAAAGGTCATTCCACTCTGTCATAGGCTTTCATCGTATCTGATTTCATAGCCATTATGCCTCTTTTTGGATGAGGAACAGGTTTTCATGGAGTGGAATAATTCAAATGTAATGGAAGCATTATCAGTAATGGATCTCTTTGGAACAAAAGAACTTCGGTTTTCAGTCACGAGCAGCAGGAGACAATCCCTAAGCCTAGCCACCAAGATCTTGGAAAATATTTTCTACACAACATCGCACAAATTGATAGGTGAAAACTCTGTGATCTTCTGAGGGCACTGGGTTTTAGGGATAAGAGTGATAAGAGTTTCATTCAGGGGTTCGAGGGGGGCTCTTCCTGCCCATAGCTCCTTCAAAATGAGTCGAACAACATCTGAATGATGTGAAATCAAACGACAACAACCATAGAGTAAATTTTGAATGAGTCGAGCATACAGAACATCAATCAGAGATGTCGTTTTCCCAGGAAGACTGAATACGCACCTTTAGTGTCATAAAACACCAAAACGTGTTTTTAACAGTCAATTCCATATCAAACGACCTTGGAATGTCCTGAAATCATAGAAAGACCATATTATTATTATTCGTGTTGTGTAAGAGTAAATGGAACGTCAATCGAACGTTCGGTCTGTCCGGAATGACTGAATATGTGATTTTTAAAGGTTTTATGCCCTTTAAAAAGGTGTGTTTGGGGGTCAAAATCAGCCGAACGACATCCGAATGTCGTGAAATTAGACGACAAAACCCATAGAGTTAATATTGAATTGGTAGAGTAGACGAAACATCAATCTGATATATCGTTTTCCCGGGATGACTGAAAATGTACTTTTAGTGTCATAAAACACCAAAACGTGCGTTTAACAGTTATTTCCATATCAAACGACCTCAGAATAACCTCAAATCATAGGAAGACTGCCTTATTATTATTATTGATGTGTATGAGTAGACGACATGTCAATTGGACGTGCGGTCTACCTGGATCTATTGAATATGTGGTTTTTAAAGGTTTGGTGCCCTTTAAAAAGATGCATTCGGGAGTCAAAATCAGTCGAATGACCTCTAAATGCTGTGAAATCAGACGAAAACAATCGTATAGTGAATTTTCAACTTGTTGAGTAGACAGAACATCGATCTGAGATACCGTTTTCCTGAGATGACCGAAAATGCACTTTTAGTGTCATAAAACATCAAAACGTGCGTTTAACGGTCAATTTCATATCAAATGACTTCAAAATGACCTGGAATCATAGGAAAATCGTATTATTATTATTTTTAAAGTGTACGAGTAGACGGAATGTCAATCAGATGTGCAGTCACCCAAAATGACCAAATATGCGCTTTTTAAAGGTTGGACGCCCTTTTAAAAGGTGCGTTCGAGGGGTCAAAATCAGTCGAACGACCTCTGAATTGCATGAAATCAAATGACAACAATTATAGAGTGAATTTTAAATTGCTTAAGCATATGGAACATCAATACAAGATATTGTTTGCTCGAGATGAGTGAAAACGCACTTTTAGTGTCATAAAACTCCAAAACGTGCGTTTAACGGCCAATTCCATATCAAATGACCTCAGAGTGAGTTAAAATCATAGGAAGACCATATTATTATTATTCTTTATGTGTACGAGCAGACGACATGTCAATTGGATGTGATTTCTGCCCGGAACTATTGAATATGTGGTTTTTAATGGTTTGACGCCCTTTAAAAAGGTGTGTCTGGGGATGAAAATCATTCGAACGACATCTGAATGTCATGAAATCAAACGACAACAATCATAGAGTGAATTGTGACTAAGTCAAATAGATAGAATATTAATCAAAGATGTTGTTTGCTCGGGATAACCAAAAACACATTTTTAGTGACATAAAATACCAAAACGTGCGTTTAACGATCAATTTCATATCAAATGACCATGGAATGACCTGAAATCATAGGAATATCGTCTTGTTGTTGTTGTTGTTGTGTAAGAGTAGACGGAACGTCAATCAGACGTTCGGTCTGCCCAGAATGACCGAACATGAGGTTTTTAAAGGTTTTATGCTCTTTAAAAGTACACGGGAGGTCAAAACTAAGCAAATGACCACCGAAAGCGTTGAAATCAGACGACAACAATCATAGAGTGATATATAAAATAGTCGAGGACGATATGTTAATCGGCGGTGCCGTTTGTCCGAGATGACGAAAAACGCACTTTTAATGTCATAAAACATCAAAACATGTGTTTAACATTCAGATATATAGCAAACGACCTCAAAATGACGTGAATTCACAGGAAATCTATCTTATTATTATTCTTGATGTGTACGAGAAGACGACACGTTAATCGGATGTGAGGTTTGCCCAGAACTACTGAATACGTGGTTTTTAAAGGTTTGACGCATTTTAAAATGGTGCATCTGGGGGTCAAAAACAGTCGAACAACCTCCGAATGGAGTGGAATCAGATGACAACAACCATAGAGTAAACTGTGAAATGGTCGAACAGACAGAATGTCAATCGGAGATGTCGTTTGCACGGGATTACCGAAACACACTTTTAGTGTCTTAAAACAGCAAATCGTGTGTTTAAGAATCAGATCCATAGAAAACGATCTCAGAATGACCTGAAATCACAGGAAAACAGTCTTATTGTTATTTGTGATGTGTATGAGCAGACGGAAGGTCAATCGGATGTGTGGTCTGTCCGAAATGACCAAATATACTGTTTTAATTGTATTTCAATTATTAGTTGATTTTTTTTTGCACTCATTATTTTATTAAATTTTGTGATGCAGTTTTATTCGATAGTTTATGTGGAGCTTGAAGATGACGATGCCAAGAGATTTATGTTATCATGGTTTTAGGTATTTTGAATTTTTTTTATTTTTGAAATATAGCATTTTTTTTAATATTGCTGTGATTTTTTTAAAAAAAAATAGAAAAACCTATAGTGGTCGTCATATGGCGGTCGCTATAGATCATGCCGAAAAAGCTATACTGACCACCATTTGGCGGTAGCTATAGGTAATCTGGATCTTATCTATAGTGCCCGTCAAATGGCGGATGCTAAAGGCAACATCGACGGGCCTAAAGCGTCCGTCGTTTGGCGGACGCTAGACGACCGCTATAGGTCTTTAACGATGACTTTTGGCGGTCGCTAAAGGCCTTATTTCTACTAGTGTTATCAATGCTTATAAAAATCACTGATAAATGTTGCCACTTAAAATCTTGGAATTCGCAAGTGTCAATTTCTATTTAAATTTATTAAATTGTTAATTCATTTTTATTTAAAATTTTATATTAATGTACATAGTTTTGATATATTTGTATTTATATATTATTTTTTAAATTCATATATTTATATATTAATATATCAATATATATATATATTCACTTTCTTATTTTTTATTTATATTTTAAAGTTAAATCACATACGTATTTTTATTTACATTTGCCGCTGCAGACCGCAGCACAAGTAAAGAAAATAAATAAACATGCAGCCCCAAGGGCTTGATCCCTCCACTCAAACTCAAACCACTTCACCACCAACGGTGGGATACAGATGCACACATATCATTAGATCAATGTGGGGAAAGAGGTTACAATACAAAGAAAAGCATGCAACGTAAAAATGTAAAGAAGTACTTGGAAAGGCTCGAATTCGAGACCTCACTGAGACTCATAGGGGCAACTGCCACTAAGCTACATCGCGAGGGCGCGCACACACACATATATATGAAAAGAATAAAATTTATCTCAAAATGGAATGAACATGAGAAGTAAGTCCAAGTCATTTTGAATGACCTCACTTATAGAATAAGGAAGGCCAAAAACATTAAAAAAAGTAGAAATGGAATTAATGTTATGATCTATCTTGGTGATTTTATTTATTTATATTTATATTTATATAAACTTTTACATAAATAATATACATATTACTATATATATATGCATATATATTTATATATGTAATTAATATGATTTATATTAATATCTTACGATTAATATAAATATTGTATGTGTGTGATCATTTAAACATTTAAAACACACTATGATTTAAAAATATAAATATATAAATGCAAAAATACACACACACTTAAATATAATTAAAATATATAACACA
This sequence comes from Viscum album, assembly GCA_963277665.1. Classification (NCBI taxonomy): domain Eukaryota; kingdom Viridiplantae; phylum Streptophyta; class Magnoliopsida; order Santalales; family Viscaceae; genus Viscum; species Viscum album. Next base: position 1,135,317,546 of record OY728164.1, on the reverse strand, counting down.
TATGTAAATACCACAAACATTTTTATAAAGAATATGCGTGTATATTAATTATATATTAGCATTAGTATTACTATGAATATAATTTATTTTTTATAAACATAAACTTTTATAAACTTACACGCATGGGGTCACAAACCCGATACTTTTTCTTACAAAGTGACGAGAAATGAGTGTCTTTTTCAGTATTAAAAAAACTGATAAAATCTTTTCGATTTTCCGTGTTTTTGTAGCAGTGAATCAACAAATCAAATATAAAAGTCAACATTAAAATGAAGATAAAAAGTTGGAATTAATAATACATAATATATGCACCAAAATCACACGCGTCACCTAACCATGGTTTTGATTTAACATGAAACGGTCGAACTCTTCAAATAAGCTGCACCACTTCCACATATACATAACTAATCAAAGGACGAGTTTCCCGAAATGGAACTATCAAATTAGTTCAAAAAATTGACCACCCCACTCACCAATGGTGCAATAATTCATTCCTCCTGCCTTCACTAACATCAAGTAATAATGATTCTAAGTGCCGCTTCACATTCCCAATATCGCGCACCCACGCATAAGTGGTACTAGGGCTGTGGAAATTTTGAAAAGCCTATGTCTGCATAATTCCCATCCCCTAAATTTAGGTCAGCAAATATTATAAGATCTGTACATATCATTTTTTATGTTTTTATCACATCATTTTTTCTAAAGAATTCCTAAAATAGAATATAATGAAGAGGTAAATGAAATTTTGGAAAAGTTATTGAAATATGTTATGTAAACTAAAAAGAAGGCATTCATGTCATTCATGTCATGTAGGGTTACCCTTCAACACTTAACAAGGAGATTATCTAAAAAATAAATAAAAAGAATGTCTTCGGGCCATTCGGGTCGATAGCCATTTGCATGGACAGGTCACGCAAACAATGTAATTGGCTTGTGTGAAGGTTGTTTATGCACGGTTCTTAAACCACATTATTTTTTAAAATATATATATATAAACCCACCCCCCATTACATGATTTGGTTTCCAATTGAGTTGACCCCACACCATTGCACCCAATCCTAGGTCTCACCTTAGAGATGCAGTTGAACTGGGTAAAACTGTCATCAACCCCGAGCCCCAAAGAAGTGATAATAGCACATAATTAATAATAAAACATTATTAACTATTACTAACAATATTCACCACTATCCTTTATCAACGATAAATAAAAAACATTGATAAATGATATATTTTTATGAACGCAAAAAAAAAACACTGATAAAAGAGCATCATTTGTCAACACATTTTGTTAGTGTTTGTAAATGTACTCATTTATCACCACTTTTCTTAGTGACGATAAAGACATTCCATTTATAAGCGCTAAAACACCTATTTTTAGCACCGATAAAAGGAAACCTTCATAATTTTTTTATATCATAGAAAATCATATTTTTATGTATAAATACATTTATATTGATATAAATATAATAAATTTTCTTAAATATGATTTATATAATACTAAATATGTATTTACACTTAATATACACGTAACAAATTTAGTAAAAAATGGTTTATAAAATAAGTAAAAAATAATATTAATTAAAAATTGACTAATTATCATAGAGTAATAAACATTTAATAATATTTTGGTGATAGAAAAAATTAATAAATTAATGGATCTCTTAAGATAAGTTGAAAACAAGCCGTTATAAATTTTGATCTTGGTGTCCTTGGGCTCGATGAAATGTCAAATCGAAGCCTTTGATGAGATTTATCATTTAAAAAATCCGAAAGACCGCCAAAATGCGAATTTAGTTGGCACATCCTAATTTTTGAATATTTAATGGAATTTTAACTTTGTTTAAGAGTCTTCTCGTCTTTTTTCAATGGAGATTGAAGTTATTCTCAGGGTTTAAATTTAAAAAGATATAATGGTTTTGAAATTCTATCTTTTTCTATATTGTAGTGTTACTTATAATTATATATATATACATATATATACACATATTTGTATATATTTACATATAAAAATTAATTATATAAATAGATATTTAAATATATTTACATGTAAAATAAATTTTTAAACATATACACCATATAAAAAATAATTTTTATCAATTTTATTTAAAAAAGAGATCAAACCAAATTAATTACCTTATAAAAATGTATGAATGCATATATATACCTAAACAAATGTATATATAATGTTTATATAAAAATATATATATTTGTGCGTATTAATAAACAAATATATATTTATGCATATATTCTAATAATATTTGAAAATAAATATTAATATATATATATATATATATATCAATATAAGAATATATTGCAATATATATATACATATATATATATATATTAAATATGTCAATATATGACAAGTAAAATCATCTACGCACTACTGCATAAATGAATTATAAAAGCGCTAGATAAAGCCTTTATCAGTGCTAAAAAATGTTGTTGATCTAAGTACCGTTAAAAGTGGGCCGCTTTTACCAGCGCTAAAAAAATACTGATAAATGTGACCCGTTATCAACACTAAAAGTAGCATTGATAAAGTCTGACATGCTGCGGTGTGGTGTTAAAATTACAACACACTCTAGCAAAAAAAAAATACACATGCATGACAAATTCACAATTTAATTGAAAATAAAAATTACATCACAAATACAAGAAAAAAACACTATATTATACATATGTCGAATATTGTTTTTGTACAATTACATTAGCAAGTACCATTACAAACATTCAAAAACATCAATGGTTTCATTGTCTTTGGAACCCGACCCCCTCTCAAAAAAGCTAGATCATGGTATCAGTTGTCAAACAAACCACCCCAACTCGAGAAAAAAAAATCCACCTGTATAAGAAAACAATTCTTATGTTAGTAATACTATAAAGAAATAAATTAAATATAAATATGAAACAATACATTAATAAAATGTCAATTTTAAATAAAAGGACACACTTGGAGTCATACCGGTTACACCATGCATTGGATTGACACGTGATTGATTTCTACATGTCACAAATGACTTAAAAATCATTTTCCTAAAGTATCAAAACAATCTGAATGTGTTTGCTCTATTTTGAGCATTTCACGTGTTTTTTTACTAAAATGTCATTTTAAACTGAAAACACGCACTATGAGTCATATCGACCACATCATGTGTTGCTTTGATATGAAACTAATTCATACACATCATAAATGACTTATGAATCATTTTCCTAAAGTATCAATACAATCTGAGTATGTTTACTCGATTTTCAGTGAGTGACACATGGTTTAAACTAAATTGTCAATTTTAAACTGATAACAAACACTTTGAGTCATACCAGACACACCGTATTTCAGATTGATGTGTGAATGATTCCTACACATCACAAATGACTTATAGATTGTTGTCCTAAAACATCAAAATAATCATAATGTGCTTTCTTAGTTTTGAGTATGTGACGTGTGTTTTGAACTAAAATGTCAATTTTAAATAAAAAGACACATTTTGAGTCATACTGGTCACACCGTGCGTCAGATTGGTGTGAGGATGATTCCTATATATCACAAATGACTTATATATCATTTTCCTAAAGTCTCAATATAATCCGAATGTGTTTTCTTAGTTTTGAGCATGTCACATGTCTTTTTTACTAAAATGTTAAATAAAACTGAAAACACTCACTTTGAGTCATACCGGTCACATTGTCTGTTAGCTTGACGTGAGACTAATTTCTACACGTCACAAATAACATATGAATCATTTTTCTAAAGTATCAAGAAAATTAGATTATGTTTTCTTGTTTTTTAGTGAGAGACACACGATTTGAACTAAATTGTCAATTTTAAACTGATAAGAGACACTTTGAGTCATGCCATGCACGTCGTGTATATGATTGAGGTTCGATTGATTTCTACACATCACAAATGAATTATGGATCTTTTTCCTAAAGTATTAACATAATCATAATGTGTTTGTTTGGTTTTGAGTACGTGACATGTATTTTGAACTAAAATGACAGTTTTAAATAAAAAGACACACTTGGAGTGATACATGTAGCACCATGCATCGTATTGGAATGTGACTAATTCATGCACATCACAAATGACTTATGGATCATTTTCTTAAAGTATCTGTAAGAACCCGAATCTTTGTTTCAAGTACCCCTTTCTTTTTTCTGGAGTTTTTGGGAAAAATAAACTTTCTGGAAATTTTTGAAGTACACGCCATGTACTTTCTGAGTACACGCCATGTACTTTCTGAGTACACGCCGTGTACTCTTCTCCAACTCGAAGCCGTGTACTGGCCGTGCCCGGGCCACACACACGGTGTGTAGGGGTGACGTGGAGGCTGATTTTGGCGGAGTACGGAAAAACCTACTACACGTCGTGTACTCTAAAAGTACACGCCGTGTACTTTTCTTTTTTTCACTAAACGCACCGGGGTCGTGCCTGATGGACAGAACACACCCCTTCTCCAGGTTTTTCGTTCGAGAGCGACCCGTACAGCCAGATCTTCCCTGAGCCCCCGCCTCTCCGTCTGTTCTCCGATTCGAGCACGGTCGATTGGGTTGGAAGTGCAGCGGTGAGTTCTCCCTTCTGCTTGAGCCTTGTTTTCCAATTCTTCCTCCTTCTCAAGTTATCTAAGGTTGAACATTTTGTGCATTTTCTCATATCTACGACGTTCTAGAGAGAATCAGTCGTCGTGGTTCAAGTATATCGTTCCCCTAGCATCAAGGTAGGTGGTTTGTTCCTTTCTGTAGAAAGTCGATAAGTATTTTGTGCAAATTCCACCAATACCCTTGAATAGGTTATTGCGTGTTCCTGTTTTGCCCTTGTTATATTTCCTGCTTTGGTTGATTGCTTGAGTAGAAGTATTTTCCTGTGTATATGGTAGTTTTTACTATGCTCTGGATGTTTGCCATGCTCGTTTTGCTTGTTTGGCGTTTTGCCGGTTGCCATGCCTAGTTGTAGGATAGTGGAACTGTTGCTTTGTTATGTTGTTGGGCCTTAGAATGATATCAAAGTAGCTTTGAGGTTTACTTGGGCGTTATACACGCACTGAGCATGTTAGTTTCACACAGGACTGTGAGAACCTAGTGTAGTAGACCACAAAGAGAATAGATGTAAGGGCTTCTCTAGAGTGTATTTTGATACGATGCGAGACCACATGGGGAATTGACGATGAGTGCTTCCTCAGAGAGTCTATAGTTCCTCGATGCGGGCCACAGGGGGAATGAGACGTTGAGTGCTTCCCCAGAGAGCCTTTAGCACGATACGAGACTATAGGGGGAATTGACGGTGAGTGCTTCCTCAGAGAGTCTATTCTTAGCTGAACCAGAGGGGTGAGACTGTGTGTGTCTCCTAGAGGGTTGCTAGTACTTGTAGGTTGAACCATAGGGGTTAGACTGTGAGAGCTACCCAGAGGGTTACCTGTTTACTTCTTCTTGTTGTTGTTACTTGTGTACTTTATATGCTAGAATTATGGATTGTCGCTGCTGTGTGATTTTCTGTTTACTGCTTCCTACACTTTTACTTGCCTTGTATTCATTGACTGTTAGGCACAGATCTTTTGGTGATTGCCTACTGGGATTGTATCTCACACCCTATTTGGGCCATACTTTTGGGCCCAATAAGACTTTGTTGTTGTAGGAATAGATAAGGGCAAGCACCCTTCGACTTCCAGTACGTGATTTCTTGGAGCTGGAGAGCAAGGGACCGAGCTTAGGCTTGCGATGCTGAGGAGTTTACTTTGTTTTCTTTGCACTTTGTTTTTCAGTTGTACTTCAGCACGTTGGTTTGTTTACTGATTTCCATAGACATATGTACCATGTTGCATCATCATTATTTATACATTGATTCCGCTGTTCAGTTCAGTTGTTGTATGTTGTTTACTGTTTCCGTTATTGTGTCTGGTTGTTCTTTCGCTGTATACTTTACCAAATGAGGGCATAGTTTCCCCACCGACTCACCAAGGCCCTCGCTGCTATTCAGCAGCCTCTGGCATTTGGGAAAACGCGCTTGAGGTCATGTGGTGAACCGGGTACGGGGCACCAGTGGAGGGGCTCCGGATTCTGGTCGTTACAAAGTGGTATCAAAGGAGTTCTTTTCTCTTGCTTTACCGTTTGGAGACTTTAGCCATGGATAGGACGGATTCGGTACTTGGTTTAAGCTGTGCTCAGGAGTAGCTAACCCGTGTACAGGGAAAAGCCATACTACCTCGTTAATTGTAGTTTGCTGGTTTTGAGATTTTACGGTTGATATGATTTCACCTAGAGTGATTCACATGCTTTGTGTTGTTATTTTCTTGACGATTGCAGTTCTATTTCTGTCGCAACACAATGAGATGAGGGTATTCCATCTCATGCATCATATAGGCACTTGTAGAAATCACATGCCATGCATTTTTGCCATGCCATCTAGGGTGAATTAGCAATTGCATGCTGTTGTGATAGACTTGTGTAGATTATGCATGCTGTTGTGATAGATGCTTGATAGAATCTCTGCTGCCTTGTTAGAGGATTGTTGTTTTCCACTTTGCTTAAATGAACTCCAAATTTTAATTCTTGAGGTGTTATGGGCCCTCTTGAATCAGAAATTGGTGGATCATGATCCTGTTTTCTCTTGTATATGACTGTAGGAGATTCCAAGCTTTGATTCGCGGGGAGTATGGGCCCTCACGGATCGGACTTTGGAACTTCTTTGCCTTGTTTTCCGTGTTTCTGGGATTCTGTACAGTTTCTGAGCTACTGCCCAGAAAAACCCAGAATACACGGCATGTACTTTTTGGATACACGCCGTGTAGTTTTCAGACCGTGTCAGTGACCGTGTGAGCAGAAACACGGTGTTGTGAAAGTAACTTCAGGAACACGCCGTGTACGGTAGGTATATGCCGTGTAGTAGTGAGCAGTGTACCCAGCCGTGTCACTAACAACACGGGTCGGGGAAGCTCGTGTCATACACACCGTGTGTTTTATGAACACGCCGTGTATCCTTATCCTCAGTACCCGAATGTGTCACGAACAACACGAGACGATGTTCTCTCCTCCTATACACACCATGTTTGTTCGGAACACGCCTTGTAAGGGTCAGCCGTGTACTTGGCCGTGTCGCCAACAACACGGGTCGGAAAAAATCTTCGAGTACACACCGTGTTTGTTCGGAACATGCCGTGTAGTCTCAGCCATTTAGCCGGCCGTGTAACTAACAACACGGGTCATTGACACCTTGTCTACTATACGCCGTGTCCACAGGGAACACACCGTGTAGTCTCTGTCCAAGAAGACCGTGTGGGTTAGCCGTGTAAAGAGACTCGGGCAGGGGAGTAGTTTTCAAGTACACGCCGTGTGTAGGGTCAACACGCCGTGTAGTCTGAGGTGTTACACGACCTGTAGGGTAAGGGTACAAACCCATGTCAGTGGTTTAAGAGAACACATTGTGTAGTTTTTATACACGTCGTGTAGTCGTGTTTTGTAAACTTGTGTGTTTTTCTTCCCCTGTTCCCGTTTTGTACTCTTGTGTTCTATGTCCTTGTTTTCCTGATCTAAGGTGTACTTTTGATCTTTCAGAGCTATGCCTCTAAGGCGTCCTCCGGTTGTACGTCTGTCGTCAGACAGTGATCAGACGCCAGATATGGCTGATCAGGGACTTCCTGCCTATCCTCCAGTCGGGCCAGCCTTGGCACCGGCTGTCATACTAGTTGCAGGAGCTGATGCGCAGTTCAGGGAAGGTTTTATGAGGATGATGCAGACCTTCTAGGGAGCACTGCCTCCTGCCACGACTATGACAGACTTAACGCGGGTTTTTCAGCAGCAACATCCTCCCACGTTCTCGGGGGAAGGAGGACCTCAGGCTACAGATTCATGGCTGGAAGCCATGCTGACTATCTTTGAGCATCTGGAGACACCTCCAGAGAGGCGGGTCAAGATCGCTACCTACATGCTCCGAGACTCCACCAAGAGGTGGTGGGACATGATCTCACAGGTGGGTCATCAACAGGTTATGGCTTGGGAGGAGTTCCAGCGCGTGTTCTACGACTACTTCTACCCAAAGACCCTGAGGGCCGACCGAGCCCGGGAGTTCATGAGCTTAGAGCAGGATACTCTTTTTGTCATGGAATATTCCTCTCGTTTCACCGAGCTGTAGCGTTTTACACCCCTCCGGGATGAGAGTAGGGTGTTCTTGGCAAGGAAGTTTGAGGATGGTCTCAGGCGGGTGATCTGCTCGCAGGTGAATATCATTCAGTTGATATCCATCACTTCCATCGTCAACCAGACACTGATTGCGGAGCGCAATTTGAGAGACTTCGGAGCTGCGAGCCATGGTAGTTCTGCTTCCAGATCTAGTTTACCTCCAGATGACAGCAAGAAGCACCGTAGGGAGTCTATGCGCGGTGACCCGAGGAAGCGAGATGCATCGTCAGGCAGCCAGGTGGTATGCTACCAGTGTGGCCGGTTAGGGCACACGAGGCCGCAGTTCCAGAGAGACCCCGTGGAGTGCCAATCTTGCAGCAAGATGGGTCACCTTCAGCATTTCTGCCAGGTTTTCTCACCAACAGCTGGTGACCAGGGTTCTTCCATTACTCCTCGATTAGGAGCAGCACCACCGGTTTCTCACCAGTCAGGGAACTGGATTTCTTCCGGTCGTTCGGGCCAAGGTGGAGGTCGAGGCCGTGGCGGTCATCCACCAGTCCCTTAGCACCAACAGGGAGGTTCAGCTCAGAGTGGTCAGCCAGGGGCGCAGGGCTGCAGTACATGCCCGTCTTTTGCCGTAGAGCAGACCTATCAAGAGTAGGATCCCGACCCTTCTACAGTTCGAGGTACGATTTTAGTAGACTCAGTTTTATCTTCAGCTCTTTTCGATACTGGTGCTACGCATAGTTTTATCTCTGTTGTTGTTGTGGAGAGCATTGGGCTCTGTGTCTTTTCTTCTGCTGACTCGTTGACCCTAGACACACCTTTGGGGACGAGGACATATAGTGTGAGACAGTGTAGAGAGTTCCCTCTCGAGGTTGCAGGGTATCATTTCTCATGGGATCTCTATGTTCTAGAGATGACAGGCTATGATGTCATCCTCAGGATGGACTGGTTGGTTCCCTTTCAGGCAGTTATCGACTTTTATCACCGCAGAGTGAGTTTCATTTCACCAGAGGGTGAATCTTTTCTTCATAGGGGAAAATGGGATGTTCAGGTGAGTCGAGCAGGACTCGAGCATCATGAGCTTGGAAGAGTGACGACCTAGATTTCTAGTCTTTATCTGGATGATCAAGGGACTTTGCAGTTGGACTTTCCTCTAGTGGTGGATCGTTTTAGGGATATCTTTCCATAGGAATTTTCAGGTTTGTCTCCGGAGCGTGAGGTAGACTTCTCGATTGAGCTCGTGCTAGGAGTGGCACCGGTGTCCATTCCTCCTTATAGGATGGCTACACCTGAGTTGCAGGAGCTCAAGAAGTAGTTGGAGGAGTTGCAGACAAATGGTTTCATCCAACCCAGTACTTCTCCTTGGGGTTCGCCTATCCTGTTTGCAAAGAAGGCAGACAATACGCTTCGGCTTTGTGTGGATTATCGGAAGCTGAACCAGTTTACGGTCAAGAACCGATATCCCTTGCTGAGGATCGATGACCTCTTTGATCAGCTTCAAGGAGCCCGAGTGTTCTTGAAGATCGACTTGAGGTCCAGTTATCATCAGTTGCATGTTAGACCATCAGATATACCTCTAACAGCCTTCGGGAGCAGGTATGGTCTATACGAGTATACAGTTATGCCATTCGGTCTCACGAACGCGCCTACAGTTTTCATGGAACTGATGAACCGAGTGTTCCATCCTTACTTGGACTCCTTTGTTGTGGTCTTAGTGGATGATATCTTGGTGTACTCTCACACTCGACACGACCATGCCACTCATCTTGAGATCGTTCTGAGTACACTGAGAGAGCATCAGCTTTATGCTAAACTCTCGAAGTGCCACTTCTAGATGGATCAGATTCACTTCTTGGGACACGTCATCTCAGAGGTAGGAGTATTGGTGGACCCAGAGAAAGTGAGAGATGTAGTTTCATGGGAGTAGCCGAAGAATGTCTTTGAGGTACGGAGCTTCCTAGGGCTGGCGGGATACTACTGACGCTTCATTCAGGACTTTTCTCATCTAGTAGCACCCTTGACAGGTCTGACCAAGAAGGGGGTGAAGTTCTTTTGGTCAGATTCTTGTGAGTCAGCCTTTCAGGAGCTGAAAGGGAGGTTGATGTCAGCACCGATACTAGTCTTGCCAAAGCCAGGCAAGAGCTACACTGTTTACTGTGATGCTTTAGGTATCGGGCTAGGAGCTGTGCTTATGTAGGGAGATGGAGTCGTTGCGTACGGGTCTCGGTAGTTGAGGACACATGAGAGGAACTACCCTACGCATGATATGGAGTTGGCAGCTGTTGTTCATGCCTTACGCTGTTGGAGACACTATCTTCTGGGAGAGCACTTTTTGGTCTTTACCGACCACAAGAGTCTCAAGTATATCCTCACTCAGCGTGATCTGAATCTGAGACAGCGTAGGTGGGTCGAGTATCTTCAGTATTTTGATTTCGAGCTTGCCTATACACCGGGAAAGGGCAACGCAGTGGCAGATGCGTTGAGAAGGAGAACTCATATTCAGGCAGTTCAGGAGGCCAGTAGTGATTGGCAGCTGATGGATCTATTCTCTGAGATGCATATGGAGGTGCACGACAGACAGGGACAAACCTTCCTATCTTCTGTAGCTATTACCTCTACACTACTTGATCGGGTACGGATGAGACAACTATCAGACTTAGAAGGCTTAGTCCTGCGGGAGAGTGTGTCATGAGAGGACCCTCTTCCTGGATGGACAGTAGGAGAGAATGAGATCTTGCACTTCCAGGGACGCGTATGGGTACCAGCAGACATACACGAGGAGATGATGCGGGAATTTCATTCCTCAGTTTGGGTAGTTCATCCTGGCATCATCAAGATGTATCAGGATCTTCACCGCCAGTACTGGTGGCCAGGTATGAAGAAAGATGTTACTGGTTTCATCTTGCGGTGTTCTACTTTTCAGTAGGTGAAGGCGGAGCACCAACTAATAGCAGGCCTTTTACAACAGTTACTCATTCAGGAGTGGAAGTGGAATGATGTTGCGATGGACTTCGTGACCGGGTTGCTGAGGTCACCTCGAGGGAACGATGCTGTTTGGGTTATCGTCGACAGGCTCACGAAGGTTGATCACTTCTTGATGATCAAGAAGACCTTCAGTGTCGATGATCTGGGACAAATTTTCATCAGAGAGATTGTTCGTCTGCATGGAGTTCCACGCTTTATTGTTTCAGACAGGGATGTGCGCTTTACCTCTCGGTTCTGGTAGGGACTTCAGAAGGCCTTGGGTACACATGTACTTTTGAGTACAACATACCATCCCCAGACTGATGGCCAGTCCGAGCACACAATTCAGGTGCCAGAGGATATGCTCAGAGCTTGCATCCTGAACTTTGGTGGTTCTTGGGAGAAGCATATACCTCTTGTGGAGTTCCCCTATAACAACAGTTTCCAGGCGACCATTCAGATGGAACCTTACGAGGCTTTGTACGGTAGGCCATGTCGATCACCCTTATGCTGGCTAGAGGTAGGAGAAGCAGCTTTGCTGGGACCTCGTCTTGTTCAAGAGACTTCGGAGCAGATAAAGTTGATTCAGAAGAGGATGGCTATAGCACAGTCTCGACAGAAGTCTTATGCTGATCAGCGGAGACGACCTCTAGAGTTCGAGGTTGGGGATCAGGTTTTCCTGCATGTCACACCGAGGCTAGGACATAGGAGGATTCAGAGACAGGGTAAGCTTTCACCGCGGTACATAGGACCGTTTGAGGTATTGGAGAGAGTTGGGATGGTTGCCTATCAGTTGCAGCTACCCCATAGGTACCGGGCCATGCACGACGTCTTCCACGTCTCTCAGCTCCGACGTTACTTTTCAGACCCGTCTCATGTCTTTCAGCCCAAGGAGGTTGAGCTCGAAGCAGATGCATCGTTTGAGGAGCATCCTATCCGGATTGTCGATCGCAGTACGAAGGTTCTCCATGGGCGGTCTGTCCCTTTTGTACGAGTGCTATGACAGAATGGGCGAGTATAGGATGAGACCTAGGAGAGGGAGGACGATGTATAATCGCAATGTCCGGAGCTGTTCAAGATTTCTTCTTCTACGCCTCGCTAGGGAAATTAGGGGATGAATTTCTTTAAGGGGGGAAGTTTGTAAGAACCTAGATCTTCGTTTCAGGTACCCCTTTCTTTTTATGGTGTTTTTGGGAAAAATAAACTTTCTGGAAATTTTTGAAGTACACGCCATGTACTTTCTGAGTACACGCCATGTACTCTTCTTCAGCTTGAAGCCGTGTGCTGGTCGTGCCCGGGCCACACACACAGTGTGTAGGGGTGATGTGGAGGCCGATTTTGGTGGAGTATGGAAAAACCTAGTACACACCATGTACTCTAAAATTACACGACATGTAATTCTATTTTTTTCACTAAACGCACCAGGGTTGCGCCTGATGGAAAGAACACACCCATTCTCCAGGTTTTTCATCCGAGAGCGACCCGTACGGCCAGATCACCCCCAAGCCCCTGCCTCTCCATCTGTTCTACGATTCGAGTATGATCGATTGCGTTGGAAGCACATCGATGAGTTCTCCCTTCTGTTTGAGCCTTGTTTTCCAATTCTTCCCCCTTCTCAAGTTATCTAAGGTTGAAAGTTTTGTGCATTTTCTCAGATCTATGATGTTCTAGAGAAAATCAGTCATCGTGGTTCAAGTATATCGTTCCCCTAACATCAACGTAGGTGTTTTGTGCCTTTCTATAGAAAGTCGATGAGTATTTTGTGAAAATTCCACCAATACCCTTGAACGGGGTATTGCGTGTTCCTGTTTTTCCCTTGTTGTATTGCCTTCTTTGCTTGATTGCTTGAGTAGAAGTATTTGCCTGTGTATATGGTAGTTTTTACTGTACTCCTGATGTTTTCCATGCTCATTTTGCTTGTTTGGCGTTTTGCCGGTTGCCATGCCTAGTTGTAGGATAGTGGAACTGTTTCTTTGTTATGCTGTTGGGCCTTAGAATGATAGCCAAGTAGCTTTGAGGTTTACTTGGACGTTATACGCGCGCTGAGCATGTTAGTTTCACACAAGACTGTGAGAACCTAGTGTAGTAGTCCATAGGGAGAATAGACGTAAGGGCTTCTCCAGAGTGTCTTTTGATACGATGCGAGACCACATGGGGAATTGATGATGAGTACTTCCTCAGAGAGTCTGTAGTTCCTCGACGTGGGCCATAGGGGGAATGAGACGTTGAGTGCTTCTCCAGAGATCCTTTAGCACGATACGATACTATAGGGGGAATTGACGGTGAGTGCTTCCTCAGAGAGTCTATTCTTAGATGAACCAGAGGGGTGAGACTGTGTGTGCCTCCTAGAGGGTTGCTAGTACTTGTAAGTTGAACCATAGGGGTTAGGCTATGAGAGCTATCCAGAGGGTTACCTGTTTCCTTCTTATTTATGTTGTTACTTGTGTACTTTATATGCTAGAATTATGGATTGTAGCTACTGTGTGATTTTCTATTTACTGCTTCCTGCACTTTTACTTGCCTTGTATTCATTGACTGTTAGACACAGATATTTGGGTGATTGACTACTGGGATTGTATCTCACACCTTGTTTGGGCCATGCTTTTGGGCCCAAGCAGACTTTGTTGTTACATGAATAGATAAGGGCAAGCGCCCTTCGACTTCCGATACGTGATTGCATGGAGCTGGAGATTAAGGGACCGAGCTTAGGCTTGCGATGATGAGGAGTTTACGTTGTTTTCTTTGCACTTTGTTTTTCAGTTGTACTTCAACACGTTGGCTTGTTTACTGCTTTCCATAGACATATGTACCATGTTGCATCATCATTATTTATACATTGCTTCTGCTATTCAGTTCAGTTGTTGTATGCTGTTTACTATTTCTGTTATTGTGTCTGGTTGTTCTTCCGCTGTATACTTTACCGAATGAGGGCATAGTTTCCCCACCGACTCACCAAGGCCCTCTCTGTTAGTCAGAAACCCCTGGCATTTGGGGAAACACGCTTGAGGTCATGTGGCGAACCGGGTACGGGGCACTAGTGGAGGGGCTCCGTATTCGGGTCGTTACAATATCAATATAATCCTAATGTGTTTTCTTGGTTTTGAGTATGTCACATGGCCTTTTTACTAAAATGTCAATTTAAACTTAAAACATGAACTTTGAGTCACATTGGTCACATCGTGTGTTGGTTTGATGTAAGACTACTTACTATATGTCACAAATGACTTATGAATCTTTTTCTTAATCTATCAAGACAATCCGAGTGCATTTTCTTAGTTTTCAGTGAGTGACACATGTTTTGAACTAAATTGTTAATTTTAAACTGAAAATGGACACTTTGAGTCATGTTAGATACAACATGTATCAGATTGAGGCGTGACTAATTCCTACACATAAAAAATGACTTATGGATAATTTCCCTAAAGTATAAAAACAATCTGAATGCGTTTTCTTGGTTTTGAGTATGTGCAATGTGTTTTTCAATAAAATGGAAATTTTAAATAAAAATACACACGTGGAGTCATACCTGTCACACCGTGCATTAGATTTACATACAGATAATTCCTACATGTCAAAAATGAATTATGGATTTTTTTTATATAAATACAATCTGAATGCATTTTCTCATTTTTGAGTATGTCATGAGGCTTGCTTACTAAAATGTCAATTTAAACTAAAAACAATCACTTTGAGTTATACCGGTCACATCGTGTGTTAGTTTGATGTGAGACTGATTCCCACATGTCAAAAATTACTTATGAATAGTTTCCTAAATTATAAATGCAATCCAAGTGTGTTTTTTTGGTTTTCAGTAAGTGAGACACATTTTGAACTAGATTGTGAATTTTAAACTAACAACAGACACTTAGATTCATACAAGAAAAATTATGTATCAGATTGAGGTGCGATTAATTTCTACACGTAAAAAATGACATATGGATTATTTTCTTAAAGTATAAAAACAATAAGAATGTGTTTTCTTTGTTTTGAGTATGTGACATGTGTTTTGAACAAAAATTTCAATTTTAAATAAAAAGACACACTTGGAGTCATACCTATCACACCGTGCATCGGATTGCCATGTGAATGATTCCTACAAATCACAAATGACTTATGGATCATTTCATATATTACAATGAAAATAAAAATTAATTTTCTTGATTTTGATTATATCACATGTCTTCTTACTAAAATATCAATTTAAAATGAAAACACGCACTTTGATTTATATCGGTCACATCGTGTGTCAGTTTGATTTGAGATTATTCCTACATATCTAAAATGACTTATGAATCGTTTTCTTGAAGTATCAAGATAATCTAAGAATTTTTTCTCATTTTTTAGTGAGTGAAACATGTTTTGAACTAAATTATCAATTTTAAACTGATAACTGACACATCGAGTCATATCGGACACACTGTGTACCATATTGAGTTGAGATTCATTCCTACAAGTAAAAAATGACTCATGTATTAGTGTACTAAAGTATTAAAACAATATTAATGTGTTTTCAAAGTTTTGAGTATGTGACATATGTTTTGAACTAAAATGTAAATATTAAATAAAAAGACACACTTAGAATCATACCTATCACACCATGCATAGGATTTGTGTGCAGATGATTCTTATATATCATAAATGACTTATATACCATTTTTCTAAATTATCAAGGAAATAGGAATGAGTTTTATCATTTTTGAGTATTTCACATGTCTTTTTCACTAAAATTTAAATTTAAACTAAAAACACACACATTGAGTCATAAAAGTCACATCATGTGTCGGTTTGACATGAAAATGATTTCTACACATCAAAAATGACTTATGAATCTTTTTTTGAAAGTATCAAGACCATCGAAATGTGTTATATCTATTTTCAGTGAGTGACACATGTTTTGAACTAAATTGTCAATTTTAAACTGATAAATTACAATTTCAGTCACATTGAACACACTGTGTATCTGATTAAGGTGAGACTAATTCCTACACATAAAAAATGACACACAATTTTTTTTAGTAAATATCAAAATAATCAAAATGAATTTCTTTGGTTTTGAGTATATGACACGTGTTTCAAACTAAAATGTCAATTTTAAACTGAAAACATGCACTTTGAGTCATATCAGATACACTATGTATCAAATTGAGGTGAGATTGATTCCTATATGTTAAAAAGGACTTATGGATCATTGTACTAAAGGAAATTAACTAAAAAATGTAGATAAAATGTTAAGAAAAATTCATTAAATAAGTAGTATGAAGTCACCTCTTCATGATGTTTGTATACAATCTTTTTTTGACACTTTTGTTGGGGCCAACACGCCACACACACTCCTATTTCCTTGTATCCCCAATTTCCAATGGTGAGTGTCTTTCATCTCCTTCATCAGTGATGTTTGATCTTTTATCAAAATAGGATGATGGGATGTCGGTTTCTCTTTATATGGATTCCTCATTGGATATCGTCACCTAGTCCAGGTCTCCTTCATAGATTTATTTCATGTTTATAAAACTCATTCACGATACCATTTTGGGGTGGACACCGATTAATTATGTTTCTTATCTCTTGATTGGGAATCAACCTTCGATCCTGGAAAATAGTATCATTTGGCATGTTGGGAATGTATGAATGTTGGGTAGATTAGAAACTTGTAAATTATTCCTCTTTTAGAGGTCATCTCACATGTAAGAAATCTTTGGCATGAAACCCAAGGCATCCCATGTATAAAATGTGATAATTTATGCCAGGGAAATAAGTATTCTGAGGATTTTTTACCTCAGGCATCCCAAATTTATCATATAGGATAGGGATTCTAGATCCAGTCACAAGTTTAACATCCTATGGAGATATTTGGGTCACAATTTTATAATATTGTGAGTATAGGTAGGTCATAGGTTTAACATATTGCGGGGAAAGGTTGGTCACAGGTTTATCATCTTGTAGAGACAGGTTGGGTGCAACATCTTGTAGGGATAGGTTGGGCATATGTTTAACGTCTTATAAGGACAATATGGGCATAGGTTCAACGTATTATAAGGATAAGATGGGTACATTTTGAATGACTTACATGGACATGTTGGGTGTATATTTAACATCTTGTAGGGATAGGTTGGGTGCATGTTTAATATCTTATGACGATAGGTTGGGTGCATATTTAATTTTTTGTGGAGACAAGTTGGTTGCAAGTTTAATGTCTTGTGGGGATAGGTTGGGTGCAAGTTTAATGTCATGTGGGGAAAAGTTGGGTGAAGGTTTAATGCCTTATGGGGACATGTTGATTGGTTAAGTGTGTCCCCAAGGGGGGATATTTCACACTTGAAGTTATCAGGATTGAACCTTACGGATTTTTCCTATGTACCCTATTTAAGAGACAGAGATCGAAACTAATGTAGTTCAATGCCACAATTTAAGGTCATGCGACAGGACCAGTCCATGCAGTTTAAAATCATGCAGTAAGGATGGTCTTGCTGTGGAAGGAGAATCAATGAGGGAAGGTGTGGGATTACACATGAAAGATGTCTAGTGCCGAAGGATCATCCCTTGGGGAGATAGTGTGGGGATTATGCATGGAAGCTAACTGATGTATGAGAATCATCAATTGGGGAGATGGTGTGGGTCTTACATATGAAAGATTCCCAATGCAGGAGGATTATCCTTTGGGGATATGATGGATATATAGAGAATCTAGTGATCATAACATAGGGTAAGAATACAATTTTACATAATCTGTTGAGGACATTGTTGTGAAGTTTAACATCATACAACTAGGACATGGAGCTAGGTAGTTTTACATCTTACAACTCAGATATGGATGGGGATCACACATTGAGTGGGACCATTTCAAGGTTGGAGGAATATTATTAATAAGTAATCTCTACTGAGATAGGTTATTCACTTCCCTAGAAGATGCCTCCTCTGAGGATTATGTGTCCACCACTCACATGCCTTTGGGTGGTGCATGGCGTTGGCACTACCATGGAGGAGTGGAAATCTGGAGGCTCAACATTAGGGTACCATGATTAGGATAAATAGGTATTATGGTACCTATTATTATAAGAAAAAATTAGGTTAATGGCTACCCTAGAATCATAGGGGATGTCAGGTTAGGGACCATAAATTTATTGTGCATAACTTTATTGTATTTCACACAAATAGAGTTGCATGAGCCATGGGATATAACACAATTAAAACATATGGATTATAGTGGTGTATTTCAAGCAATATTTGGATTTTCATGAAAATAAATTTTGCACAATTTCTTCTTCTATTGTGTGAACCCGATCACCCTTAATAGGGGATATGCAAGGATCTCTCAACTGTAGGCCAATATGAGTTGGGGAACACAAGAGGTATGTCACACATGTTTCTATTACTTTTAGGGTTTATGGATTCTATGGTTTCAAAAATTCATGGAAGAGGTGTTTGTGTGAGAAAGAGAATAACTTCATCTTTTGGAGATCCTCCCCAAGGTATGGGGTGAAGTTCTATTTATAGCTGAAATTTTTGGTTGTTGGTGAGAAAATTCACTATGGAACAGAAAAGGGTTGCACGCTTCTCAGCAATTTTCCACTGGGGATTGGACATGAAATTTCCATGGTTCGAAATCAAATCTCTCACACAATTGGATGGTTGTGTGACAAGTTTACACATAATGCCCTGATTTTGTGTGTGCATGCCTTGTGTGCCGGGGGCTTGACCACATAACTGATGGGGTCTGATGTCACCTTTTAAGAGTAACTGTTAGGTTTCTCAAATGATGTTATTTTTTTAAAGTATCCCTTTTTAAACTCATTCACCTTTTCCATTATTTCAGAAGCTAGGTCACTCATGTAACTCAGCGTCACCTTTGGAGAGAAATTCCTTTGCGTACAGAAACCCTTCTTTGCATGTAACCCTTGAAATTTGCGTGCAACTTGTTCCTCAACCTAATAATGTTACTTTTGGGTCTTTGGCATGTTTGTTTCATCAAAAACTTGACTTAGGGGTATGTGACACGTTTTCAATGCTAAACCCCCCCCATTGGGATCAAATTTGACAGGGAACTGAAAGGTCGAGTTCCAAGGGAAACTTTGAAAATAGTGGATAGTTTCTATATATTCACACAAATCTCACCTTGGGTCGCACATATATGTTGTGCACCCACACAAGTTGGTGGAATTGTTCTTATAAATAGGGATAGGGGCACTTCGTATGTCACTCTGAATTCCATGCATGATAAGCTATCTCTCATGCATGGAACTCACCCCTTTTTGTGAAATACAGAGCTTCATCCATGACTTTTATGTAACTCCTAATTTCACAAAAAACTTACGCACCTCATATGTACTTTTTCACGACCATCTCCAAAGTTTCATGACATGATGTCTTTTCTAAAATACAATTAATACTCGTTCTCTCCAGTATTAAAACCCAGAAATCTTTAAGAAATTTCCAACCTTACTAACCAAGCTAAGATCGATGCTGATACTATTACTTAGAGAGATGAGATGGTGGGGAACCCAAAAATTAATTAGGATAAAAGAGTTGTTTATGAAAACCAAGAGCTACTAGGCTTATTGACCAAATCCCAGAGAGGTTATCTTCTGATCAAACATATTCCTCTATATAACTTTGGGATGATGGATTATGTGGCTATACCAGCCATCGAAGTGAACACACCGTGCTTCTAGTTCTCTCATCATGAAGATCTTAATTGATGTAATATTATTTCCCTAGGTCATACTGCTAGGAATAATGAAGACACTTCCATCTACAATATGAGTGGACGGATGGTGAAGGTCACCGGGGAGCTAGCAGAGGGTGAGGAGTTCTTATCCCGATATAGAAGCATATTTCAAGCTAGCATACAAAACAATAGCATGGGATGGTACAAGGGCTAGGACCTATAGTCCAGGGGAAACTTCCCTAATGAGTGGGATTGGGCATACTAGGTATGATTCACTTGTTATGAATATAGGGATGAGATGTGCCATATTGAGATATGTGAAGCAGTGCGGATGTTCTAGTTTCATGTATATGATCAACATGATCTATTTCTAGAGTTCCTCAGCTGGTGGTCCCCGATAACCAACACCTTCCACATCCATCACGAGGAGGTGGGAATCATCATGTGGTACCTTAACTATATCTACAACATCTCAATAATGATATTATAGTATGATGAGTTTCTATCAGTTCCAAACTCCTTGGGAAACATGAATCAGACCCCCCTACAACAAAAATAATTCTATATGCATTGACATGAGTACTAAATAATCATTCCCCTTCCACCGAGACATAATGTTCATGACATGTCTGGGGATTTTTTTTGAAGAAAACTCCAACTGTGAATTCTAGGGCGACCAAAGTAGCATCCATCATTATAGCAGAGGAAGAATCCAGAATCCTATTAGATGATCTTAGAGGAAGGGTGTTATGGGAAGTGGGGATACAACATAAAGGAGGGTTGATGAATAGTAGTCCACAACAATGAATTTTTGGAAACTTTTCTCAGTGGACGGATACTTCCTATGAGGGATTCATTCATGGGCCTATGTCCAGGGATGCACATGATGGCAACGATCTTGGAATCCAACAATCAGGTAAACCTAGTAGTACCAGTGCTGGCCCGAATCTACAGCCAGTTGGACCACGTGGAGAGAGGGAGCATGCACAAGTACATCTATATCCCATTCCAGTTCTTAGACAACTATATTGTGGCATAATTTAGAGGCTATGAATTTACAAATTCCATCACTCCTACAAATGATGGTATGCAGCCCTCACTACTCAATATCATCAGGTTTTAGTCAATGACGCTCAATGATGTCGGGGTCACAGTCGATATCTAAAATGATAAGAAATTTAAATTCCATCCATTATCAACTCCATATGGAAAGATGTTGGAAAATATGGAGGGGATTCTAGAGAAGCAGGAATATCTACAAACCTTCCTAGGGGGATTATTATTCACCAGGGTAGAAAAAAACACCTATTTTGAGCTGTATAATCCACACCAGTTCACCTGGAAATTTGGATGCATCCATAAGTCGATGAAGTGAGTTTACATTGGGATCCATGAGGAAAGGCATCCCTATATCCTTCATTAGTTGTGGTGGATATTCATTTCCGAAGGCATGGGGGAAGTCATTATTTTTCCACCCACCAATGTCAATGCTAGTCTTTATCAGACCTATACCAGAAATTGGATTGTGGCATATCCAAGTGAAATAATGCATTAGAGTGTAAGGGTAATCTTGAATTCAAGCGAGGAAAAATAGCATGTGGGATTCTCTTTGAGGGTATCATCAAGCATCAGGGGCCCCAATTGAGGTTTCATCAGGGGAATATTAAGGAGTTTTTTTACCTCGACCTCTTTAAGGGAAGAGAATCCCTCAAAAGTGACCACAAAAGAAGGTAGAGGGATCTCAGGATGGGATGATCAGATTCAGGGAGGATCCTAGAAAGAAATTGTAGTATCTATTGCAGCCTACCACTAATGCTTCCTTACCCATACTCCGGGCTACCTGGGGAATGCTGCAAATGACCCCGATGGAATATAAGTCATGGAAAAGGCTATCTTGAGAAGGGATCAAACTGTCAGAGGCCAGGATCACCAGGATCACTTCCAGGGTTCAATTCCATGAGAGTTTTTCATACCTGGAATCTATGGATGCCTTTTTCGCACCAACATGTGGGAGTCTATCTTCCCTCTAGCCGGGTGCATGTGATGTTCAATGACGATCATGATCCCGAGGAAACAACATCTGTTGAAGAATTGGCGCAATGGGTATTATCCCTTGGTGCTGATAAACAAGGCACAAGTGATGAAGAATCCTAGAGATTGGTCATTGAACAGGTGACTCCCTAGGAGAGTGGAGAGGTCACCCCTGAGAATGAGGACTTGACCAAGCTTCTATTCGGTGAGGTATACTTAGTATGTTAACTAACATATCTCTTCCAAACCTTCCCCTTATTATTTTAGATGATCTAACTAAAATTTTCCTTATTCAGGGGCTATATGAGGGTGACCAAGGGGTCCCTATCAGAGGAGATGAGGGTGATACAACTTATATTGGTGGGTACGAATCAGAATCTATACCTAAGGTCACTGCAACTGGGAGATCTAATGAGGAGGTCGAAGTGGTGGTCTTAGATCCCTCGATCATCCCAGTCATTTATAGGGGATCACACCATGGTATTCTGATGGTGACATCCATCACTAGTGAGGTATATCATTTAAGGTGACTTATCATTGAGATCCCCAAGCCGCGAGGTAAGATCAAATATCAACCAGCCCGACTCTTTCCAAATTTTCATGGATCCATTTATTTTATTACATCAATGTGTTTTTTTACCTTCATGCACCTTCCTCCTAACCAACACTAAGGGGCCTGGTGCCAACCGTTGAAGTATAAACTAGTGTCTAGGGGTATCCCATGATAGAATTACTTATTGAGACTATATGACTAGAATTTTCCCAAACTCCTGCCTTATATAATTCTTTTTTCCTTTACGTTATCCACATTTACCTAACCAGTCATCACTGGTCAAACTAAATGGAATGCTATTATTTTAACATAGTGCTTGAGAGGGTGTGTTCCCAACAAAAAAATGTGGTTGGGGAACTCGTGACACCTCTCCCAATGGATATTCAAACTCTTGGGTAATTGGTCTTTCAAGATGATCCAACCATGATCTCGGGAGGGTATCCTACCATGAACATATGTGATACATCCAAAATAGAAGAGATCAATGTTAATAGTGATGGCATTTCTAATGAAGGTTCATATTAATATGAACCCCTTATCTACATGGAGCTTAACCCACCTGAGAGGATCCCATAGGAGGACCCTATTTTCACTGTCCTTAATATCTTCCTAGAGTGAGAACCTACACCACATGAGTAATTAAAAGATTCCATGTCTGAAATTGCTGAGGAGAATCGCATCATCTGATGCATGGTATGGAGGAGCATATGAAACTTTATCACCCACACTCTATAGCCATACCTGGTGAGCCGGATGGGATCCCTTCACCACTGGATACACAACTTGGGAATCAGAGGGGTTGATGCTTTCACTCTCCATGCACTGTTTCATGATTACCTTGCTGAGTGGGTGCATGAAAAAATCCAACAGTATGACATCACCTAACACCAAGATAAATATGATAACACCATGAATTTACAGGTATCCAATAAATAAATTCAATTAATGGATGATAAAATGAACGTGCACACAACCATCATCAATACTTAAGAAAATATCATTATTCAGTTGAGGGATTAGTTGGAGGTGGTCGAGGCTTAGTTCCAGGATGATTAGGGTTGAGTGTGAATTAGGGTTGATGAACTTATACCCATAGATAGTGTGGAGAAGATAGAGCTCATTAGGATATAATAAGTTCTTGAGTCCACACGCCAGAGACTGGATGGGATGGAGTGCTAGATTGCCAAGGTGGAGCCTTAGAGGGAATTTTGCTGGAACAAAGAGAGGATCCAGTGTATGAATGAACCTCACAAACTTCTTAAGTTTATTTGTTTTAATTCCTCACATGCATGTACATTTTTCTCTTACCACATTTTATTAACACACTTTAATCACACTAACAAGACAACTAATGATCAATCCCTAATCCCATGTGATTCATGCTCAGTGTGAGAAACAATATACAACCATTTTATTTGTCATTTATATGAGATTTTTATACAATGGTCAAACACTTGGGGTCAGAATTATTTTATTGAACACCGATAATGTCTTGGATGAGAAGGGATATAGCTGGAGGATGATGATCTCTAAACAACCAAATTTCTTTCTCAATGCATGATAGTGCACAAATGGGGTAACACCAGGGGAATTTAATTCTACTCAAAAAATGGGGACATGAAGAGAATGAATTGAGAAAACTAATATTTGAAACACAAAGGGGTTGGTGTGATGATAGAGGATAACTACTGACCACATCAGAAACAAAAAATCCATTATTATTTTTACTGGGGATGGGGACAAACAAATGAGGGTTGACCAATAACCATGGTGGAAACATGGGACCTATCTCAAAATGTCTTCAGAAGTTTTTTGTGGCATGTTCACAGGATGGTAGGTGATCCAGTGTGGAAAAGGACTACGTCTTCAAGGGGTCCAACTCAAACATGGAGTAGGATGGGGATCAAAATAAAGGGACATGAAAATCATGAAGATTATGTGATTTAATGTTCAAATGGAGTTTTAACACTCTTGTAATTATACCACCATATATTTTGATCACATTGGGTTGGCGTATCGAAATGAAAAAAGTTCATACCCATCTTCCAAGGGGAGTGTCATCTGAGATACCAAGCAAAGGTTAAAGAAAATGAATGATGTAGAACATATAAAAGGGAAAAAGGTCTTCTTAGACGAGGTCCCAAGATGATATATAGTTTAAAATCATGCAATGAGGATGATAAACACATAGTTTAACATCATACAATGAAGATAATGGAAACATAGTTTAATTCCATACGGTGAGGATGATGGATACACATTTTAACATCATACGGTGAGGATGATGTATCACATGGTTTAATGTTGTGTGATTGGGATTCCAAGTCATATATTTTAACGTATTATGACTAGGATTTGTGGATTTATGTGAACAACACCCTCCCATCCAAGGTGGTGGGGGTGTTAAAGGGTAGAAAAATGGGGTATCCCTTAGAGGGCCTCATGAGGTAGAGTGAGCTTAAGATTTAGATCTGATTTTTTCTAAACTGAGGGGTTTAATAAGCGTAGTCAGGTTTCTTATAGGGTCCATAGTGGGTATCCTTTGAATTTGTACCTATTTCTTTTAGTCCCCTTAATTTTTCCCAAGGAATGAGAGTAACCTAAAGGAGAAGTATGAATCTTACTCAGGTTTTCCTTAAGGTTTTTAAACCAGACAAACATTTTTTCCTCTTTTCTTTGGTAGTTTAAGGTCATACTAGTCATACCAAGATGTTAAAAATATCTTAGGGTTATAATTCTCAGACCATGACTCCTATTTTAAGTTCATAAAGCTTAGACCGCATGGTTTCAAATGGTTTAAGGTTATAATGCTTGTACCTAAGGGGGATCACCTCCCATAAAGGTTCTTATGTCATTGGAGGACTCAAAACCGATAGAAATGGTGTGCCCAGGGGACCCTGCACTAAGAAAAAGAATCTAGGGTGAGTCACACACAATTTAAGGTCTTGATTATTAGGACACATGGTTTTTTGTCTCAAATGGGATGTGTGTGGTGTAGGGAAGAGGTAACACGACATGAAAGGAGGGGCCCAAGAGGCCACTCGATGGCACAAAAAACACTTCGAGACAACTTTCACACATATTAAGGTAAAAATTCTTGGAAAACAAGACCCTAATTTAATATAATAGTGTTAATACCAATTAAAAATAGTCTAAGGTAATAATTATTGGACCATAGGGTTGTGCGTCTCAAAGGAATATGCACAATATCGAAGGAAGGTTACCCGACCTGAATGGAGGGGCCTGAGAGGCCATCCAGTGCCACACAAAAAATCTCCAAGATAACTTGCACACATTTTAAGGCCATCATGCTTGGAACTGAGGGTGATCATCCTAAAAGGACATGTTTAGTTATTAAAAGTTAAAACATGATGTGAATTGATGTCCAAGGAGGACTGATGCCACACAACACATTCCTAAGATGACTAGAACACAGTTTAAAGTCACAATGATTGGACTTGGGATCTTAGTTTAAGGTCATAAATTTTAGACCATGGGGAACTCATGCATCTCAAAATTTCTTGAGGAATACTTCCTCCAAAATTTTAAGGCTTCATAAGACAAACCTAATGTGAGAAAAAAGAAGCGATATATAGTTTTTATTATTTTCAGGGAAGAACACAATGAGGGAAAAAAGTGACTGATAAATCATGTGAGGGAGATCGTGACTTTCAAGACCTCGATAGTGAAAGGAGAATGAAAAAAAAGTAGGTAACAAATATTTATCATGTTTTAAATAAGGGTTATATACCCATGTCGGTTTAGGATGGGAAAAAAAAATGTGAGATCAACCATTGATAGAGTTTGAAACACGAGAGATGATATTTGTTACCAAATAACATTCAAGGTGTGAGACCAAGATGGTAGGTGAGATAGTGTGACATATGACCATTGCTGTTAAAGATATTGTTCAAATCAAGAGAATTATGTTTATCTAAGAATGGACCAGAGGGTAAAGACCCTAAAATGGTTTGATGGTGGGATAGGATCAAGATGGGATATCTAAGAATAAATACATATCCCATGAGGATAGAAATCAAGACACACATAGTTCTTGGATGCGACATGGTAGAATACTGGAACCAGAGGCATGAAATCCTCTCTGGTGAGGATATCAAATCATCTAATATTAAGAGGAATCCTATTTTTATATAGGTTAAGGATACAATTTAATGTCATGTGCTGAGGATGTTAGTTTTGTTCATCTCATATTTATCGTATGAGGCATACCTATTTTATATGAGGTAAGGTTTTTTGGTCACCCGATACTTATCATATAAGGCATCCTAGTTTTATATGAGGTAATGATTTTTTTGATAATAAAATACTTATCATATAAGGAATATCAGTTTTATATGAGGTAATTCTATAGTTTAATAACATGTACTGAGGATGTTGGGATTTTCAGTTTAAAATCATGCAACTTGGACTGAGGCTGATACTCATTTAAGGTCATAGAGCTTGGAACAGATGGGTAGATACCAGTTTAAGTTCATAAATATTAGACCAACAAGGGAGGGAATGAGTGTATTAAGGAGGATTTCATGTCAATGAAGAGTGGTAAAATGACATTAAATGATGGAATGCAGGGTCTCTATACCACACAAAACTTGAAAAACCATACCTCAGGTACACATCATATTGATGGGGAAAGAAAGACCCCATAATGAGTTGATGGAGGGGGATGGACCCGAGATGAGATATCTGGGTGTCACTATGTATCCCGTTAGGATGAGAATCAAGCCACACATAGA
Source organism: Viscum album (assembly GCA_963277665.1). Lineage (NCBI taxonomy): Eukaryota > Viridiplantae > Streptophyta > Magnoliopsida > Santalales > Viscaceae > Viscum > Viscum album. The sequence goes on along the minus strand of OY728164.1, from coordinate 1,135,290,461 downwards.
TCTGGAATGGGGCATATCAGGAGACTGAAACCGGTAGGGGGATTTCCTCTCAAGTGAAGATACTGAATTATCTCATATTATGATATGAGGAATCCCATATTTATATGAGTTAAGGCTACAGTTTAACATCGTGTGATGAGGACATTGGGTTTTTTTCATTCCATTATTTTCATATGGGGAATCCTATGTGAATTTCATAGGGAAAGGTTGATAGTTTATCATTGTGTGATAAGAATGTTGGTAGGGATTGAGCATTGAGATGCCTGTTCTTTTCTTCCTCATGCCTGGTTATGAGGGTATATCAGCCTTCTAATGGGTCAAGGAATATGAATAGGGATTATACTTGAAGAGGAGGCCTAGGGTCATTTTGGGGTAATAACACCATGGGTAACAGATGGTTTTGTGGTGAAATTAGGGTTAATCCCAGAGAAAAAAGGTCTAGGTGTCACTATGTATCCCAGGGAAATGGGAATCAAGACACACATAGTTCTAGAAATAGGTGGGGGAACAGGCTTTCTGAAACACCAGGTTTGAAGAAGACCATAAAAATGAGGGGCCAAGGAGGACGGATTCACATAGTTTAAGGTCATAATTCTTGGACCAATACACCTATTTTAAGGTCATAGAGGTTAGAACATAGGGGTTGTTACCTCAAGGATGTTTACGTGGTGTCACAAAGTTAAAACTTGACATGAAAAAAATCCAAGGAGGCTCTACACCACACAAAGAAATCATGAATCTAGTTGCACATAGTTTAGGGTTGTAAGACCTAGACTAGAGGAATTTGGAAAACAGTTTAATGTCATGATGCTTGGACTAAGGGGGTTCTTGTTTTAAGGGTATTTTAATGGTAGGAAATAGGTAGAACCTCATGTAAAAGGAGAACATGTAGGTCCAAGTACCACATAAATACCTTGAAAAAATTGATTATAGTTTAAGGTCATAATGATCGGGCTGTAGGTGGGTTCAAAGGGCCAAATGTTGGTGAATTTGTGGCTGGGATCGAAGATAGGAGGTCTAGGCATCACTATGTATCCGATGGAAATGAGAATCAAGACACACATAGTTCTATAACACGGTACATTAGGAGAAAGATGATGCTAAAGTGGTCCATTGTCTCTGAAAAGAGAGTCCCATATTTATAACATGGGGTAAAAATATAGTTTATCATTATTTGTTGAACACATTATTTTTTTCATCCCACACTTGGTAAATGGGGCATCCCATGTTCTTTGGATAGGTTAAGACTAAAATTTAATGTCATGCATTGGGGATATTAGGTATTTTAGTTTAAAGTTGTACAACTCTGACTATGATTACTACTAGTTTAAAGTCATAGATCTCAGATTGTAGGGGCTGGAAATAGTTTAAGGTCATAATTCTTGGACCATGACTTCTAGTTTACGGTTGTAGAGTTCAGATCATGGTTTCTACAGTTTAAGGCCATGTAAATTTAACCAATTGTGAATAGTTTAAGGTCATAATGATTGGACCATGGGGATCATCATGTGAATTACTACTTGAGAAACTTGGAATTTGTAGGATGTGGGATACGCTACCCATCCATAGTGATCAAAGAGTATGCTCTATTAGAATAGACCTTATGGAAAATATAAGGACCTTCCCACTTGGGATCCAACTTTGGTGGATTTTTTTTCGAGTATAATTGGAATTATAAGAGCCAATACCATGTCACCCTATAGGAAAGAACATAGGTGAACCTTCTTGTTGAATGATCTCGCTATCTTGTTCTCGTGCCTCTCTAAGTTGTGTAAGGACTAAAGCCTATTTTCTTCAAGGTATTTGGTGTATTTCTGAATTAAGTATTACATTCAGTGATCCAAATTCAATTACCCACACTTCACAATTAGTATAGTGTAAGTATGAGGTTGATCGCCAAGTAGATTTAAAGTATCTTATTCTTTGAGTCATGATTAATTAAATAAAGGGATTATGAATTTAGATTTTATATTTTAGGGGTTTTGAAAGTTGTTTCATAGGTTTGAATGATTAACTCTTCAAATTATTTAACAATTTTCTTAAAATAAGAAAACACATAAACTTTTTAAAAAAATCAATAGAAGAAATGCGTCAGGGTTGTGGGTAGTTATGGAGATCTTCAAAAATCAATTTTCTTATCATGTTGTGTTTTTCAGAATAACTCACATCTATAGGTTTCAAATATATCAGAACACCCTTAGTCTAGTGAGTTTCTATTAAGTTAATAGAAATCAATTTCTTGGTCTGAGTGCACCCAATGGTCATGGTATTTCTCATCATAATCCTCCTGAATATCCCTAAAAACTTCGTTCTTGATCTGATACGGAGTTTCCAACAAGAGAAATAAAGGAGATGTGGGGGAATTATGAGAGATAAAAATGAACTAACACAAGCATAATAATTGGATTCAATCACTAAAAAATATACATTACCCACAACCCCTACACATAAAATTAATTAGTTACTCATTAAATAAATGATGAAAAAAAATCTCTTAATACCTAAAGTGTTAATTATAGCTGAGAAAGAAATGAAAAACGCCAAGAAACCATAAGATAAATCTTCCAAAAATTGCCTAGAATAAGTTTCAAGATCCCTTATTGACAATAAGTATTTCGTATGGATGATTATATCCTCCAAAATAGTCTATGGAGAATTAATTTTCCATCCCCCACTATCCAAGGGTGGTTAGGGGTCCAAATCCTAGGTCAAATGGTGGGTAAGTGGGGTAGATATAAAGAAGGTGGCCAACTGATGAACCTTGCACGGTTTAGGTGCACAATTAGTTAAACCATGTGCTAACCATGATTCAAGTTTTTCCTCAAGTAATTGAGGTGCACGATTTTCTAAGTTGGTCCATAAGGTTTGAAAACCGTGCAGAGATCGTGCGTTAAGCCACTGCCCCTGAACTAGTACACCCCACACAGTTTCCTAGAGGGTCTTTATGTTTTGTATAACCATGAAAAAACCATGAAGGTAGCTATGTATTGAGTCTCTAAAGTGTTCACAGATATCTGGGTTGGGGTGCACGATTTCCTGGACTTAGGAGTAACCGTACACCATGAAAAAAGGGTCCAAAATCCTCTAATTTCTATTTGAATTTCCTGGTTCATGCCATATCTTCTTGTTCCTTCCTTTGATGACTAAATTACACCTATAAAAACATTTTTAGGTTGTAAAATCATAAAAATTTATCCAAACTTCAATTTTCAATTTGCATAAAATAATGAAAATGCCGTATACACATAAGTGCATCAGTCTTCTAACTCATCTAGATGGACTTCCGCCATTCTATCTGGAATATTTTGTTCATAAAAAGTAGTTATTAGTGATGGAAATGGAACCTAAATGGGTAATAATACCTCTATTATATACACTAAGGAGTATGGTTTCACTTGGGTGGAATTTTAAGTTTTCACTCGATAGGCCGAGAGGGCATTGGGGAGCTTGTCAAGCCAACCCTTTTTGTTATGGCCTAGAATTTCTTGCAAGATATTAGAGTGGATCTTATTGAATGTATAAATCTTTATATTCACATGTGCATGGTAGAGAGAAGTATGGTTGGACCATATGTTATACTTGGAATATAATTTCTTCAGATCAGAAGCTTGAAAGTTTGTGCTGTTGTCTGTAAGAATAGCATGAGAAACTCCAAATTGATGGATGATGTGGGAGCTCATGAACTCAATCACAGACCTGGTTTTTAATTCATGAAGAGGAAATTCTTCTACCCATTTGGATAAGAATCCAATTATGTTCAAAATGAACCTTCACTATTGAGCTGTCGTGGGAGGGTATGTCCCCACAACATCGACCCCCACACTGCAAAGGGACATGAGTGTCTGGTGGTGTGAAGAATCTATGATGGTTGATGAAAAAAGTTTTCATGGATCTAAAATTCATGAAAACTCTTGGAAAACTAAATGTAGTTATGAACCATGGTGGTCCATAAGTAACCTAATATCCTTATTTTGTGGGAGAGATTTAATCCATCTTGATGAGAACCACAGGATCTAGAATGTAATTCTTTAATAACCTAAGGTATCTCATATACTTGGATTCAATAGAGGATAATTCCATAAAACCCATGTTTGTAGAGGATTTTTTCTTGTTTAGGCCCACTTTAGAGGGTGAACTGCATTTCACATCGGCAAATTCACTCACACTCATCTCGGTTTTGTGAGATAATGACACACTAGAGATTCTCAATAAAGGGATATGACCAAATATGAATTTCCTTAGCCTTGGGGGGATTGGAAGATCCTAGTGTAGAGGTATTAGCATCCAACTGATACACCTTTTGGTTTCCATCATCTTAAGTGGCGAGGGTGATGACCCTATGGTGTTCCACATGAATGAACATGCCATTTTGATCGGGTTCTAAAAGATACATGGTTAAACTTTTCAAGGAATTGTATTAACCATTTTATGACTAAGGAACATGAGTCAACTTCATATGGGAAGGAAACCGGGCCATCAACTAACAACTACTCTCTAAAAGGGGAATAACCTCTTTCTTTCTGACAATGTAGTCACCCTTGATCTGTTTGAAAACTAGTTTAGAGTATCCCTTCATGTTTAAAATGGGGATATCAATATCGAGAGACAATTTGAAATCAATAATGAAGGCCTCATACTCTACCTCATTATTGGTGTAGCCTTATGAAAATAGGAATGAGTGAAATAAGGAATACTATTCTAGAGTGATGAAGACAATCCCTAGGCCTACCCTATTAAGTTTGGTTTATTGATACTTTTACCAGATGGGATCTAGGAGGAACCATAAAAATTAATTTTCCAACATAGTACATCCTAATCCACTGATATAATATCTTTATCTAGGAAATCAAAATCAAAGGGAAGTTCTTCTTGGGATGGATGTGTGGTTAGAAAGTTTGTGAATGCTTCAAATTTGATGAACTTATATGAAAAAAACCTAATGTCTAACTACTGAAGGATCACCACCCAACATGAAAATCCTCCTATCATCATGGGGATATTGAGGATATACTTTATATGGTCTACTCAGGACCCCATCTATATCTTATGATGCTGCAAATAATGTTGTAACTTCTATACTGAAAAAACCAGCACAGGGTAGCTCTTCTAGATGGGGAATTATTTGGTCTCCATGCCGAGGAGCATGCTGTTGAGATAATATAGGATATTTTCTATTCCCTCATTATTTTTTTGGAAAAGAAGGGCATCAAGAGACCATTATAGAGTGGTTAGATAGAGGAAAAAATGATTTATTGAGATGGGTGGCATCTAAACTAGAGGCTATAGTAGGTATTTATTGATACCCTCAAAGGTAGTATAGAACTCTTCATCCCACTGGTAATAAATGTCTTTCATCATGATCCTCGAGAAGGGATTACACTTGACAACTAGATTTGTGATAAACCAGCATATATAGGCTAAGTGTCCTTGTAGGCCTCGTAACTCCAAGATATTTCTCAGGGGAGGAATTTGATTCATGACCTTGATTTTCTCTAGTTCAATATCGATGCCTTTTTATATTACGATGAATTTGATAAATTTACTAGAAGTAACCCTAAATGTGTACTTAAAGGGGTTCATCTTCAAGTGTCAGGAATAGAGGATGTCGAAAAAATTCTCAAGATCCCTGAGATGCTCCTTACATTGGTGGTATTTGACCAACAAATCATCCACCTATCAATTTAACCACTTCATAAGAATTGGTTTAAAGATGTGGTGCATGGAAAAATAATAATTGGCTCTAATATTCTTCAAGGAAAAGGACATCACTTGATAGTATAAATTCCATTAGGGCACCCTGAAGGTGGTGGAATCTTCATCCTCAGGGGCCATCCATATCTGATTGTACTCATATTATTCGTTCATGAAGGATATGGCCTATAACCCTATTATAGCATTGATCAACAACTATGTAATTGGAAGGAAAAAACATCCTTTTTAAAAATGTATGTTGAGTTACTGAAAGTTGATACATAATCTAATATGCCCATTATTCTTCCTAAATAGGATAATTTTGGCTATCCATATAGGGTATTGGACTTTCTTAATGAAGTTGGATTTAATAATATTGTCAAATTCAGTATCGACCATAGAAATATGAGATGGGTTCATCTTTCTGAGAGTATTTTTGAACCTGTAATGACTCAATAGGTGGCCAAGACGATGAATAAAAACTAAAGGGTCTATCCCTGGAATCTCATCATAGCTCTAGGTGAATATTTTATGGTTCTATTTCAAGAAGGCCACATACTAATGCTACTCTTCTGAAGACATGTTTGCACAGATTAGTGTCGACCTTGGATATTCTTCTATACCAAGGTTAACTTGGTTTAACTCATAAATAGTGGTGGATACACCATTTTCAAATGTAGGAGGGGAATCTTCCAAATCCTATTTTTCATCTAAGATAGGAGAATCAGAGGGAGGAGGTGGATCTTCTAGGCCAATCGATATAGGGGGGAACTTGTGTATTCTCCAAAAGATATAGAATCCTTGATGGGGTGTTAACATTCTAGTAAGACTGTGGAGATATAATCTATCAAGCCAACTCCATTTGGATTTTTACTATGAGGTCCAACATTGACATTGAAGTAATGGTAACCAGTTAACCTCCATCAATTCATCCCTACTTTATGGAACATTTGGGAATGTTGTGGATTGGTGGACATGGATAAAACTTCTCGACACTTCATGGGAGTAGGGTATTCTAGTATTAGACAATCCTATATTGTGTAGGAGTATGAGGTAATCCATTATAAATCCTTTTTCTCAGCGACACCAAAACCATTTTTCTTAGAGAAAATGAAATAAAACCTAGGTTTGGCTTTGTGGGATCTGACCAATGAATTGGTAGAATGAATATTTATTTCAAGTCTTTCCAAGGATTATTTGTAGTGTACGTTAGATCATTGGGGGAATTTATTTGCTCAACCCTATCAGTCTGAACCTTCTTTCCCTCCCTTTTATAGTACTCAACATCCAGATAACGGGTCTTACAAAATTCAAAGTGGGAAACATCACCTTGGAGTACCCCTACTCAACCATCAAGGGAGTATTTGAGGCACTGGTGGTATAAATAGAGGACTGCTGCATGAAAATGAAGCTATTTTTTTCCCAAAAGAATGTTGTAGGCAGTATATTGTGATATTACCATGAATTTAGTGCTTGAGACCAGAACACCAAACCGAGTCTTCAGCTGAATGTTTCCATGAGGTTCCTTCTTACTCTTATCATACCCTTGAATTATCAGTTTTAAGGGAGGTAGATCTTCTTATGTGAATCCTAGATTATGGAACATCTGGGTTAGGATGTGGTTTATATCAGAGTCAGTATCCACTAGGAAGTGGCGAATTTCCATGCCATTGAACTGACCTATGATATACAGAGGGTATATGTGAACTTGAATGGTGACACCCTTATCTTCTCTAGAAAATGGTATAATGGCTCAACATTACTCTTACTTGACCTCCTCTACATAGTAGGCCTCAGTGACAACCACATTGGAATCGAACTAGAGTAGTATTTTCAAAGTTTTAGTAAGGTCCTCATGAATTTCCTTAGATAAGAGAAGAGCCTTGAGGATTGATATCATTTTGGGTATGACTATAAGGTGATTTAGAAAATAATATTTCCATGGTAGGGGAATATTTTTTCCTATGGAGGGATGTTCTTTGGAAGGTGGTACAATAGATGCCATTGGCTAAACCACTGGGGCCTAGCTAGTACTACAAATATTATACTACTGAATAGCTGGTCTACTCAGAGAAACTGCTGGTTGATTTTTGATGGGATGAGATCAAGCTCTGGACAAATGTGTCTGATCATCATGTGGTTGCGATTAATCTTCATGGTCAACTAATAAAATTGGCTATAGAGGCGTACTTGATAGTGCAGTCTGGGAGGTATTTCCATGATAATATCCACACAAGGATTGATTCCTGGTCTTATTAGCATGAAAAACCTGGTATTAGGTACTATACTAAACATTCTGGTGGCTCACATGTCCTTCATATCTCCTTTAATGATGTCATTCGGAGGCACTAAAGGGGTTTACATGGCGTTCTTCACTATCGGGTGTTGTGAATTAGTCCACTAGCTCAATGAAATTCAAAAAGGTTTACTCCTACTCATCATCAGTAGAATAGTCCAGAGTGGGGTGTAACCTAGGCACATATCTCAATTTGGTAGGCATGAAGTTGACAAGGGTGCGAGATAAATTCAGCATCGACAGGGGACTCTGATTTCCATTACGTCACTGATGAATGTTATTTTGGGACTTGGATGGTTGCGATGCATATGTGGAGGCAGCGGTCAGAGGGGGTGTGGTGAACACATAAGGTTTAAACTTTCTCAATCATACATAGATGATACCATGAGTATGTGAGACCACCTAAGAAGCCAACTGATCATCATATTTCAGAAACCCATGGTTGGGGACCTATTGTTACTCGTTAGAGTCTTCAGTGTCGATGTCATGGTCATCAGATATATGTTTCATCTATGTTATAACATCATCCAACTTGAATAAGCCATGGTCCAATTGGTCATGGAACCAATATTTGAATACGAATCATTATTTGATGGTGTTTCTGAGGATCCTATGATATGGGAAATGATCAGAATGACCAGTGAGCTAGGCCTCCTAGGGTCTCCTACACTCTGAAAACTTAAGGATTTCCTTCTCCAGAGTGTAGATGAAGTATACTTGGACTTGTGAATAATTTAAGGAATAGTTCATATTTCTTATGTTTAGGAAAAGAACCCTAGGATATTGACCTAGATGGGGGTGGGGGGGGGGAGGTGGAGCCACATTCTCTCATCGAGGCGACTGTGCTTGGTAAGGATGTGCTGGGTGAGGCTATATTGGGAGAGGCTAGACCAAATAGGTTTTCACTTAGAGTGGCTCATCCAATAAAGGGTTCAATAGGTATACTAGCTTGGGGACCTCTGCATGCATAATGGTGGCTATCTATACCTTTAAGGGTCTTCTCGTGGAAGCTGGAAGGGGAAAAGAGTGCAACTATTGTCTAGTTCGCTGCAAGGATTCTTCCAAACACTGATCATTTTAAGAGAATTATTGAAGTACAACAGGTTATTTCAAGGAGATGAGGGTAAGCACTAGCTCATTCATGATTTTCTCCACACAGATCATGATCATTCATTCTAGGGATAGTGACATGCTGAGTTAGTATGTGAGTCCCTTCCACTATGAAACAAAGTTGGTGACTCATTCATAAAGCCTCTTATTTCATTTGAAGAGGTCTAAGATGATCATCTTGTGAATAGTAGAGCTGAAAAGGTATAGGAACTTTTATTAGAGATCCTCCCAACCAGTAATAGACCCTATGGGTAGCTGGATGTACCAGAAAAATGTAGTCCCCTTCAAAGTTTGGATGAAACATTGGAGCTTGGCAGTCTCCTACTATTTTGGAGTCCCCAACATGGGACCACACCTTGAGTAAAGGTGGTCCAGGTGCTGTAGAAGGTCACCCATCTCATTTAATGGGGTGAATATAGGATTACCAAACTCTGGGGGTGCTCAGACATGGTCCGCCCATGTTGGTTATGACCTTTTGTCAGGCAGGATTTCCACTTTTCATGTTTCCAGAGCCTCAATGCAAGAAATGGGAGCATCTATCACATCATCTTGGTGAGGGTATATGGTCACTGATACATTGAAAATATCATCGTCTTAAGGATAAAAAATGTTGATCCCAAGGTATAATCATTACACTTAGGCGGGGTGGGTGACTCATATCTTTTTCACTTACCGTACCCCCTGGATTTTACCCTAACCAAATATATAGGGCCACTAAGTTTGAATTGGGGAATTCGGACTAGGAGGCTTGGATTCCCCCACTAGATGAGAGGTGTGGTCCCTTATGGGATTGGGTTTGGGCACTTCTCAACAATGATATCAGCAGTGATCCTTTTGTATTCCTCAAGTTCCTTGAACATGGAAGCTACCATGGGTTTAGACTATGCTTTTAGTGCACCCTCAGATGGGTTGGAGAGTTCAACATGTCCTGTTCATTTTTCAATGTACCAATGGGTAGGCAAAAAAATATCATTGGGGAGACTTCTGAGGTCTAGTTCTTGTCTTTACTGAAGAGTGAGGATACCCACCAGGGGGTTTGACTGGTACCATGCCACACCTTGAGGAGGGTTTTCCTCATCATGCCCTGCATTAGTGGTCCTATTCCTATGATCTTATGGAAGTTATATGATGACCATGTTATTGGATCTAGTGTTCTAGAATCAACTTATATGAACTTTATGATAACATTTATTCATTTTTTTGAAAATTAATAAACTCCTTATCACATCATGATTTTTATTCTACAAGACATAGTATGTGATAATGTCTTAAGAGTAGCTGTCGCTCTGAAATGTCATAGAAGTCCCCTGATATGATGAGAACCAAGAAGTTACATGATAGTATTCTTAAATATATGTTATATATCCATATAAAATAATTTTATGGAAACAAATGATATATGTTATCAGGGGTGGAGACTCATAAGTATTTGAGGCACCGTCTCATGGTGTATGCCCTTAGTAATATCCAGTGTAGGATATTATGAGAATGGGACCCTCCAATAGGAAATACACATATGTTTGTAGTAAGGTAGGATACATTGGGTGTGCCATGAGTAATATTTAATTAATGAATAATTTGATAAAGGATTTTTCTCTTTTGTTATTTAATGGAAGTTGATATCTTAGTCTCTTTGCTAGAAATGATATAGCCTAAATAAATCCCTGGCTATGGTGTTCTATAGGCAAGTTTGATTTTCAGAAATTCAAAGAAAGATACATCAAGCACATAGGTTGATGTCACTATCATGCAACCTGCTCGATTAGAGATATCAAAATAAAGGGATTACATTACATATTAAGATTTTGTGTGAGGTATTATGTCATTGAAGAATTAACTTATTTCTCTATGGGAGCCTTAATATGTTTCTAGATAATAACCTTGAATTTTAGTCTGCTTCACCTAATTCCACTGAGAAAAAGGCCTAGAGGGACACACACTAAGTGTATCCAAAATCTCAATTAAATAATATATAATTATTTAATACTTAATAAGATGAATAAATATTATTCACATATATTGTTTAATAATTCTTCATGCTTGCTATATTACATATATTCCCTCACCATTTGTTTGAGATAATATTATGTGTGTAGAATATTTAATAAATATTTATTTTCTATTTAATGAATATAATTTTTATTTATTTAGTGGTGAATAATGCAGTGATATTTATTTATTAAATAAATAGTCATTATTCAAGACCTGAAAAATAATGTAGAGGAATGGCATACCGAGTTTAATGGTTCAGTGAGAAATAATATATATTGAATATTATTTGAATCTATAGTATTTAATTTATTTCGCGAGTTTAACACATGTCAAGAAATAGTAATAATAAAATTATTATATACATCAGGTTCTATAGGGATTAGGAAAATAATAAAGGAAACATGTGAAATTATTATTTTTTAACCCTAGTGGTATATGAACCCAATTATATTATTTTATTAATAAAGCCAACTCATTTGTGCTGTGCATAATGAGATTTGAATTTAATCCTATCAAATCCTTAGAGAGCTCCCTCTCTGTGAACACTCTCAAGAATGAAGAACAACCCTCCTCCTCCACCACTCTTAAGTCAAGATAAATAGTATAGAACCCTTCCTTGTAGTGGTTCTTGAGGTGATCAAAGGAAAACAACACAACCATTAGGATATACCATACTAGCAATTAGATATTCCTATGGTGATGTTTAGAGGTTCATGGAATATGCGTGGATCACCACTAGAGGTAATCTATTATTGATTCCTACAACATAATAATGGTATGACATAGATACATTATTATATTCATCAATTAATAAATAATTTCTCACAAGGTAATTATTTAATTTCTTAAATTAATTATAAATAATATGTAATAATCCCGTGCTTCACTTCTAGCATTTATCCATCATCTATATTACTTGATTAAATTCCATTGACCATGACATTTATCATTGTGTAAATCATAGATTAATAATCAATCATGACAAAAATCATAGTTAGACATGCCCCATATGATGATTCTACTGCACCCTGAACCTATAAAGAGTATTAGAGGGGATTTCATAAATATTTATAATTATTTAAATTTTTTTGATTAATTTATGCATTTTTCATTACTTTTCAATTATATTTTAATAGCTCATTAATCCAAATTATGAGATATTATTTATTCCTATTTGTTTCTCATAAATATAATCAAATCAATTAATTTTATGAAAAAAATAAATTTAAAGATATCATCTAGAGGTTCCATGGAATTTTTCCGAACAACACAATAGTACACACCATATAACCCGGTAGTACATGATATGTACTAGTGTTTAATGAATGATGAATTAATTTGAAATTAATTCATTGTTTTTGTATTTATCACATGTGATAAATTTAATTACACACCACATGTTGGCTGGGCCAGCCTGACACATGGCCAGCCGAAGTACATGCCGTATAACTTCCATACACGATGTGTAGTTCTTTAGTCACAAATGGGCCATTTATCTACTTACATGTCCTATATGACTGGTGGCCATGTAACTCAGAGACCACACACCATGTATCCCATGTACACACTATGTACTATAATTTTTCCATGGCACTGTTACATACTGATTCATTAGGATTGTGCTGTAGATAGACGATGAGAATAATACACGCTGTGTAAACTACAATATACACACCATGTACTTTTACCAAATTACATAGAATTAAAAATTAATTTATTATACTATTTAAACCTTATCAATATGTGTTCTGTATAGTCATTAAGTTGATAGTACATACCATGTGATAATTTATATATATATATATGTATATATATATATATATAAATGTTTAATCAATTTCTACATAATGTTCAAATCTACATATCATGTATAAGATGTATTATAGTTACTACTCTACATGAATTGAAGCATAGTATGCTAAGTAAATACCATGTGTTCTATATGGTAATTAAGATGATAATACATGCTGTGAAATTATCTGATAATTCATGTATGCCACATGTCACAAGAGTAAAGAGTATACGAGTATAATACACATTGGGTAGTTCGGATGAGTACACACTGTGTTTCCTCAAAGTTACATTTTTGTACATAGTTAATTTTAAATAAATTTATTTAATATGTTTAAAATTATGATGGATGAGAATTTAAAGAAAATTCAGATGAGAATTAAGATAAAATAATTCATTAATTAAAGAAGATAATTAATTGATTCAAGTGCTATTTATCTTAAATAAGAACGATTATAATTGAATGATATTTTTATTAAATGTGCAATTCATTACATGCATGTGGATAATCATGATCCTATATTAGACCTTTTTATGTGATTATTTTCTTTTAATTTATTATTAAATTAAAATTTTGGCCTACCTGTCATCTCTCCATTCATTATGTGAGGTAATGCGTACCCAAGGTTTATTTTATGTAAACCCCTTAACCAATCCTTTGGTTCCCATAACCTGCATGTAAGTAAAATCATATATAATAGATGGATCTCTCAAGTTAGTGTAGGTAGTTTAATTTTGGTTCGAGGAGAAAAAAATCCAAGAGAGATACATAGGTGGATAAGTGTAAAGCTACAACATGAACTATAAATGGTTCAAGGCATTTTCCCCTAGGTAAATGGTTAGTTTATCATCCACTAGATAAAATAACCATTAGTAAAATATCATGATCACAAAAATTTATAATTTTATTTCTATCAAGTTTCATGGAAATTTCATTAAGGATATTTTGTCGTGATCACATGAATTAACAAATATACAAGCATGAAATATCAAACTAAAATAAATTAACTTATGCATAAATATTATCTAAGACATGGTTAATCACTTAAGTGAATCCAATTAATATTAACAAGAACATAATAAAGATAATAATTGTAAATTTATGAAAAAAATATAAAATCCCTCAATTATATATATTAATTCATTATAGTCTTCCACTACTTGAGTTAAAATTGAACCATAGTTCAAAGTGTTTAACCAAAAAAGTTGAGGTGCTTCAAATTATCATGGAATTATAACATGAAGTTTTGGGTCGAATTAACTTAGTTATAATCAATGGATGATCGGAAAAGTAGGACTTGGTGTAACTAAGAGGTAAAGGTTTAAGAAATAAAATTTAATGATTTTAGGATTGGGGAGTCCACTCAATAGATCAAGGAATTGTGGGTGAATGCAGTTGGCATTTGGAATGCTTACCAAAAATCCTTCAAATTTCTTGACCGACCAAAGTTGGTGTGATAAGAAGGGGAATATGGATCCTTTACCCTAGAATATCTAATAAACATGATATTTTGAATCCAATGGTGAGGGATATTAGGATTTGATAAAATAGTGGGATATTAATAAATATAATATTTATTTATTTGTCTAAATTTTATTAGATAATGTACTAAAACTTTGATCATAATATTTTTAGAAGTAGAAATAAAATGAATTCAAACATATCATTGTGATCCACACTTGAGAAGAATAGCCTTCTCACTGATTTTTTTTATAAGAGTAGAAAAGTTTCTTACGAGTTATCCTACTACATGAAATAAAATTGTATTTTTTGGAAGAACCTATTACTAATGCACCTGGTAATGAGTCTAGTAAGTAAGAGTTATATATCTATTATAAGCATTTGAAAGATTTCATAGATGTTCGATGTTTCATGATATCATCCATGATCAATGAGCTTATGAAGGGACATGAGGGCATGGGTGAATATAACATGATGTTTCACCTTTAGTATCTCTATCAAGAAAAGGTGAGTCAAGAGAGATACAAGATCTCTAATGATCTGTTTACAACTGAAATTGGAGAGTCTATTCAAGCCGGGCCTTATATATTCAAGCTTATTGGCTACATTTAATGCTTATAAATATTAGGGATTAAATTCCTAGATGATTTTCACATACATTTAATACTTTCATCATGACCTAAGTTCCTATATAGTTTTATTATTAATTATAACATGAGCAATAATGAGATGATTGTTTCAGAACTTCTTACTATGATTCTGCAAGTGGATGAGGACATAGAGCATGAAAAAACTACAATACTTTTGATAAATAATAAAATGAAGAAAAATGATATGGATCCAAAGAATCATAAAAATCCTAAAGCTCCTCAGCACCATCCCTACAAGAAGAGGAATATCCCGAGGCAGAACAAGGAAAATGAGGCAATATGTTTTTCATGTGGAAATCATGTCTACTAGAAGAGAAACTACACCAAGAAGAAATGGGAATCTAAAGGTATGTTCATTATTGAGTGAAATATTTCGATATATACACATTGGTTATTAGATACAAATTGTGGTGCTCACATATCTATCCAAATTTGAGAACCAATTAGATTTTAAAATATTGTTAGAGGAGAGGTGGATTTTCAAGCTACCAATGGTGTGAGGTTGGATACTCTATCCATTACAGACTACCACCTTTCATTTCCAACATGAATGATATAGGTTTTAATAGATTTATATTATGTACCAAATATTACCAATAATATAATTTATATATACTTCCTAGATACAGATGAGTTTATTTTGAAATTTATAAATAAAATTTGGTTATTTTATAAAGAAAACATATGTTATGTCATGGAACATTTAAATAATAGTATTTATGTATTAAATTATAAAAAAATTTATTATAAATAGATAATGAATCATGTTCAAAATAATTATATAACACCTATTCATGGAATCAAACTCTTACTCATGTAAACAAGAAGCATTTGAAAAAGCTCCATCAATATGGTTCTTTATAATATTTTTAGCTAAATCCACTTGAAATATTTCATGATTATTTATAAGGAAAATTTAACAAACCACCATTTTGTAGATAGGGTGAAAGGTCTATAGAACTTATAGGATTGGTATACAAAAATGTGTGTGGACCATTTCCATTAGAATATAGAGGTGTGTATTCATACTTAAATAATTTTACTAATGACTTGAGTAGATACAAATATGTCTACTTGATGAGATATAAGTCTGAGTATTTCGAGAAATTTAAAAAATTCAAGAATTAAGTAGGGATTAAACTTGGAAATAAGATAAAGTATATTAGATCAGATCTAAGTGGTGAATATATTAACCAATATTTTATCAAATTTTTATAGGACTTTGGGATTCTATCTCAAATCACTCCACCTTACACACCATAGTGGAATGGTGATAGTGAAAGGAGGAACCTTAACTTTTTATACATGTTAAGGTAAATGAAGAGTCATGCAGATATTACATTATCCTTTTGGGTATATACATTAAAAAATGGAATATACATTAAACCGAGTACCAAATAAAGTGTAAAAAAAACCCCTTCGAGTTACAGAGTGTAAAGAAACCCATTTTTGTCATATATATGTGTATGGGGTTGCAAGGAATTTATTAAGGAATTATCAAGAAACAAACTAGCACCCCAGGGTGAAAAGTGTATCTTTTTAGGGTATCCTAAGGAAACAAAGGGATACTACCTATAAAACCCATCAAAAAAGAAAGTGATTGTAACCAGACATGTTGTATTTCTTGAGATGGAGTACATTTACAAAAAATATAGTGGGATAAAGACTGACTTTGATGATGTTGACACTCAAGATACAAAATAGTTATCATAGGAAAAAATTCCATAGGTCCCCATGGAAGAAGTTGTTAGTAAAAAGTACTTTTTATGAGAACTATAGAGACAAGAGAACTAAAGAGATATGGTTTTTTAGTCACTAAATATGGTGACTCATTATTGTTGACAATGATGAACCACTCTCCTACAACGAGGAAATAGAGAGTACAAAATCTATAATATGGAAAGAAGACATAAATTATAAAATGTATTCCATGTATCAGAACCAAGTTTGTGTTTTGGAAAATGTGTAAGTTAATGTAAATCCCTTAGGGTGAAAATGGTTATTCAAGATAAAATTGGATATGGATTGTAAGTTAAATACCTATAAATCAAGGATAGTGGATAAAGGGTTTAAATAACATCAAGGAATTGGTTTCCATTTTTAAATCCATCATAATTATACTTTCTATAGCATCTTACTATGAATATGAAATTTGGTAGACGGATGTCACAAACTAATTTCTTTAATGGGAAACTTCAGGAAGATTTCTATATGACACAACCAAATTTTTTTGTGACCCCATGTGATTCAAAAAGTATTTACAAGTTATATGGATCCATTTATAGATTAAATAAAGCATTTAGTTCATGGAACATTCGATTCAATGAAGCTATAAAAGAATTCAATTTCATTATGATAAAATGTTATCCATGTGTTTACAAGAGGTTTAGTGGCAATGAAGTCATTATCCTAGTATTATAGAATGATAGAATATTACTTATTGGAAATGATATAACAGTCTTACAGTCTATTAAGGACTAGTTAAACTAGTGTTTTTCCATGAAGGACTTAGGTTAAGCAGCCTATATTCTAGGGATCAAGATCATTCATGATAGATTTAAGAGGCTACTTGGACTATGTCAAAGTAAATACATTGAAAAGATACTAAAGAGTTTTTTATGGAACAATATAAGAGAGGATTGGTTCCAGTGTTATATGGTATACATCTTTCCAAGAAAATGCGTTCTTATACATAATAGGATAAAGAGAGTATGAGTAAGATATCATATTCTTTAGTGATAGGATCAATCATGTATGCTATTTCATGCACTATACTTGATGTTTACTATGCATTGAGCATGGTAGTAAGATATTAAGAAAATCCAAGAGAACATTATTAGTCTACTATTAAGGACATCCTCAAGTATTTTGAGAAAAAATAAGGATATGTTCCTAGTGCACGGAGGAGATGAGGAGCTAGTCATCAGGGGTTATACTAATTCTAGATTTTAAATAGATCAGAATGATCTAAAGTTACAATCAGGATATATTTTCCTATCTCAATAGAAAATATGTGAGCTAGAAGGGTTCAAAGAATCTAGTTGTTTCTAATTCTACAATAGATTTGGATTATATAGAAGTTTCTAATGTAGCTAAGCAAGTCATTTGGGTATGAATTTTTTTCCAAGATCTTTATGTGGTACCTAACAGTAAAGACCCTATCATATTTTATTGTTATAATATTTCAGTGGTGGATCTTATAAAATATCCAAGGTCACACCAATGGAAAAATAAAATACTTTAAAAGTATCACCTCTTGAGGTATTTTTCTCAAAGAGGTAAATTTGTAGTAAACAAAGTTCCCAAAAAATAAAACATGGAAAACCCCTTGAATAAAGTCCAATCTCAGCAGAAGTATGAGTATCATGTGAGATCTACCGAACTGAAGGTTGTTAGAAGTTAGGTCTAGTGAAAATGGGAGTCTATTAGAGTTGGTTCCCTAGAACAAAATTTTATGTACCTATGTTAATATGTACAAATTTTTTAAATATTAATAAAATCCTTATCACATTATGATTTTTCTTTTACATGAAATAGTATGTGATAATGTCTTAAGATTAGCTGTCCCACTCAAAGGTCATACTAGTTCCCTACTATGATGAGAACCCAAATGTTCCATGAAAATATTCTTAAATATATGTTCTATACCCAGATTAAATCATTTTAGGGACAAAAATTATACAGTATATCATGGTTGGAGACTCATAGGACTTTGAGGCACCTTCTCATGGTGTGAACCCTTGGTAGTATCTAGTGTAGGATATTATGAAAACGAGACCCACCGGTAGGAAATACACATTTATATGTTTCATTGGAGGATCCTATCTTCCGATGTGTGTGTTGATTCTTAGAATTTAATAATATTATTAATGAGTATTATAAGTCATGTAATTTTATGTATTGATTAAAATCGTTACGACATACGTTCGCAGTGAGGTAAGATATGTTGGGTGCATCATGAGTAATATTTCATTAATAAATAATGTGAGAAAGAACTTTTACTTTTTTTTATTTAATGGAATTTTATATAAGTCCCTTTTATGGAAATTATATAGCCTAAATAAATCCATGGCTATGGTGTTCTATAGGCAAGTTTGATTTCTGGAAATTCTAAGAAAGCGACATCGAGCACATTGGTTGATGGAACCAATATACAACCTGATTGATTAAAGATATCATGATAAAAAGATTATAATACATATTAATCATTCATATGAGGTATTGTGTCTTCCACTTCGGTGGTGGTGTGGTGGTGAAGGTGAGTTTCCAAAACAAGTCCGTTCTATGGGAGGTTCAGGGTTTGAATCTTGGGAGTTCGCTTTCGGGACGAGCCTCTCCCCCGGGATCCACCCACCTTGCCGGGTCACCCGGACTCATCTGGGCGGGAAAATTGAGGTGCAGACCAATTGCTGATAGATCTCTATGACAGACCATCACTGCCGGGCCGTTACCCTCGAGATGCTCTGCCATCTCGGCTGGTAATGGCTCCTTCCCCGGTTGGGGAGATGCCTCCGGGTGTTACCTCTTCGTGGGGGAGGGGGGTTTCTCTGTGTGGAGGGTTCGAAAAGGCCACAATGGGGAATTCTCTTTCTAAAGAAAAATAAATATGAGGTATTGTGTCATTACAACATTAAATTCTTTATCTATGGGTACCTTGTCATGTTTCTAGATGGTAACCTTGGACTTTAGGCTGCTTCACCTAATGCCATTGAGAAAGAGGCCCAGAGGGTCACAAACTAAGTGTATCTAGAATCTCAGTTAAATAATATATTATTATTTATTATTTAAAAATATGAATAAATATTATTCCCATACATGGTTTAATAATTATTCATGTTTTCTTGATCTCATATATTCCATCAGTAGTTATTTGAGAGAATATTATGTGATAAATTTTTTTAATGAATATTTATTTATTATTTAGTGAATATAATATTTATTTATTAATTGGTGAATAATTAAGTGATATTTATTTATTAAATAAATAGTCATTATTCAAGGACCAAAAAATATTATAGAGGAATTAAGGACTAAGTTTAATGGTCTGGTGAGAAATAATATATATTGAATATTATTTAGATAAATAATATTTAATTTAATTCTCAAGTTTAAAACATATCAAGAAATAATAATAATAATAATAATATTATCATTATATACACAGGGTTATGTATGGATTATGGAATTAATAAAGGATGCATGTACAATTATTATTTTCTAAACCTAGTAATATATAAACCCAATTATATTATTTTCTTAATAGAGTCAATTCATTTGTGTTGTGCATAATGAGATTTGAAGAGAATCCTCTCAAAGACATAAAGATATCCCTCTCCAAAAATGCTCTCAATAATGGAGAGTGATCATACTCCACCACCACTTGCAATTCAAGAGAGATCAAAGAGAACCCTTCCTTGAAGTGATTCTCGTAGTGATCAAAGGCGAACAATGTAAGAATTCAAATCTGTTGTTCTAGAACACAAAGATTTCTATGGTTATGTTTAGAGGTCCCTGGAACATGTTTGGATCACACTTAGAGGAAATATATTCTTTATTGATACAAAACAATTATGGTATAATGTAGAGAAATTATTAGATCCATCAAAAAATAAATAATTTATCCCAAGTTAATTCTTTAATTACTTAAATTAATTATAAATAATACGTGACAATCATGTACTTCAGTTCTGACATTTATCCATTGTCCATATTCCTTGATTCAATTATTTTTTCACAAAATTTATCATTATGTAAATCCTAGATTAATTATCAATCATGAAAAAAATTATATTTGGGAATGCCTCATTTGACGCTTCCAGTGTACCTGAAACCTATACATATTCACTGTAGTAGTAGTCAAAGGAGATTCTTCATAATCAGAGGTTAGGATAGAATATCTATCCTATCATTGACATAGGATATGGATGAAATAAAGGTTGGTATACTACCCTCATCCTATGATATGTACATATGAAGATTCCTCTTACATGACCTCATAGAACACTATAAGTCTCTTAACATAGGTTTGTTCGAGAGTCTGGCAATAGCCATACAACTCTGGATGTTGAGCTACTAGTAGTGACATAATCTCAACCTTCCTGCACCGTAGGTTGATGTAATTGAGGTTATCTTGGCTCCCTGGGTAGGAAAAATGTCAATCACTAAGTCAGTAAAATATTTCCCAGATAACCTAGTGGAAACACACTACTTGGTCCTTGGTGAGGGACTTTGGGATAACAAAGTCTAGATTTTCTGGCAGATAAAACACATCTGAAAGATAGTTGGCAGATATATTCTCCCACATGACCTCTATATTATATGAAGGGTCCTTCACTTGGTCGACCTAAGCCCTGATCAACATAGGAAAAGATAAGGGAGGTGGCACTAATGTGGAAATGCTTTTCAACTACTCTACTAGAAGAGGGGGTGCCACACAAGTCAAATATCCTCTACTTGCTGGGAAATCTCTTGGAGGTGGATCCATATTCATGACCATTTCCATGTAGAACATGGTGTTGACCACTACATCATTTTATATGGTGGTAACATCCATTTGGGTCCCATTGGAGTGATCACAATCATCTGAGGGCATCAACCCAGACCTTAACATCTCTCTAACTTCTTACATAGAGGTAGAGAGGAGGGAAACTAGTCATGATAGAGATAGTTGCACTTAAAGTCACTAGAATGAGGCCAAAATGTACTCCATATATAGGTACCTATGGAGGGATTTGGGTATCTTTTGGATCATAGATTCTGGTATCGTGAGATTCAATTAATGGGATTATACCATAGATTCTGGAAGCTAGGGTGAAGGTTCCCTCATTTAGTCATCCATCACCTCAGATTATGAGAGGTTTATGATGACATGATTCTTACTAGGGTTCCAACTTTCATGGTGTAGGATTTATACAAGTGAGTATTATTGAGAGTTGCTCGGGTTTCACCCCTATGGGTTGTGGCCTACGTTACAGGCATGCCCCCCACAGTGTCCACTTTCTCTCCTTCCCCAAGATGGTTCTTTAGAGAAGGGCATGTCCTCATCATGGGGATGACCTATGTGTTAGTTTTCCTTATCATGGGGTGGCCCCTAACATATTTTGGTGGTGCTTCCAACAGAAAGAGTAAACCCAACCTAACTAAGAGGCGACTGGGGTCTCAATCCTAGGTGGGAAAATACAGATCCTTGTTCACCCATTATAGGGATCTGTTGTGTTATGTTGGTGGTGGTACGGGCCATAAGAGATGTATAATATTCTACTTATTGGGTAATTTCCTAGGTCTACCCACAACATCAGTGTCGGGTATTCTAGACCAAGACCAGTGGAGTGGGGATGAAGTCAACCTCCTCTTCGGCCTATATGACCGGTCAGTGCTGGTGCTGAAAAGTCCTAGTGGGACCCTTCCTAGGAATATCCTAATTGGAGGTCACTATAGGCATGGCTCAGACATCCCTTACCTCCTTGATGTAAGGGAGTGAGCTATCAGAGCACTCTGTGTAGAGGATCCTGAAGTTGTTCACCATTGGAGCAGGGAGTGGTTTTCCCTTGTGCGTCCCTTAAGGGTAATAGTTTCAGTGAGATATCAATGCCTCATGGTATTGGTGGGACATATCCCTAGTGAGAATGAACCCTTCCTATTTTTACTAATTTACCAAGGTGTTTATCACCCTCCTCTAGATGATCTTATAGGGTGATATGAGGTGTGGGTGCCCAATAGATAAAGGCATGGTGGAAGTCGTGGTAGGGGTGTAATAGAAAGGGATTTCCACATCAACATTTCTCTTACACCAACACCTATTGAAGTTAGGTCATCGTATTCCTATAGCTTGATTCCTGTAAGGCAAGTGGATTATTCCATTAGTAAAGGTACAATGAAAGAAACAACCAATGCCCTAATATTGTCCAATATTCCTGAAATAGATGAGGTATCCATGATTATGATGTCACAGACTGAGGATTCCCAATGTTAACTGCCCCAATTAATAGGTGAGTTTTATGCTAGGCCAACCATTTTCTGGGTGGGACCTGACATTGGATATCTAGATCCAGTGACATGCAAATCTATCAGTTCCATAAACACTACTATTCCTAAAAGTTGATGAGAAAAGTTTCACATTTGGGTAAACCATTTCTATTTTTGATACTTTAGTTGGGGCAAGTTCACCGTTTGTGTTCCCATTTCACTACATTTTCACTTTCCAAATGCGGGAAAATTTCACCACTTTCATCGGTGATGTGTACTCCTTAATGAAAATGGGATGATGGGATGTTGGTTCCTACTTCCAAGGGTTTTTCATTGGAGATCATCACCTAGTATGGGGATCCCTCATAAATTTAATTCATATTCTTGAAACTCGTTCTTGGAACCATA
Organism: Viscum album; assembly: GCA_963277665.1. Lineage (NCBI taxonomy): Eukaryota > Viridiplantae > Streptophyta > Magnoliopsida > Santalales > Viscaceae > Viscum > Viscum album. Next base: position 1,135,267,096 of record OY728164.1, on the reverse strand, counting down.
TCAAGGTGGAAATCGGTTAATTATGATTCTTTTGTCTCAATAGGGAAGAAACCTTCAGTTAGGATGGATAGTAGCATTGGGTATGTTGGTCATGTCTGGACCTTGGGTAGATTGGAGACCTGTAAAGTATTCATTCTTTAGAGGGAATGTCACATGTGAGGAATCTTTGGCATTGAAACCAGTACATAACATGTCATTCATGAGGTAATTGATGTCAGGGGTGTAAGTATTCTAAGGTTTATTACCTCAGGAATCCCACATTTATTTTATGGGATAAGAATTATAGATCTGGTCACAAGTTTAACATCTTATAGAGGCAGTTGGGTTGTAGGTTTATTATCTTATGGTGATAGGTTGGGAATAGGTTTAACGTATTATAGGGACATGTTAGGTGCAAGTTTATTATCTTGCGAGGACAAGTTGGGTTCCAGTTTAGTGTCTTAAGGGGATATATTGGGCACAAGTTTAACGAATCATGAAGATATAATGGGTACAATTTTAACATCTTGAAGGGATATTATGGGTGTAGTTTTAATGTCTTCTAGGGATAGGTTGGGAATAGGTTTAATGTCTCACAGGGATAGGATAGGCACAAGTTTAATGTCTTGAGGGGATAGGATGAGAGTAGGTTTAATGTCATGAAGGGATAAGTTGGGCATAGTATTAACATCTTATGGTGGTAGGATGGGCACAATTTTAATGTCTTTAAGGGATAGGTTGGGCTGAGGTTTATCATCTCACGGGGATAGGTTGAGTGAAGTATTAATATCATGAGGGGATATGTTGGGAGTAGGTTTAACATCTTGCAGGTACAGGTTGAGTGGTTAACTGTGTCCCCAAGGGGGGATATTTTACACATGAATTTGTTGGTAATGAACCTCATGGATGTGTCTTAAGTACCTTGTTTAAGAGACAAGGATCAAAACCCATGTAGTTCAATGTTTCTGTTTAAGGTCATGTGATAGGACCAATCCATGCAGTTTAACTTCAAGCGGTAAGGAAACTTGTGTCATAGAAGGAGTGCTAATGAGATATGATGTGGGGATTACACTTGGAAGCATATCAGCATAAGAGTATCTTCCCTTGGTTATATGGTGTGGGGATTATGCATGGAAGCCACTACTACAAATACGCCTTTTATCAGCACTAAAAATGGCTTTTAATGGCGCTAGAAAAGTGCTGTTAAAGCTGGCGAAAATAAGGGGGGGGGGTCCCCTTTATCAGTGCTCCAAAAAGTGCCGATAAAGACCCCTTTTATCAGTGCTAAAAAAATCACTGATAAAAGGCTCCTTTATTAGTGCTTTCTTTTTAGCACTGATAAAAGTAAAAAAAAAATTAAAAAAAATTAAAAAAAATTAAAAAAATTAAAAAAAATTAAAAAAATCCTGCAAATCAGAAGGGATTTTATAGATCTTGAGCCCCCTTTTAACAGTGCTTTCCATCCCCTCAAGCACCCGTAAGAATCCCACCTCCACCCTATATCAGTGCTACACCCAACCCCTTTATCAGTGCTAGCCCCCAAATCCACCCCCATGCGCACGCCCTTGCCTCCACCAAGATTTGATCTCGAGACCTCCCCCTTGCACGCCTAAAGCCTTTACCACTCTGCCATATTGATTTGTTATCCAGTTAATGACATATCTATTTATTTACATATATATTTAGTTATATTTATTCATATAGTAATATATAGTTATATTAATATATATAGTTATATTAATATATATATTTATAGTGATATTAATATATATATTTATAGTTATATCAATATATATATGTAGTTATATTAATATATATATATAGTTAGATTAATATATAGGTATATAAATATTTATATATTGGATTTTAAATAAAATGGATATTAGTTATTATTTAGATAAATCTAATATATTTTATATGTAAATGGTATATAATTATTTATATATTGGAAACTCAATGTGACTGTTTGAATGAGACTTCAGGACCCCTGTAGGTCAAGTGATATTTTCATTATTCCTAAAGGCTTCTCATGGATAGTAAGTTCTAAGGGGGGAGGTTGTAATGACCCGTGTTTTCAATACAAGGTATAATTCCATGGGAAATTGAAATTTTGGCATTTAGTGGATTGGCCATTCTTTTAACTGAGCTTCAAAACATAATATGTAGTTATATTAATATATATATACAGTTATATTAATATAGTTATATAATATAGTAATATATAGTTATATTAATATATATATAGTCATATTAATATATATATTTATAGTGATATTAATATATATATTTATAGTTATATCAATATATATATGTAGTTATATTAATATATATATATAGTTAGATTAATATATAGGTATATAAATATTTATATATTGGTATTTTAAATAAAATGGATATTAGTTATTATTTAGATAAATCTAATATATTTTATATGTAAATATATTTTATTATTTATATTTATAATTAAATTTTTATGTGTGAATATATAAAAAATATGTATATATTATTATATATTTGATTATGAATAGTAGTGCATTATAAAAAATGATAAAATTTCAAAGACATAATATCAATATGAATGTAATACCTTGGAATAAATTTAGTCCCCACCAAAAAAATCCAATAATACCCCCTTAAATGAGGCTGAAAATCCACAAAATGTTAAAAAATCGGGGTATCCTGACTAAAAACTTAGTTTTGGAGGCCTTCTGGGCCTTTTTTGGCCTCAAGAAAACCTTGTTTGGGGTTCCCCCAACTTATAAGGGTGTAGAGATCGTTTCAGGCTTCAATTTGATATGTGGTAGTGCTCAAACGGACACCCGGATCAAAACTTATGGCTTTTGAAGTTCGAGTTGCATTTTCAACATATTTTGGATCTTTTTTTAATTTTTTTAATTTTTTAGTCTTCAAATTGTTATTAAATTACTACTAATCCATCATAATTAGCAAATTATTAATTAAAAATATTTTTTTAATATTTTTATAAGCCATTTTCACTAAATATATTATATATTAAGTGTAACTGTATATTTATACTTATCTAAAATATATTTAAAATTATATTTAAAAAATAGATATTATATTTATATCAATATAACTATATCTATATATTTAAATATTAATATATTTTCTTAATGATTTTTTTGGAAGTAGACCCTTTATCAACGTTTTTAAAAAAAACACTGATAAAGACCCCCCTTTATCAGCGCTACTAAAAAAAAGTGCTGATAAAGGGGTACCCTTTAAAAGCGCTAAAAAAAGCGCTGTTAAAGGGGGTACCTTTATCAGCACTAAAAAAAGCGCTGATAAAGGTACCAACCCTTTATCAGCGCTCCTTTCATTTAGCTGATAAAGGGTGGCACTGGCCTTGCCCCATTTTGTGGTAGTGAGCTGCCCGATGCAGGAGGATCATTCCTCGGGGAGATGGTGTGGGACTTACTTATAGAAGTTTCCTAATGTAAGAGGATCATCCCTTGGGGAGATGCTGTAGGGATTACACATGAAAGATTCCCTATGTAGGATAATTATCCCTTGGAGAGATGGTGGAGAAGGTGGAATCCCATAATGAGCGTATATGGGGTATCTTGTGTTCATCACATAGGGTAAGGCTATAGTTTTTGTCATTTGATGAGGATGTTGTCATGTAGTTTAACATCATATGAGTAGGACATGGTGCTAGGAAGTTTTACATCTTGCAGCTCAGACATGGATGGGTCTCAAACTTCAAGGGGGATGATGTCATGGAAGAAGGAAGATTCATCATAAGTAATCTCTACCAAGATAGGTAAGTCTATTCCCTCAAAGATTCCACCTATAGAGATTATGTGTCCACCTCTCATGCACCTTTGAGTAGGGAATTACATTGGAACTTTTGTGGTAGAGTAGAAATCAGGAGTCTTGACGTTAGGGAACCTATTATCAGGAGTGATATGCATTATGGTACTATTCTTAGGAGAAAAATGTAGGGTAATGGATACACTAGAAGCATAGGGGATGTTGGGATGGGGATCGAAAAGTTATTGTGTAAAAATTTATTGTATTATGTGAAAATAGAGTTGTGTAATACATGGGGTTTAGAAAAATTACAACACATGGATTCCAGGGGTGCATTGCACGCAAGATTTTGAGTTTCTTGTAGATCAGGGTTGAGCGAAGGCTACTTCTCTTATGTGAAACTGACCAGCCTTAAAAAGGGTTGTGCAAGGATCTCTCAACCATAGGAAAATATGAGTTGGGGCCCACATGATCCCTTTTGGGAAAGTTTATATACCTTTGAGGTTCCATAGATTATAGGGTTTCATAAATTCATGGAATATGGGTTTGTGTGAGTGTGAGGGTTGCTTCATCTTCTAGAGATCCTCCTCAAGGTGTGAGGGGAGGTTCTATTTATATCCAAAATCATTGGCTATTGTCATGAAACTTCATGATGGCGCGAAACAAGTTTGTGTGCTTCTCTACCTTTTTTGGGTTTTTTTTTCACAACATCCATGGTTCTACATCTGTTTTATTTCACAACTGGATGGTTGCATGTCATGTTTGAACACAATTCTCTTATTTTTCATGCACATACCTTGTGTGTAGGAGGATTGATCGCACAACTAGTGGGTTACAATGTATTCTTTCACATGGAACTATTAGGTTGTTTAAATGATGATCTTCCATGCAATAATACCTTTTTCCATTCATGCACCTTGGCCATTATTTCAGACTCAGGGGCACTCGCAGAACTTAACATTTCCTTTGTTGTGAAATTCCTTTGCATGAAAAACCCCTTTTTTGTGTGTATCCCTTTAAATTTACCCACAACCTATTCTACAACCCTATAATGTTCCTTTAGGGTGGGTATCATGTTCGATTCATCAAAAACTAGAATTTTGGGATGTGATACATGTTTTTGGGGACGACACAATCTAACACTATATATTCTGTCCATTTTTTCTAGACAAATATATATCCTCTTGTAAATGATAGGACCGTTGAAAGTCCTGGTAGTACTGAAAAAATATAAATAAATAAATTATTATTAAATTTTTTAAATAAAATTATAATTATCATTGAAAATACCTCTTTGGGATGCTATTTTGTTGATGGAATATGATATATTTCATAAATTTTCAAGCATAATAACCACAATATTTTCTATTAGTTTGTTTTAGACACTACATAAACATTGAGAAAAATAAGTAATTTATTTTTATATATGTTTTTATAGTGAAATGTTATTATATATACCCGAATACTTATCCATATTTAGAATTCGGTAGGCCTTTTCTACTCATGGACTATCTTCATGCCATGGTTTTGATGATATTTAAACACTACCCTATATTAATAAAATTTTCATTAAAACATAATATTAAATGTATAACTTGAATTTTCATTGAATCTAGGAAAAAAATATTTAGAGTATCCAAATTGACCATAATGATTAGCCAATGCTTCTTAAAAAATGGAATAAGTAAGGAAATGAATAAAAATATATTTGATATGATTAAATTATAGAGTTTTACCCCTACATCATGGGTATTAATAATAACATGTCTTCTATATATTTTTTCAAATGTTGTGGCAAGTTTTTCCACTATGCCTTCATATTGTTTTAGTCCCAAAAATAATTCTCGTGTAAATGTGATGTGAGTACTAATGAGTCCAAATATTTTTCCACAGGGTTTTCCCTTCAAATAGTATTGATATATACGCTTGAAAAAATTAATAATATTATTCAGTCATAATTAACATAGTAGATCAGATATTGGACAAACAAATAATTAAAACACACCTCATGTATACATTTATTACTGAGACTCTTATCCATTCTTGAGTAAGTATTTCATTTACATTCTCAAAACCAATATAGTCAATAATGTCCTCTCCATACATCTATTCTTAAAAATCAATTTCAGTCATATCACCACTTTCCAACATTGTAAATGCATGAACCTTTAATGTTAATAAATGTGGAAGTTGAATGGGATTGGTAAAGGTACTTTGTGAAGATATTTTTTATTGGTTGGTTTATCCTTCAAATCATTTTTATTTGAGCATTCATTTCATCCCCTTCCCTATTTCTGTCTGTAACAACATTCATTGGTTCAAGTCTTTTTTATTAATTATTAAAGGGGTTTTTTGTGAAAAATAAATTATAAATTAATACCTTCTTATTGAAATGTATTTTTATAGGATTTAATGGCCATGATATGAAAGTTCCAATATATTTCTAGACCATATGAATATACACCTCATCAAGTGGAATAGATAGCTCAATAATCAGATATGAGCTATAAGAATCCCCACTCTCACATGAACTATTATAATTTTTTGTTGTGTATAATATCTCCTTGGATATTTTACATGGTACCCCTAATAATAAGAAAATGGGTGGGTGTTGGTAGATATAAATCACCATAATTTTCACCATGTAGAATATCATTATAGTAAAGGTATCAATGTTGGTTTGATTCACATTTCACAAAAAAAATTATGAAAATATTGATTACCTCTTCTAAGATAAATCTTTTAAAGGAATGGATCACCTCAATGTTAGTGGGGGGTGGGTGGGTGGGGGTGGTGGGGTGGTGGGGGGGGAGGGTGGTGGTGGGGATCTTCAAATAGTGGCTGTTCTTATGTTGTTTCTTCTCTTCAATTCCTTCCAATAACATTTTATATCAAATATGGATTCCAATTATGGTTTTATTCTAGAGCATATAATCATTCCTATAACTCTTATATTTTCTTATCTTTATCACCTATTCACTTATTTTCTCAAAATATGTTTGGGGTGACACCCTAAAACCTTCACCTATGACATGACCATACTGTTTTGGCCACTTCAAGGCCACCGATAGTAGCTATTCATTAGGTATAACTGATGATTATTCTTGTTTATAAGTTGGATAAAAAATATAAGAAAATAATTATTAATTATTATTTAATATAAATTTAAATAGTTTTTTTATTATGTCATTCTTACACATGCTTACCACACTTTTTGTGCATTTTCATCTATTAGTATCTCTTCTTTATTTACACATTAGAACATGACATGGGATGTGAGTGGATTTTGATTTAGATTCATCAATATGAATATAAAAAAAGGAACATAATTATTTTCTTGTTTCCTATCTTATAAAATTATTATGGTATATTTAAAATACATACCATATCTTTTTCAAGTAAAGAATACCCCATCCTTACTTTATGGTAGGGGTAGATAGGTTTTTTTGATTGTTGTTTATTTTCAACACTAGGTTTCTGTTTCATAAATTAACAATTCTTAATAAAATTTATTAATAAATGTATTTTCAAGAAATTTAGTACCAATCACAATGTACCTAAAAATATGACTCCTCACGATGACCAATAAACACATCCCATGCTTGTAGGTTTATCAGGTGTACATACATCTATCGTGGTTGTGCTTTTATTTTCCCTTCATCATCTTTGATATGAAAGTTCATAAGAATTGTGTGAAAGCCTATATGATCCTTTCTCACAATCATTAATACAAATTTCATTTGGGAGTCATCTACTATAAATGTACCCTATAAGAGATAATAAATAGTAAGTCAATGTTTCATTATTTTTTTAGTAAAATAAAGATTGTATGTCATAATGTCACCCAAATATTTTCCAAAATTAGTGTCTTAAGTGTGGGAAAATCATTTTTCTATGAATCTACATCAATTTGTATACGCATATGAGTGGTGATCCCAATGTAAATAATGAAAATGGCATTGTTGGGGTTAACAAGTTGGTTGCATGTATTCCATTCAACCTCAAATTTGATGCCTTTATTTCTTTCATTAATAATTTTTTCTAAAATTGTCATGCTAAGACACTACTGTTATTTATGGGACACAATTTGTTTACTATATACCATTTCTTCATATTCCAAATCATTAATATGTTGTTCCTATGGATTTACAGTATTAGAATGTGAAGAAATTTGTTGTTACTCTACATTGGGAGCACTATAAGGTTGAGAAACCTATTATTCTTCAGGATTGGGAGCATCAACATGTGAATAATTCATTATCTATAAATTTTTTTGAACATTTAATTTAAATTACATAAATTCAACAGTGAAAAATTATAACATGATTTAACACAATGTATATTGCCAAATATTATAACCTGATTATTGAGCTCTTTTTTTAAATGTTGAAGGGCTTTGGAACCTCTATTGAGTATCCAAATCACTTCATTGTGGTTTCCTCTTATATAAAATACCTCATATACATTGATACCATTTTAAAATGATTATAATATCCCAATGAAAGGATTATCCTCATTTGAATTGACATCTAACCCTTTAGTGGTTTTGGTCGATAATAAAAAAATTGACCAATTTCGATTTGTGGGAAATGGAACATAAAATAATTATACTGCTAGTGATTCCATTATAAATGGTTCATATTTGTACCCTTTCTTATTGAAGTCCAATTTCATGAATCCCAATTCATCTATTTTACTAACACTCCTATTATCAACCCACTTGCATTGAAGAATTGGCACTTAGAATATTGTATTATCCAACTACCATATTTGTTTTATGATGCCAAAGTATGGAATATTCACATAAATTATATTTCTATTCTAGGTACCATATACATTAGTCTCTTTATCTATAAGTGTAACTCCACTTTTTTTCATAGTACTACGTTTATCTTGTTCATTTGTATAGAATGTATAACCATTAATTACATAACTATTATAAGATAATAAATACAAAATTGGTCCTCTAGCAATCCATCAAAGTAATTATGAAATTTAATCTATATTTTCAATGTAATACTAAAAAATATGGTCTCTAAAAAATACTATAAACTATTGATTATGTGTATTTGTGATCGCGTTGTCGAGACCGTCAAATTAGATGTTTAATTTACTAGAATTTCTGCAGTATAGCAGTAACCGTATGTCGTCTCTCGATGGAGCCTTAGATCATTAATTCAAAATTATGGTTGTAATTATAAAAATATAAAGGGAATGGAATTTTTTAAAACTTGGGGTTTTATGATTTAATATGCCAAAATAAAAAGGAAAGCGATAAAATCAAAGTGGAAGATAACAAAAGTAATTAAACGTGATCAACCTGGGGAAATATTGTGATGCTCATCCTTCATCACTTCAAGAGATAGGGTTATAATATTTTAATCCTTGGTTTTTAATACCTAGAACCATAATGTTATGGAGTTTAAAATATAATATCTCTTAGGGTTCGGTTAGAATCACACAATGATTCACTGGATACTGCCGATGATTGGGTGATTTGTGTTTAACTTCATAATCGAAACTCATAAAGGAAACACAAAAATAAATCGATGTGCTGTCCAGGTTTGTATGTTATTTAATTTTTTTACCATGAATTGAAATTACATGGACATTATAGTATTTATGAGAGTTCAATTAAACAATATTAACCACACAAACACTACAATTGAAAGGGGGAAGAAGAAGTGGTGAACGGTGTGTGAAACATCACATGAATAGGTACCCCCAAACATGATCATATGAGTTGAGCATGAAATACCAGTACATAAATCAATAAAATAAGAAAATAGGATGATGAAAAAAAATATAACAACCTGTAATTAAAAATATCATTCAAATATTACAAACATGAAGCTTGAGATTTACATCATGTTCCTCCTTAGGTGATCACAAGGATTTTAGAAATATATGGGAGGAGAGGAAGAAGAAGATGTTGAAGTAGAACTTACCATAGTCTGCATAACGTCTAGGTATGATTATAATACTCCTTTGGAACTCCAAAATGGCAGCACCTTACCTCCTAGCCGAACTCCAAAATGGGGTACCTAAGGTGCCAATTTATAGGTAAAGTGGGAAGTGGTTTTGGGCACCCTGATTTAGAGAATCCTCTTGTTCCATGGTTTTGGACGGTCATACAGTCTTAAATAAATTTGGGCAAAGCTAAAAAGTTGTTTAAGACACCTTTTCTACCTTCATGTAACATTTGGCGGCCATATCTAGTATATAATAAGAGATATTTCCAAAATATAGAGGAAAAGTTTGGACCCAATGCAGATTCATTTTTTTGGACATATCAGTTCATATGGGACTCTTAATGGATGAATTGGGCTTGGGTTAATTAATGAAAGTTGTATACCATGGAGATATGGATATGATCAAAAAATTTAAGCCCCTTTTTATGAAATTATTTCTATTATCATACAAAACAATGGACTTGTGTTCATGGGATTCCATGCAGTTTGGCCCATTTTCCTTCTACATCATTGTGGGCTCTCCAAATCACCTCCAACTTCAATGAAATCATAAAAAAAGTGAAATTTCACCTTTTAAAATTGAAAATATAAAAATTATTTAATCAATAATGAAGTGAAATTTGTTATTATAATTATAATTTTCAATACAAAACCAGTTTAACAAATTGGTATAAAGGTGAAACAAAACAGTGAATCGTGGCACAATCAATTTGATATCCATCTTTCTTTCCATGATGGATTAAAATGCCTAAGAATTGTTTTTTTTGGTTTCAACATATGAGAAAACCAATAAAATATTATTAAAAATGTAAAATTGGTCCTTCTCCCACTCTATAATAGTTATTGTGACAACATATATTCTATAAATTCCTTCACCAACAAGATTACTGATGTAATGAGATTCTAGTAAACCAATGTTTTCCACATCAGACAGGTAGTGAGTATAGAATTAAAAAACTTACTCAACAACATATCACTCTAAAATAAAACCTTATATATGAATTTTAGTTTTTACATACCCTTTCAAAATATTCATATATTTTTCATTGGGTTATATCCATTTATAATGTAATGGAAAACATAGTCAAATATCTTTTACCAAGTGAACTATCATATCAATGAATGACGGTGGGAAGAACACCTCCAATTCATATAATATGATAACAATTTCCTTTTCCATAGTTGAAAATTTCACTGGGTATATAAAATTAATGCATATATATTTCAAAAATAAATAGATCTTGGTTAATGTATGATAGAAATTCTTGGTCAAAATGCAATATAAATCTACATGCTTTAGAACTCTCACCAAAACATGAAATTCATGTAATTTCAGACCCTTTAACTTTAAATATGTCATTTAAATGATATTTTTGAAATTTGATGAATTCCCCCTATGGAACCTTTACATCATTCAAGAAGTTGAAAAACTGATATATATCTTTCTTAGAAAGAGTATAAGCAATTAGAGAAAGAAAAGGCTATTTTTCACTCTTCACTAGAACTAACTATTCCCATATTACCATGTCAATCATGTAAAACCTAGCCTTAATTCCATCCTTTGTTTTTCCTGGTGAATTTAGTAACATTCCAATGACACCATCACATTTTTTTCCAACATGAATAACATCAAGCAAATTCCTAATTTACCCACATTTCAAGAATGATAATTCAAAAAAAAAAATTGATCTCTGTTTACAATTAGTTTTTTTATGGTATTTTTAAAAATGTTTACCAAAATTAGTGTCCATATATTTTAATATCTCAAATAGTTTATCACATATTAATGGATATGGAACTGTATTTTCTTCTGAACTCCCATTGAATGATGTAATCTAATATTAGTACTTATTTCACTAGGGTAAAAATATGTGATGTCCTACAAACACAGTTTTCTATAAATGTTTCAACATAATTGATTGTGTACCTTTTTAAAAAATGGGACACCCTTGAGTTCCTTTAATGATATATCTTGAAAAATTTACATAGGTAGGAAGGTCATTTATTGTCCCATACAACATGAATATCATCGTGAAATCTTCATTTCTGTAATCATTATAAAATGTTACACCTAAATCCCACAATAATTTTAAATATTTTATTAGTGGAGACAAATAAACATCAATATTACAATCTAGTTGTTTTTTTCCTGATATAAGCAGAGATAACATAATGAATTTTTGTTTTATTTATAACTATAGTGGACAATTATAATTTACCAACATTAATGGCTATGAAATGTGGGTACTGATTTGAAAACCCAAAGGATTCACTCCATTTATAGATAGCACAAGATGAAGGTTTCTTGGATTGTTTCCAAATTCAGGATACTCATGATCAATTCTCTTATATTGAGAAGAGTATGCTGGGTGATGAAGTTTCCCATATTTATTTATTATATCTATATGCCACATTAATTTTATTGTAGTTATCCTCACTTACATATTGGTTCCTAAACCTTGGAGTGATTAGAAAGTACCATAAAAATTTCATATGACTATATTCATATTTCTTATATTGATAACCCACACAATTTGGGAATTTTTAAGTGTTTTTTGGTCCTTTTGAAACAATATATTGTCATTTGGAAAGGCATGTATTCTTTTAGAAATCATACCCATTGAACGTTTCATTCTTTTAGTGTCATATGTTTGTAAACGAAGGTCATTATATTCTGGTAGCATATCATTCAAGTGAGAAAGTAGTTTAGTAAAATTGGAATCAATTAATTTGTCTTTATCATTTAAATTATACAGCTTTAGTATGGATAACATTGCTGTATAATTAGTACAAACAATATACAATGAAATCTTTTCACAATTCTCAAACAATTTTGGAAAATCAAGAAGATCATCTTCAACTATCATTTCCATCTCCTCAATATGATCTTCATCACCATTCACACCTATAATCACATCCTTGATATGGTCTTCATCATTTTATATACTTGTAATCATATCATATTATCCAAAAAACCTAGTCTTATCCAAATCACTAGATACATTCAGTTTTCCTCATGTTCAGTCCAAAATTTATAACTTGGATCTATTCCATGATAGTTTAAGTGTTCTTGAAACTCTTATGGACTATTTTTTCTTGAATAAAAAAGTGTAAACTTGGAAAAAGGATTTGAGAAGGGTCATATACATGAAATTTTGCAAACTTGATGAACTATTTTACCCCATACTCATACTCTTTTGTCATACGATTATAATCCATCCATTTTCAATTCATATCTATCCTATTTTATTTGGTAATATTAATATTTAACAAAATAAATAAAGCGTAAAAACCATTTCAACATATGGACTTTAATATAAAGCTTTAAAACCAGCTATCTATATCAGTGCTTGATAACTATTTTTATAAAAAAATTAAAATTTGTTAGATTTAAAATTTTCTCTCTCATTTTTTGGCATAATATACTTTCCATATAATGAATTATTTTGATATTAATTCTTTATAAAGAGATTATTGACCTTTAGAAAATATTAAATCTAATAATTTTATCACCAATATCCATTCATAGTGTCCTCACTTATACATTAACTATTTTTTATTTATGATGAAGGGTCTTAATAAAAAGGTGAATGTATAGAATTTTAAGACTCTCACTACTTGTTAATAACATAAAAATATGCTCAAATAACTTAGTATTTAACCTAAATAAGAAAACTTTCAAGACCCAACCCCACTAAAACTTCTATTGAGTCAAAAATGAATTCAACAATGGCCCTTGAACCTTACTTACAATAGTCCACGACATTGAGAATTAATAAATTGATGAATTAGTAATCAAATGACATAAGAAAAAATAAAATGAAGAAAAATATCTCGCCTAACTACAACTAAATCACTAAAATATACTTAATAATTTATTCCCTTAATAAAATGAAGTAGAAAAGAAGAAACCACATCCCTAATCATCAATTTATGATTAAATATAAATAATTTAGTATAAGGATGGATTTTGAATTTAGGATAAATGATGTACTTAATCAACTGAAAAGGTTTTTTAATAGCACATGGGGGATAAAAAATGATAATAATGTTTTTCAAATGGATTATTTAATCAGAACAATAAAACATGAATCCAAAAATAGGGCCTATATCATTTAATTGAAATAATGTCATGTAATATTAAAAAATATTCTATAAAAGTCTTTGATAAAAAACACCAAATTGTATAAAATTCACTCATAATTAACTTATGTTATAATGATAATATTTAAGGAATATAGGATTAGTTCTCATAAGTAAGAGACTAAAATAAAAAATTATATATCAATGAGAATAAAAATTAACTTATATCATTCAAATCCAACACTCTAAAAATTAATGACTATGAAAAATAAAATTTTAAAGCACGGGAATTTAATTTATTATCAAAAGTTTTTTTTCCATATGTAACCTTTTCAAAAATTTAATTAAAAATAAAGGTTAAAAAACCCAAAACAGATAAATATTATATATATAATATAAAAATTTATTAATATATAACAATATAATATAGTTTTTTAAGATACAAAACAAAATTTATAGAAAAAACAATTGTATATTTAGAAAATATTCTGTCATAATATAGATCACAAAGATTTGATATAATTAAAACAATAATTTATTGTCTCCCAAAAATCATGTTCTATATAAAAAATAAAACATTAATAAATATATTTTATAGATATAATAAAATATATAAAAAATCTAATACAAAACACATGTAAAGAACAAATTTTATGACTTAATAAAGAATAGAAAAGTTACCTAAAGTACTAATTTTATAATTTTTTTCCCACATAACATATGTACTGACTCATAAAATGATTTACATAATCCATATATTTATTTATTTTAAAATATATAGTTTAAATTTATACATAATCATTATTATAAATTAATTTTTAAATCTTTAAACTTTAATAACTTTAAAAATTATTTACATAAAAATTTAAAAATACTTACACACAAATTATTTATATTCATATAATTAAAATTATTTTCTAAATTATGCTGACAATTATAAAATTAGATGCATCACCCCCTCAATCATTGAGATGATAATGGGAACCTGTCACGACCTGTCCCTTGGGGCCTGTGTCGCGACTACCCCAAGTCCGAGTCCCAAAGGCCAGGGATGGAGACTAGAAGTGAAGGCATTATCCTACAAATGGGAGTCATTTTCTATGTACCTATACAAACACACACACAACTCCCAGTGAAAGGTAATAGAAAGTAAAATCCAAGGAAACCATGCATGCAATCTACAAAGTAAAACTCAACTAGTGTACAGTAGAAAGTATAGTACAAGGTGGCAACCCAAGCTAGTAAACAAGCCCACCAAAAGAAAAAAAGAACAAAAGTAAAACTCAAAGTCCCTATAGCTCGTCCACCCGGAAGCCTACCTGAAGGGTAGGTGAAGGGTAACTGCCTGAATCTGTATAAGTACACCTCATTCGTCTGATCTCACTGAACAACACCAGGTCCTGGTCCTCCCTGTACTTTATCAAAGTGTCGATCATATTCAAAAGAAACGACATGTGTGGGAAAAGCCTGTGTATGGGTGAGTAAAACAATACTCATTAGGGGACCCCAAAACCACAAAGGTAAAACATAAGATAAAAACTAAAAAGGAATGCACAGTCATCTCTACTCGGGTATATGACCATAAAAATACCATGAATATCTAGATATAATTGTTTCAGGCACTAAGATAACATGTGGTCCCAACCAAAAAACCATATTTAGGATTTTCATTTAAGGATGAAGTCATTACAAAAAAACCAGGAGATCACACTCCACGATCTCATCCATCCTTGATGGTACCCATCCAAGAGATGCACTCTATCAGGTAAAATACTACAATTCTGAAAGGTACGTCCAAGAGAATGTGCTCCACTGGTAACATTATACTAGGTCCAACTCTTGTGCCTGAAACTGGAGGACTAGTCTTAACAGACTTTCACATAATGCAAGAGTAAGTAAACCCAAGTGAAGAGGCCCGCTCCTCGTCATTGTGCTCAGTTGGGGGAGCACTGCTCCACAATAACCTGAGATACCTCGGTCTCCCCTAAAAGGAGTGGCCTGCGCCTCAGTATGTCGAGGGAGTACAAAATCCTACCTAGGTATAAATCTCTTCAAGTGGAGTGGCCCGCTCCTTGTAACTGTGTGCTGTAATAAAGGGATCTCCAACTCCTATGGAGGACCTGCTCCCCATCGCTACTCGAAGACTGGGGAGTATGACTTCACAAGTGAGGACCCACACCCTCATTCTGCAAGGGGAGTACTACTCATGAAGGACTCGCAACATGAATCAGCAGAGGAGTAAAACTTCATATATCGAGGACCCGCACCCTACCCGGTAGGGGAGTACCACTCAATGACTAGAGGACCCGCACCTTGGTAATATAGGGGAGTACCGACTTTGTCAGTTTGTTCTCTATGGGGGACCCATACCCTAGAACATTAGGGGGGTAACAACCCCAGGCTAGAGAATGTGCACCCTATCAGGTTAGGGGAGTATTGACTCTGTCATTTTGTTTGATATGGGGGACCCGCACCCTAGTACATTAGGGGAGTACTAACCCCATGATAGAGGACCCACTCCATGGCATGGCAGGGAGTGCCGACTCTGTCGTAGCACTGTGTAAGGAGGACCCGCACCCTGGAATGAAAGGGGAGTACGGACACCTATAATAGAGGACCCGCTCCCTACCCAGTAGGGGAGTACTGACTTTATACGTGTTAGATATGGAGGACCCATGCCCTAGTCCGATAGGGGAGTACCACTGTCGGAGGAAACCATTCAAAGAAAAATTAACTCGCACCCAAAATGTGGGTAGTCTCATCTCTACCAAAGCATAGGGATAAGAAGTACCCATTCCTTGATTCATCAAGGAAGTAACCATCCTAACATATCATTATAATAAACACCCCAATTCTGCCCAAAGACTACTCGTACTGGGAGATCCTACCCTTCAAATCAAATAGGTCATCCTCTAAATTTTTCAAAACTCATTAGGAGTAGTTTAAAAGGACAGTCTCATCTCAAGGGTCCCAACCCCACAAACGACTCATCAAACGGGCGATCCATTCGAAAGTTACAGGTATTTTTGTGAAATGGGGGCCAGTTGGGTCTAGGTCCAGCCTGAATAGGTCGGACCGACCAGATCCGGTCGGACCAAAATGACTCGACCCGACCCAATGGACCTAGCCCTCTTAGCTGGGTGCAACCCACCAACAACAACCCAGCCCGCCTTTGAGCGGATTGGATCCTCGGATTGAACATGGCTGTGCCACGTCCGTTGTGCACCAGATAGCTCTAGATGGTGACACCACCTCTATCAACCGGTCTGCTCATGTAGCCGGTTCATCCGGCATGACCCACGGTAGAGCTGGGGGTCTAGATCATGTAGCGTCCTAGGGCTGTAGTTACCTCCACCGGACAGCCAAGCGGCTATCGCCACCTGATCCACTGTGGTATGCTACCCCACTATCCAGCACGTAGCTGGTGGCCCGACATAATTTTCTATAGACCACCGGACATGATCCAGTGGTCCGTTCTTTAATCCGGAGGGTGTTTCGAAACCCTTGTGTCGCATTCTTCACTGACTATAGCTCAAAATCCTGTTGTCATTTCTTCTACCAGGAACCAATTGTCTGACGATATTTCCTATGCCTCCTCGATCTGATCATTACTGTCATCGTCACTCCTCCGTTTTCGTTGCACCAAGAACGGTTTCCCAATGACCGATCATTCTTTGACTCATGAAGAACGCGAATAACGCTCATCAATGGGAAGATGAAAACCAAAAAACAAAGTGAGGAACAGACCTCCTTCATCATTTGTCATGGCGCTGATCCACTCCCATTAGAAGGATCAACAGGGAAAATCAAATATAATTAATTTATGAAATGATTTACTCCCCGAAGATAATTCTGATATAAAATCCCTCCCACAATAACAATCAAACCATGGGTCTACATATTCTTGGGTTTATATGAATTCGTTGCTAAAAACCAATAATGGGGAAAAGAATGGAATTTAAATAACAACCCCTACCTCGGTCAGATCATTCGTTGGAAATGAACGGTGTCGCTGCGTTCTTCATTATGTGATCATCTATTTACGGCTGTTGGTTGATCGTTGTTGGTGACGATCCATTCAAAGGGGGGTTAGAATTCATCATCATCAACCACCATATCTTTGGGGTAGAACCAGGATTGTGCCAATAATCCTGCATTGTCTGCTTGGATATTGAAGGAAAAAACGTGAATCAGCGTTACAGTTACGTTTCTATTATGAAGTCGTTACGCTATTTCATTTAATGAAACAACATATTTATTTTCTCTTGGATAGAAAACTATTGGACTGCAATGATTTCAAAACTCATAAAAATAAAATAAAACAAGTTTATTTTATTTTAACTTTTTATTTAAAAGGCCTGAAAAATAACTTTTCCAGTCAAACCATACCAGTCAAAGTTAATTCATTTCTAGGGGAATCCCACCATTTTGAGTTCAATGGTGCCCTCATATTTCTGATCTGATCACCGGCTCAAAATATAGGAAAACCTGCCCACATTTTTAATTAATAAACTTAAAAAAAAATTAAAATCCATTCCTGACCACTTTGGGTCTCGGAATTATGTTCTGTCCCAGAGCCTAATCTCGTAAAAATCCCATTTAAATTTGAAAAAAATTTCCATGGAATTTTGGGACATTACATTCTCCCCACCTTAAGTCCTTTTGTCTCTGAAAAGAAAAATCCTAAACTCAAGGGAAGAAAACTAAGTTCATCAAGGGTCTCTGTACTGCTTACAAGAACACATCTCGAGGAACCACCATGATCAACTAATTTCATGTCCAGCTTCTACTAGGTCAACATCGCGCAATAATGGGAACACACCTATTTAGATATGACAAGTGGGAAAAGCACTAAGCACTCCGATTAATTTGTAGTCATGGGGTCTAGCAGATCACCTCCACTATAATCTGACGTAGATACAAACAAAAAGCCCTAGTTCACATCCACCCCTGGACGAACTTTTCTAAAGCCTCCACAAACGTGATGCATTCAAGTTTGATGCTAAACACACCATGGTATTTATGAACGAAACAGGGCTGCCCACGAACAAACATTGGGTCTTACTAGCCCCTTTGTCTACATTATTCAGCAGCCACACAACTTTCTGAAACTCGAACACCGCCAGAATCACTAGTGGCATCTCAACTGAGTATGGATGGTGAAAAAACATTTCATAACACAGAAACATCATGGGGTCTAACCTTGCAACCATAGAATGATCCAAAATAGGACTCTTTGTGAGAGTCCACCACATGTTTCTTGGATTTACCTTTAACCTCAAGAGAAAACCCTTCTTTACCATCGCATACACACCAAATCCTTTTCCTAATATCATCAATCTAGGTATGAACGATAGTATTCCATACCCTTAATGATGTCATAAGGCCTCGACACCATGACTAAGAGATCCCAACCGAACCTCTCACCACCAAGAGTCAGTTCACACCATCAGTTACACTGTGTGATCAACGGGTCTCCTCCAATGGTAGTCTCTAAGCACGAGGGTCAAGTCCACAGTCCAAATGAAACCTCTAAGTCTCAAACAAAACTTGTAGAAAAAGGAGGATTACTAACACCTGTGTCTATATAAAAAGGAATCCAAAATAAAAGACACATATCGTACCTCGAATTTCTCCAGAAGATTCTTGTTCATAAGCCAAGATTGCATACAACTGACCTCGCCCACATCCTTCAGCGCCCTGAGCTTGGCCTGGACTACCAGGGGGTGGTGGTGGAAAAGCTACAAACTACCTTCCACCTCCTGCTACTCATCCATATCCTCTACCTTTCCCACCATCTTACGGAACTCTTTTATCCAAGGGATGTATCTTCTAAGGAGGCTCATCTGCTGACTCCCTCTCAGCAGCACAGTGGGTTAGAAAATATCTTGAGATATTACCTCATCCATTGCAAGCACAACACCACCTCTCCTATGGCTGATCTACTCATTGGTGCTGCTCTTGATCCACATACCCATGTTTCTGTGTTCGAGTATGGGTATGCCTCCAACCTCGTGATCCTATCTCCTATCATCTACTATCTCCAACAGACACCTCTACCTCATGACCTCTGCTATAGGTGACCTACATATACTCCTCTTCTAGGTATCTCTAAACCACTAGGACTCTCTCCAACACCCCAACATACATCAGAATGCTAATGGGTATCACTGACACCCTGATCTCATGGCGTAGTCCCTGCTCAAAGGTCTGGGCCCTAAAGTAAGGGTCCCGTACCATATCTGTAGAGTAGTAAGAAAGATACATGAATCTTGCTAAGTACTCTGCTACCATCACGCTGCCCTGCAGCAGGTGTAGCAGCTCCTGTATACGCACATAGAGTAAAGTCATTTGAAAGAAATCCTACCTGAATATGCACTCAAAGTAAATCTAGGTGAGGGTCACCTTATCATCATCTTGATCCCCAAGTTTCACCATTGTCCCGCTGAGCCCTGTAGAAGGTTTGTGGCTAGGACTTCCATCTGGTTGGGTGGTGTCCTCACCAAGAGAAAGACTCGCGTAACTGCTTCAAGCCAATCCTCAACTACCTGAGGATCTATCTCGCCTCAAAACCCTGAAGGTATCTACCTATAGAACTCATACAACACACTCAGCATGTGCACATCCTCTTCTGGTAGAACTGGTAGAAACTACTGATCGATGGGTGGTTGCATCACTGGTGCACCACTAGGAGGTAACTCCATAGATTCAGTGCCCTGTATTGAAGCCTCCACTCGGGGTGGATCATCATTACAATCACGTTGTAGAATCCTATATGGCTATCATCATGGTGGAATCCTGAAATATATTAAGATGAACCATGGTTAAATAGTATATCTGGAAAGATGACTCAAGAAGGAAATGAAAAGAACAACCATTCCAACATGATTCACGTGCCATTTATTTCCCTACAACCAGTGTTTCCATGTACCAAGTCAGAAAACATGTTCCCAGAGTCCCAGTGTATGGATAAATCTATATCCGAACTAACATTGGAGTCCCTAGCCTAAAATCCGAACTCAAAACACTTAACACTACTGCCCAAAAACCAAAAACAACAGACCCTTGGTCTTTACGGTAGAACCGACCCCCTCTGATACCAATTTGTCATGACCCGTCCCCCGAGGCCCATGCTGCAACTGCCCCAAACCCACCTCTCAAAGGCCTGGGGTTGGAGACTAGCGCCAAAGGCATTATCCTACAAATGGGATGCATTTTCCAAGTACCTGTACACACAAACAAAAATCCCATCCAAATGTATTAGAAAGTAAAATACAAGGAAATCATGGATGCAATCCATTAAGTAAAACACAACTAGAGTACAATGAAAAGTAAAGTATAGGGTGGCAACCCAGGGCAGTATACAAGCCCACCAAAAGAAAAATAGAACAAAATTAATACCCTAAGTCCATAAAGCTCATCTACCTAGAAGCCTACCTAAAGGGTATGTGAAGGGTAGCTGCCTGAAGCTGTAGAAGTACAACCTGTCCGTATGATCTCACTGAACACCACCAGGTCCTGGTCCTCCCTAGACTCCATTAAAGCATCAACCGTCTGCACAAGACATGACACATGCGGGCAACGCCCGTGAAGGGGTGAGTAAAACAATACTCAGTAGGGAACCCCAAAACCACAAAGGTAAATCATAAGAGAAAAACCAAAAAGTAATGAAGAATCATCTCTACATAGGTATATGCCCATTCATATACCATGAATATCTAGATATACTCATTTCAGCCACTAAAAAAATATGTGGTCCAAACCACACAACCAACTTCAAGATTTTCATCGAAGGATTAAGTCATTACACAAAAACCAGGAGATCACACTCCATGAGCTCAACCATCCTTTATGGAACCCATATGAGAGATTAACTCTTTAGGGTACAATCCTACTATTCTGAAAGGTATGTATGAGAAAACATGCTCCATTAGGAACATTCTACTAGGTCCGACTCTAGTGATCGGAACTGGAGAAATAGTTGTCATAGCCTTGAATCCAATACAAGACTAAGGAAACCCAAGTGTAGAGGCCCTCTTCTCATCACTGCACTCAATTGAGGGAGCACTGCTCCAGACTAACCTACAATACCTCAGTTTTCCCTGAAAGGAGTGGCCCGTGCCTTAGTCCGTCGAGGGAGAAGTAACTCCTTCCTAGGTATCAATCACTTCAAGTGGAGGGGCCCGCTACTCATAACTATGTGATACAGTAGAGAGAGATCCAACTCCTATGGAGGACCTGCTCCCCATCGATACTCATAGACGGGGGAGTACGACTCCATAAGTGAGGACCCATGCCCTGGTTTTTCTAGGGGAGTACTACTCATGAAGGACCCACACTCTGAATTGGTAGGGAATTATAACTTCATATCTCCAGGACCCGCACCCTACCTGGTAGGGGAGTACCACTCAATGACTAGAGGACCTGAACCCTAGTAATATAGGGATGTACCGACTCTATCAGTTTATTTTCTATGGGAGACCTGCACCCTAGTATGTTAGGGGAGTACCGACCCCAGGCTAGAGGACCCGCTCCATGGCATGGTAGGAGAGTACTGACTCTATTAGTTTGTTTGTTATAGGGGACCCACACCATAGTACGTTAGGGGAGTACTGATCCCAGGCTAGAGGACTTTCTCCTTAGCATGACAGGGGGTACCAACTCTTCCATAGCACTACGTAAGGAGGTCCCACACCCTGGAATGGTAGGGGAGTACTAAATCCTAAAATAGAGGACCCTCTCCCTACTCGGTAGGGGAGTACCGAATATATACACGTTATATATAGAGGACCTGTGTCCTAGTCAAATAGAAGAGTACCACAATCAGAGGAAACCATTCAAAGAAAAATGAACCCAAACACAAAACGTGGGGAGTCCCATCTCTACCAAATTAGAGGGATAAGGAGTACCTGTGCCTTGAGTCATCAAGGGATTAACCATCATAACATCTCATCATAAAAAACACCATGATTATACCGAAATTCTACTCGTACCAGGAGAGAATACCATTAAAATAAAATAGTACATCCTCCAACTTTATCAAAACTCACTTAGAGTATTAAAAAATAACCTTCTCATCGCAGGGGTCCCAACGCCGTAGACG
Source organism: Viscum album (assembly GCA_963277665.1). Taxonomy (NCBI): domain Eukaryota; kingdom Viridiplantae; phylum Streptophyta; class Magnoliopsida; order Santalales; family Viscaceae; genus Viscum; species Viscum album. Next base: position 1,135,244,185 of record OY728164.1, on the reverse strand, counting down.
GATCATCAAACGGACGCTCCATTCAAAAGTTATAGGAATTTTTGTGAAACGAGGGCTGGCTGGGTCTAGGTCCAGTCTAACCCGATTGGCTCGACCCGCTAGGCCATGGGTCTGGCCCAGCCCGCCAGGCTGGGCGCATCATGCTAGCAGTAACCCGACTCACCTTTGAGCCGATTGGCTCCCCAGATTGGATGCGGTTGTACTGCGTCTGTTGTGCACCAGAAATTGCCAGTTGGCACTGCCACCTATGTAAACCGATCCGGTAACATGGTACAGTTCATCCAGAATGACCCACAACAGATCCTCAGGTCTAGATCATGCTATGACCAAGGGCTGCAACTTCCTCCATGTAGCAGCCGAGTGGCTGCCGCCACCAACTCCCTTGCGGCGTGCCATCCCATCATCCGACACGCGGTCAATGACATGGCCGACCGCCTGGAAATTTTTTCCACAGACCAACAGACGTGCTTTCGTGGTCCATTCTTCGATATGGAGGGTGTTATGGAACCGTTGGTTCACGTTTTTCGCTGCCTGAGGCTCAAAATACCATTGTCATTTCTTCTTTCGGGAAGCGCTCATCCAGTGTTATTTCCCGTACCTCCTTGATCTGATCGTCACTATTGTCATCGTTGCACCAATAATGGTTGCGCAACAACCGACCGTTCATCCACCCAAAAAGAACGTGAAGAACACGTGTTAATAGGGATAGGAAAAACAAACAACAAAGTGAGGAACAGACCTCTGCCATCATTCGTCACAACGTTGATCCACTCCCATTAGAAGGATCAATGGGGAAAATCAAATAAAATTAATTTATGAAATGATTTACTCCCCAAAGATAACCCTGATAGAAAAATACCTCCCACAAGAACGATCGAACCGTGGGTCAACCTGTTCGTGGGTTGATCTGCGTTCATCGTTAAAAACCAAGAACGAGGAAAATAATTGAATTTAAATAACAACTCCTACCTAGGTCGGATCGTTCATTGGCGATGAATGATGTCACTGTGTTTGTCATTACTTGATCCTCTGTTTATAACAGTTGGTAAATCATCCTTGGTGACAATCTATTCGAAGGGGTTGGCGTTCATCATCGTCACCCACCAGAGCTTTAGAGAAGAACCAGGATTGTTCCAAAAATCTTGCGTTGTCTGCTTAGCCATTAAAGAATGAAACACGAATCAACATTTCAGTTATGAGGTAATTATGCTGTTTCATTTAAGGAAACAACATATTCAGTTTTGCTTGGCTGGGAAACTTTTAGGCTGGAATGATTTTAAAATTCATAAAAATAAAATAAAACAAGTTAATTTTATTTTCATATTTTTCTTTAAAAGGACATAAAAATAACTTTTTTGGTCGACCCACACTAGTCAAAGTTAAGTCCTTTCTAGAAGAATCCCGCTGTTCTGAGTTCAACAGTGCCCTTGGATTTTTGATCTGAGCACCAGTTCAAAAGATAGAAAAACTAGCTCACATGTTTAATTAATAAAATTTAATAAAGTTCTAAAATCTATTTTGGACACTCTGAGTCTTGGAATTACATTCCGTCTCAGATCACGGTCTTGTAAAAATCCCATTTAAATTTGAAAAAAATTTCCATGGAATTCTGGGACATTATAGAACCACTCCATGAATTTTAAACATGTGTGAACATATAAAAAATTTGAACACAATAAGAATTTCCATAAAAAATGCTGCTGATTTAATTCATTGACCCAAATGACTAGTGATCATAATCATGATACGAACCATAAGTAGAAAATTTATAAACACCATAAAAACTCTTATTTGTGTATTTTATATAATGGTAGTTGACTAAAACCAATCATAAACGATGGGGTGGTTTCAGTGAGGGTAGGGGAGTGTGACACTGAGGATGGAAGTGTTTGGGGATAACTGCACTGGTGGTAAGACAAGAGTTACACTCTCTTTTAAGGGCGGAGCTCGACTGGGTTGATGTTACAATGGAATTAGGGTGGTGTCATGTAGTGCATAGTGGATCTATATCCATTAAAAAAATAAATCAGTGAGGGAAATTTATAGGATAATTATTAAATAGAAGTATAAATAATCACATTCCTTAGCTTTTGAGAGTATCAATTCATCCAAGAAGATTGATGAAGTGCGAAAGCAACAATTCAATTCTGAAAAATCTTGAATGGATTGAGTGAGGAGAACCCTGTTATAGTTCTCTTTAAAATATTAGGAACTATTTTATTAATACTTTTAAAAAAGATTTGATAAATAGTGGTTTGATCAGTGCTAAAATAGTTATCTCTACTAAAAACTATCTTTATCAATGCTAAAAAGTGCTGATAAAACATATCTTTATTAGCACTAAATATATATAATTATAAAGGGGGTGTGATTATGGATGAGAGAATTTTCATTGGAGGCAATGATGAAGATTAAGGTTCCACAGTGATGGGATCTAGTTTTGGAATGCTACTTAAATCCACGAGATGTATTTTTTTGTAGCTCAAAGTAAGTGAAAGAGGTGATCACAGCAAACAGGGCCACACCACCTTCCGAAATCCTACTTTCGAAGGATTAGGAAATAGAGAAAATCAAGGATCCAATTCTTAGATCTAGTCATTCTCTCTTAAAATTCAAGGTCATAACCTCTAAAGTCATCCATTATAAGGGTAATATTTCTCATGTTAAATATAATCTTGATGCCATTACAAAGAGGATGGATTTAGGTAAGGATTCAATTATTGTTTACATAATCCTACCAAATGGATCAAAGCCTTGTTTTTTTTGATTTGGTTGATCAAATCTCGACTATTTGGGGTTTTCCAACTAGATGTTCATGTCCATGGGTTGTGTATTTTTCCACAATATCTTCCCTTTGGAGGAATTATAGATGAGTGTTTGGGGATTTGGCATAATCTCATTAAAACTAGGTTTCATTTATATCATAGAATTAGATTATGATTTTAATCCCATGGAGGTATGTAAATCATCAGTTCAAGTATGGGTCAAGGTTTATAGGATTAACTACATTATTTGACATCTGGATATTTTACATGATGGTGCTATGGCTATTGGTGTCCCCATTAAAATGGAAAAGGAAGCATAAATAGCTAGGTTCATCCACTATTCTTGTTTACTTGTTGAGGTTAATCTATTCTCTATATTGGTTGACAAAGTTTTTCTTTCAACTGATTGTGATGAATTTGAATTTAATATTAAATTAGAGAGCCTTCCTCAATTTTTCTTGGGCTGAAAAGTCATTGGAAATGAGAAATTTAATTGCAGAAGGTTTTTCACATGTTCTTTTTTGTTTTGGGCATGGACATGATGAAAGTTTGTTCTTTAAGAAGAATAGACTAATTCAAATACTTAGAGGTGCTGGAAGGAAAGCTCTATTTGAGGTAGGGACTTCCAAGGTCAGGCCTTCTAGGGTGGAGATTAAGGGGGATGATTATATTCTAGATTTGTAGGTTGCTGGGATGGTTTAGGGAAATGGTGATGATGGAACTACTCAGAGGTAGGAGGATGGGAAAGGGAAATCACTTTCTTCCATGTTGAATGGAAGTGCTAAGCAGGGACTCACTTATAGAGTGATGGATATGGTAAATACTTAGATGGATAGAAAGGTAAGGGAGGAAGACCATTATGTTTTCCATCCAGTAGGTGCTGATGGGGGGAAGAATTCATAACGAAAAAAGAAATCATGGGAGGAAATTGCAACTGAAGTGGACACTGAGAACCTACTGACACCTAATGTTAATTATACCAGAGATGTATGAAGTATAAATACTGATTTAGTTTCTAAAAATTCCGACTTATCTGATGGTAAAACCAAATTTGAGACTAATGTGTTCAAAAAGGTGGATAAATAATTTCAGTAGGAGTTAACTTATCCATGGCCAAAAGAAAAGAAAAGAAAAAACCAAAAGGAGGTAAATGCCTCTAATAAATTCATGGATATTGGTCCTTGTATGAATCAACAACTGATAGTGAAGAGTGTTTTAAATCGGTCAAACACTAAATTTATAGGAACTAAGGGAAAGAATATCCTCTTTAATGATGATGTATTCTAGCTGATTACTCATAGGAAAGCCATCCTGCTCTACCCTTCGGACCAAGAGGAGGAGCAGGCTACCTTGGAATTAAAAGAAACTGGGGAGGATAAGGTGGTTGCATCTAGAGGACACAAAGGTAAATCAAACCTTTTTTTTCTTCTATTCAATCTCTCCCAAAGGAAGGCATTGTGCTAAGCATGGAGTGACCCTCTACCATGGATGAAGCTGGTAGTTTGTAGCACTCTCAGGAGAGGGTGAAAGGTTATACAATTTTTTCCCAAGACATTGTTATGACTCTATTGAACTCTGGTAAAAATAGATTTAGTCTGCATGACATTTTAAACAGATCGAAGAGTAGGGAGCTTTTTTGTGAGGAATTTGTAAAAACTCATGAATTTATCCAAGTTAAAGGACAATCCTTAGGTACTAACACTATCAAGAAAATGAGAATTTCTGATATGAAGGTATCATCAGAGGGTTTGTCACTGCTTTCTTATGCCATCTCGCATTGTACTTTGTGTTTATTTTGTTTTCAATAAATTTTGGGACCAAGGGCTCTAACCCATGGTTCACACCATCTTGGTATATATAATTATAAATATAATAAATATAATTATTATAATTTTACAATTATTTAAATATATATTTACTTATTAATAATTATAATTATTAATAATTATAATTATAAATAATTATAATTATAAATATTTTTATATAACAATATATATATTTATTAATATATAAATATATATAATTATAAATATAATGAATATATTAATTATTAAATATATTTATTACAATTTTATAGTTATTTAAATAAATAAATAAATATATATTTATAATTATAATTATAAATAAATAAATTTAAAAATATTTGTATATAATTATAAACATTTGTATATAATTATATATAATCATACAATTATATAATTATATATATATATATATATATATATTAATATATAAATATATATAAGTATAAATATAATAAATATATTATTATTTAAATATATTTATTATAATTTTATTATTATTTAAATATAAATTTATTTATCATAGTTGGGGTGGTCCCTGAGTGGTAAACCCCATAATCCTATATCCAAAAGACCAGAGTTTGAATCCTGGCAAGCCTCTTAGGGGATTTATGATGCAGGTCATGACACATACATGATGTGGGCAGGTGGTGACATAGGCATGATGCATGCCTAGAGATGCCGACAGGATGATGTAGGAATGACACTGTAATGGGCATTCGAGCCAGTAATTGGTCATTTGGCCAATGTAATGGGATTCATGACCATTGGGCCTTTGGACCGTCCATATAAAAATAAATAAGGTTTGTTGGGTGGGCTATTCCCTTAGGGGTGATATGACCTGTCTTTCTAACCTATGTGTGAGGTATGTGTGTGTTTGATGTAATTGTACCCTCCAAACACCTTATATATATATATAATTAAGTTGTTATTTTTTTTATTTTGTGCATGGGATCGCCTTTCTTATCTTCTTCTTTCAAGTAATGGTTATTTTTCTTTCTTTTTATAATAAGGGAATTGACCCAGAACCTTCTTGGTATAGTTATAATCATAAATAAATACATTTTGAAATATTTGTATATAGTTATAAATATATATATATTTTTAAAAGGTTGGGGTTGAAGCCTCATTTATTATTAAAGCAAAGCAAAGACCTCTTTAACTAGGTAGAGGGAGACCCATTACATAGCCCGAAGGCCTAGTGGGAAATTAGCCCATTACATGGCCTGTATGCCCAAAATTTTGGCCCAAGGCCCATTCTATGAATAGTACTGCTATAGTACCGTCTGCTATAGTACCACATAGTACCCGCCGTTGCTACAGTGCCCTCGCCGCTACTATAGTGACCTGCCGCCGCTATAGTGCCCGCCATTGCTACAATGCCGCCACTGCTACAATACGCTACAGTACTGCTACAATACCTGTGCCCAATGGGTTTTGAACCCCCATTTTTCATGTAGGATTACAAGGTGCTTACCACTAAGACAAAACCTAACTACATAGTTATAAATATATATAATTATAAATATAATAAATATATTTATTAAAATTTTATAATTATTTAAATAGATATATTTATTTATAATTATAATTATAAATAAATATATCTTAAAATAATTTTATATAATTATAAATATATTTGTATAATTATATATATTTATAGAATTATATATATTATATAATTATATATATTATATAATTATATATATATATATATTAATATAAAAATATATATAATCATAAATATAATAAATATATTTATTATTTAAGTATATTCCTTATAATTTTATAGTTATATATATATATATTTATAATCATACCAGAAGGGTTGGGGGAAAGCCCCTTTATTAAAAAAATAAAAAGACACCAGGAACTCCTTTTGAACTATGTAAGAGAAAACCCATTACAAGCCCATTGGCCTAGGGGATCAAACCCATTACAAAACCACGAACAACACCCATTAAAATGGCTCGAAGGCCTAGAGGGACAAACCCATTACAAAATCAAGTCAACCCAATTTACTCAGAAAACAATTGCTCCATTCCACGCCACCTCTGCCGCCACCATACCCGCTTGGAAGCTCGCCATTGTCCAACTCAAATTATCGTAGACTGCTTCCGACGCCACTATATGTGCCTAAAAACTATCACAGACCACTGAATTGGGGATCCTGGACTGCCACGACCCTCAATGAGAGCCAAATCCACACCAAAAACCCATCGTACCAGTGACCCCACCACAACCAAAGGGCACCGCTCATCGCCCCTCTCCAATTCCGGCACAACCAGGTTCGCTGCAATCTAACCAGATCTGACCAATAGATCTGATAACATCAGAAATTCCCACAAATGTTCCAAACCTAGATATGGAAATAGATCTAAGAATCACATCACCGTTGACTAAAGAGGTCCCATCCGAAACCGCCAAATCCATCACACCGCACCTCCGTCAAGGTCTGTCACAATCGTTACCCAAGATGGCCGATCCATCAAGACCAAACCCAAACCACTAAGGATTATAGAAGTGCACCTCCAAGGAAGCCAAGGAAGCGAGAATCCAGGGGTCAAAACCCTAAGGGAAGCGAAGACCCCCTTCTAATTTTTTTTCTATCTTTATAATTATAATTATAGATAAATATATTAAAAAGGTATTTATATATAATTATAAATATTATAAATATATTTATTATAAATATATACTAAAAAGGTTTGGGGTCAAGCCCCTTATTATTAAACTAAAATAAAATGAAACATGCACATAAAAGATGGCAAGGGACATAAAAGTTCTAGCCCACATCCAAATGGGAAAACATAAACTCTAGCTTCACCATAATCATGATCAGCTTCATGATCAGAATCTTCAGCATCATCAGCAGACTCCCATTCTGATTATGAATTCCCTGAAAAGAGTGCAATGTACTATTCCTTAAGCTTCACATGCTCTGGAGTGACCTGATCCAATCTTGAAGAGATACTTCACCCACGCCATCAAGATGCATCATCACGACCACCCCGGACTCAGCCTTTCGGAATCCTTCCCCATCTCCAAGTTTTTTGATGCACCATTACATCATGACCATCAGATATGTCTTTAGAAAGAGCCTAAAAACTATTAGCATCTAAGAAATTATTTGACTTATCAGATTTATGATCAGAAACTTTAGGTGAATTAGAAAATCCAGTTTTCTTTGGAACCATTTGAAAAAATTTATTTTAAACATTACTTTTACTTTTACCACTTCTTGGGATCATTTCCCCATGCATATAATCCTTTTCGTGCATAGCCATTTCCTTCTCAATAGACTCCAACCTATCTGAAAAATCAAAAGAATCCATAACATCACTTTGTTTACCTTTTTAAGTGATCATTTTCTCATGAGCTTGTACTTAAATCTCTCTGTTTCCCTGCTCATGGGTATAAGAGTCCTCAACAACAATATCCGAACAAATTTGCTAATTTCCAGAGCTATGTATAAGAGTATAAACCAACTGTTGTATGCCATATGCATCAAGATTATCCATCTATTAAGATTGGATAATATCATGTCCTTTATCAACCTCTAACTGCCCAGTCTTTTGAGAATCATACTGTACATCCACTGTGCCCCCTGCAATGGTAACATCATCTGAATTACCAATGCAATTCAGATTTTTTCCAACTGAAATATCTTCAGTATTTGTATCAGGAAGCCTCACATACTAAGGATTTTTGCTATAGTGAACTGCATCATGCCCCCAAGATGGGTATAAAGAACAGAAAAAATATATTCTATAGATCTATCACTCATGTCCAATTAACCCACAATACAAGTAGAATTTTGGCACCTTCTCATACGCAAAATTCAATTCTAACACATCATAATTAGTAGAGAAAAAGACCTTATCAACCGTAGTGGATATAAGGTCAACTTCCACTAGAAAATGGGCGTAATTCCTAAACCATGTAAGCTCAGTTTCTTTGTACAATTTTATTAGGATCCCAATCGCAAGTGCAATGTCAAAAAGAATCCTCAGATGCCATAGAAGCCAATTTAATTCAAAAAATTTCACCCATAATTGAACTGAATAGTTACGTAACTTCAGTGGATTGAACATTTTTTCCCATTAAAAAATATATAAAACATTGGTTTTGAGAGAAATTGGGCCCATGCCCCATGCAAGCCGCATCAGATCTTCTAAGGGAAATAAAATGTGAAAGAAGCCTTTTCTCAAGGAGACACATCTCTGATCAGCAAATCCCCAAATCCTAGAAAGACACAAGATAAGATCATCAACCTTCCATGGTTTTGATCCTAGTGTCCAAATTAACCTGGCTATAAACATATTTATTATTTAAATATATTTATTATAATTTTATAATTAATTAATTAATTATAATTTTATTAATACTTTTAAAAAAAATTATATATATTTATAATTTTATAATTAACTATTTAAATTAAAAAATTATTAACCAGAGATAGTTAATTTTGGAAACACATTCTTCTTTACATGATGAACTATCTTTTGGGATAGTTGTGAACATGGTTAAAGATGTTGACATTGGTGCAAGACATTATCAAGAATTGATGAATCACCAAGGTTTGGATGAATCTGGACTAGCTCCTTTATCACTTAAGAGTGTCAATCCTTACTTGATGGCTACCCTAGATCTCTTCAAAGGTGGGATGATAGTAATTAGAAAGTTGTTTTACAATTTGACCCCCAGCTACAAGACCAAATCTTGGACTAATGATGAAGTTAAAAGATTCCCATTTAAAGTTTTCCTTGTTAGAAACTTTGAAAATATAGACTTTAAGGAAGACCTTAAATAATATTCTCATGAGAGGGAATCCCAAGATGAAACATTTAAAAGGTTAAGAGTCAAACCCCCTTTATTGAACATAAATGAAAAAAACCTATTTTAAAACTAGGAAAAGAGAGAACCTATTACAAGAAAGAGAAAAATACCTAAAAGAAACAAGAAACAAAGGTTAGAATGATCCTGTAAGTCCAAATATACTATCAATTACTTCTTAAAAAGTAACTCTTAGCCTCATGTGGAAAAAAGACTATTGGACAGAATTCCCTGCTAAATAAAAATTCAAATAAATATTCCAAATTAAGTAGGGAGTGTGCTGGTGTCCTGAAGTAGCAAGTTATGAATCATTCCCCATCTTTACAAGTGATGCCTTCTGGTGAGATGAAGATCTCCAAAACCTTTTATATTCTCTCTAAAGTTAATGAGAAAGGTATAACATGACCTATCAATTCCACTCAAGTGCCTGATATGGGTACTATGATTGGAAAAAATGGGGGTTTATCCTCAGCTGATGATTTAATGGTTCATTACCCCCCACATTTTTTAGACATAATGAAATATATCTGAGTTAAATTTGGTAAGGCCACGTTTAAATAATGTGAAAAGAAAAAAAGAGATAAATTCGGAAAGAAAAATCCTCCTGGAGGACCTTGAGGTTGAGTGATCACCTAATGGTCCTAGTAATATTATAGAATAATCGTTTGATTTTCATGTTGAGGTTATCTTCATAAAATTGGAGAAGGGATTAATCAGTATTCAAAATTATCTTGATGTGCTGAAATTCTTATCTATTAATATTGAGGATAAAATTAAATCCAACCCCAAGTTGGACATTTGATACCTCTCATGGAAAAATGGACCATCGATTCTGATTAAAAGTGATAACAACGGGTCATCATTTACTTCCTTGGATGAGGATCAAGTGCCTTGATAGAGAGAAAAAACATGGAGGCAAGGTTGATATGTACATGGTAGAGGCACTTTTCGAGGTCGAATAGGGAGACACAAACTTTAGGCTCTCTTTTCTCATCCTTTATTTGATGAGAGCAGTTGATTCCATTTCCGACTCTATCCTTTTATTTCTATTATGTGTTTATCTTTAATAAATCAGAGGGATCCATTAGGTTCATCCCCACCCATTTAAAAAAATACGTATAAATAAATTTTACAAAATGATTAAATATATTTTTAATATTATTAATGAATATATAATAATAAATAAATAAATGAAATTAAAAAAATTACATAAATATTAAAAATTAAATTCATAGAATTTACTTGAATTAAAGACACATAAAAAATAAAGAAAATTGAATAAATAGATGATATTAATTATATAAATAACAAAATTATTAAAAATGAATTATATTGACAATAAAAAAATATTAATAAAAAAATTAAATCGAATTAAATTAAATCAAATTAAATTAAATCAAATTAAATTAAACACACACACATATATTCATGAAGAATAGATTAAATTAAATTTATATTAAAAATGAATAAATATTAAAAATGAATAAATACATAAAATACTAAAAATGGAGAGATATTAAAAAAGAATAAATAATATTAAATCAATAAATAGACTTACGAAGACACATACATTCACACATAAAAGACATACATTCGCTCACATACACATCTACACACACACATATATATACATACACACATATACACACATACATACAATTATACATGTACACATATTTTATATTATTTAATATCAATATCAATATAATTTAATTAAATATATTCATTTATATATTAAATAACTGTTTAAATAAAATATTAATATATTATATTTATTTTAATTGTATACAAATTTTTTAATTAATGTATATAAATTAACTATTAAACATTTTGAATAATATAAATTTGATAATTTTTTATATATAAAATTAAGAAAATAAGATTAATTTTTATTAAAAGTTATATAAATTATATTGATATATTATATTTACATATATATACTTATTGTAATATAAATATTATTTAAAAATGTATAAATATTTATATATAAATTTAATTACTCACCATGACCTTTATCAGCGCTAGAAAAAAGCACTGATAACAACGTCGCTTTTATCAGCACTAAAAAAATGCTGATAAATAGGTGACTTTTATTAATGCTAGAAAAAAGCACCGACAAAGGGTACCCTTTTATCAGCATTTTTTTAAATTTGATAGAAAGTAACTTTATCAACACTTTTTACAAGCGCTGATAAAAATACCACCTTTATCAGCATTTTTTGGATAACACTGTTAAAGTTTTGTCCTGGATAAAGCACGATCTATGGAAGTGAGGATAATGCTATTGTATACTTGTTGTGTGTCTACATACATGTATGTATCTTTATACATTGCAAAAAAATATCAAAATATATATACATTCATATATATAGACACACACGCATATACAAATATATATATATATATATATACATACATATATATATATATAGTCACACACATGCACACATATACAAATATATAGACAAAAATTACAATAAATATTCATTTTATGAATATGTTATAAACAATTTATATATAAATATAAAATTAAACACAAATATACAAATATATTCTTTAATATATAATATGTAAATCAGTAAATATATAATCATATTTTATAAATTTATTTAAAATTAATTATATAATTATATATAATTATATGAATAAATATACAAATAAATAATTATAAATATATATAAATAAATAGATATACCATAAAAATTTGGAAAAAACAAGATTTTGCAATGGTAAGAGCATTCATCATGCTGAAAAAAGGTCACATGCTAAAATCTTCATGGGCATATGGTTGTGCAAGGTTAGAGAATTTAGTGGGACACATATAAAGGGGTGGGGGTGGTGGGTCATGCAGGAAAGTGGTTCTGCTATCAACTTCCTATAACATCTTGATATTTTAGAATATATTTCTATTTAAATAAATTGTAAGTGTTCAATAACTTGATTGAAAAGCAAAACCAATGCTAAAATGAACCGTGATATATTATAACATAGCCATTAAATTGGCATGTATGAGTAGGATTAACCACATTATGATATATATATATATGTTACTCAATTAAAATTTATTTATTATTGAATAATAAATATGCACTGAATACTTAGTAAAGTTATTCTATGCTTAAAAAAATACATTCTTAAAAAATGTTTTTTATTTAATTTTATGCATCGAAATTATAATTAATTTCTACATTATTTTGAAATTTTATTTTAATAAGTAAATATAAATTTTGAAATCATCACTTCAATATTATCTTAGGGTTAATTTTATTGATTTTTTTTGAAAATATTTATTTTTAAGTGAATTGTGATAAATATCAATTTTGGTAAAAATGTCAATTATTTTCATTAAATAAAGTAATTTAAAAATCCCATCATATTTTGAATTTGATCTTAAAGTAACATAATTTTCCTTTAATTATAAAAATCTAATTAATTATATAGTAATTAACATTATACTTTATTTTGGTGTAAGTTTATTTTTATGCTTAAAAACACATTTTTTTAAAAACAATTTTCATTGAGTTTTACGCATTTATATTAAAATTGATTTATTTCAATTGTAAAAATTAAATTTTAAAAAATTTATTCCATATTTTGAATTATGAGGTTCAAATTTTTTAAATATATATCTTTTATTTTTGGTCATTATGAATAGTAACATTGATAACATGTTGTTACCATGGTAAGGGTAAAATGAGTAAAACATAGTTACGACTATGGGATAAGATTTTAAAATTACCCTAACACTTGAGTTAAATCTATAGGATGAGTGTGGTTCAACCATCCTCATCCAATATTATAACTTATGATAATTTTTTTCCATTTTTCTTTGATAATGACTTATATATTATTTTAAGTAAAGAAAAATACAAAATGTCAGTCTCTTTTCTTTTAACAAATACAATAATTTATCATGGCTATAAAATAGGTTATGTTTAGTTACCAATGATTATTTTTGAATAATAATAACTTATATTTATGATATTTTTTTAATTCTAATGAATGTATAGTAACATTAAATTCTTACGCAACGACGACACAGTGTTTGTTCAAGTAGTAAAACAATTGACTAATAATTTTAAAAACATTAAAATAAATAAGTTTTGGATGAATTGTGGTGTTACATGAATTTTATGGATAATTATAATGTATAAGAGAGGGTGAAATGATCTATGTTTGAAATACATTGTTTCCTTTCTAACTTTAAAATCAAATTAAATGATTTTTTCAGAAAATGAGATTAATGATATTTTATGTTATATAATATTTTATTAAATGATTTAAAAATCATAAAAATCTTGAAATAGGACAATGTGGATGTGATATGGTCTAAAATTTCATCTCTTGACCATTTTTCTTTCATTTTTTAACATAGAAGTAATTTTATAACCCTTTAGTATTGAAATATTTGTTACTATAGTTAAAGTCACAATTGGTTAACAGAGGGGTTAAACAAAAAAAAGTTTAAAATGACACAAAAACATATCCTAATTTTATTTATTGAAGGTATTTCAACCTTACCCAATCTTAGCTTCAAAATTTGTGTCACTTAGTATCAAAAAATGTCTTGATATGCCATCCAACCCAACATCTGACCTAGCCCGTGGCGTGGCTTGAAGGGAATTCATGATCCCCACGGTCTGGAAACTAGTGCTTAGGAATCAAATAACTTCTTTGGGAATGATTTTCCCATCAAAATAATCAATATAAACATAGATCATGATATCAACCATCCATTAAAAAATCTATAACAAAAGGGATCATACAACAGCTTAAAGTTTACATCCTTATATAAGTACACAAAAATGAATAAAAGGAAAAGAGATCATATAAAAACCTTCCATTTTATTACATGATTTTAACCATAAATCCTTAAAAAATATTAAATAAATAACATTTAAGAACATTTTAAGGTTAAAATATTCGAAACTAAGTACATATTACAATGCATACAAGGTACATAAATGAAAACATGACCAAATTGAAAATCCTCTAGAAATGATTTCTTATCATTCTATCCTAGATCATATCACTGCACATGATATCCTAAAGACATTTATCAAATTAAAGGGATGATAATAAAGCCCAGTAATGGATAAAAAATCTAAGAGGACATGTTAGAGACCAATATGGGTCACCATATGACCCGGTGCCCAACCCGGTCCATGGAAAATCCCAAAGGGCATTCCCAATCCCCATAGGCTGGCACAAGTGTCTGGGTATCAAATAAACGTTTGGGAATTATTTACCTAAGTAGAAAATAATAAAACAACTAACAATATAAATAATCAAAAAATGAAATTACACAACTAAAATAATCCCTTAACAATTTTCATATTTAAAGGTTTACAACTTTTATACAAAACCCCAAAAGTACTATGACAAAAGGGGAACAAAACTCTATACCAAACGTCCATGCAATGAGAGGAACCACTTAATCAAGACACCAACACCAAAATCCACACCAAACACCACTAGGAAATAAATATTCTAACACTAAACATCTTTCCTTTATTTGGAACAAACATACAATAATATCTATATACACCCGAGTGTGTATGTATGGTGTGAGCCAAAGCCAAGTAGGATGCCACCCAGATAAAATATTCCATTCCACAACATTTAAAAGGTAATCTGACATTATTATTTAAGTAAAGGCTCTTGGATGCATTATTAAGAAAAAGAATGATGTGGATCTATTTTTACATAGTTTTGCCACATCTTTTTTACTTAATTTTTAATGATTTAATTAATTATTTAATCACTTTATACTAAATAATTGTACTTTTGTATTTTTATAATTAATTTTGTTAATTAATCAATTTTTATAATTAATTATGTATTTTTAGTCATCAAAATAATAATTTTAATCTTACTAAACTAATTTACTTTAATTATGTCTTATTTAGTTTCGTTAGCTTAAATTTTCTTGAATTTCTAATAAGTTAATATATATTTTAAACAATTATTTAATCAACATAATTATTTTAATTTATTTAGTCTTTATTTTAATATTTTATCTTTTAATTTAGTTACATTATAATAGGTTAATAATATTAATCAATGTGTTTAGTCATCCTGATAATCATTTAAGTAAATAATTTGTGTTTTAAATTAAATAAAATAGTTCTCTCTTAATTTTATGTGTTCAAATAGTTGTTTAATAAATTAATTAAGAGTTTTTAAACATTAATTATAGTATTTTATATATGTAGTTTGATTATTAATTCATTTTCTATTGGTTTTAGCCTACCGGTGAGGTAGACTATAACTAGAGGTAACCCACTGGATCACCGATACTCTTCATTTTCACTTGCTGCTACCCTGTAATTATTTATATTGTTACTTTAATTGAAGACTTTTAGCATGTTAGTTTATTAATCATTCAGTTCTTAACTTAAGTGTTGTCAATTAATAATCTTTGTTTTGGTTTTAAAATTTTATAGTTTAATAAAAATCTTGTTTTAAATTTATGGTATTTAACATTCTTTTAATTAATTATTTTCAGTATTTTTATTTAGTTTACTTAACATTTAATTTTAAGTTATTTTTAAGGTTACCGTTAGCTCTTAATTTTATACTAGTGGTGACCTGTCTACTTTTATTAAACTATCAGCGACTCTTTTTATTTTTTGTGTTACAGGTAAGCTCCTTAATTTTTATTTTGCTATTGGTGACCTTTCACCAACGGTGAACTTATATTTTATACCGATCAGTGATAATTTATTATCATTATCAATAGAGTGTCTATTTTATTTAAACTTTTAACAACCTTTTATTTTTATACTTAACGGTTCCCTATAATATTATTCTACCAGTGACTCCTCTTTTTATTTCTAATGGTGAACCTTTTCTATTCCTCTATCAGTGAGCTATTCCTCACTGATACCCCAAAACCACGCCATTGCTTTCTTTATTTTTAAAGCTATCAACAACCCTTTTATAATGGTGACTATTTTATCTATCAGTGACCATTTTTTCTATTTGCTGTAACGGTGACCCACACATCTCCTGTTGCACCTCACCGTTACTTCTGTATACCAGTGACCCACTGCTACCCTTTCCACCATTCACCCTTATTTTTCTATCAGTGACCTGCTGTATACCAGTGACCTGATCCTTTGCTTTTTCCTCTGCTTATCACCGTTTCAAATTGCCTTCTTCTCTCATGCACCGCTCAACCATTGTATCTGAAGAAGAGGAGTTTTTTTGTCGCCATTGTGACTTGCAGGAGGAGAGGCCACCGGTTCCTGGACCTATTTGATGCCATGCTGCCTATTGGAGTCAAGACCGGACAAAGGGAGTGATCTTCAAATGTTAGGATCGACTCTGCCTGTCCGCTACTGTTCGCTGATCTGGAGCGGAAGATACTGCTGCGTCACATTGGACCAAAGGACTCGAGCCACCGCTGTGGTGAACCTACACGGCGCCTAGCCTGGAGGAAGGGAAACCCTTCCCTGTTGCGCCATGGAGAAGAAGGAGGCAGACCCGCGGGAGGGGGAGGAATAAGATAACCAAAAATAAAAAATAAAAAATAAAAAAATAAAAGTAATATAAAACAAAGAGAAAAAAAGTAAAGTTAAAGTAAAAGTTAACTTTAATAAATTAAAAGAATATAATAGAATTTGAAAAAAAGTTATGAATTAAAACAATTATAATATTAATAAATAGATAAATTATAAATTAAAATACAAAATTTAGGTAATAATAAATGTTAATTATTAATTAATATACTATTAATAGTATAGATATATAATAATTAAATAAAATACTAAATATTCTAACTAATTTAAAAATATTTAAAACATAAGTATTAATTCTAATTACTAAATTAAAATAAACTAATTAATAAATTAATCGAAAAGTTAAATTTATTTAAAAGTAATAATAATAATGATAATAAAATTATTAATTAATACTATCTAAATTATTGTTTTAATTACTTATTTGCTTATGTTGTTAAACTTTAATAACTTAGTTAAAAATGATAAAAATAATAACTTAGTAACTATAACTATTAACTTAATTTAATTAATAACTTCTTGATAAATTTATGTATTACCATAATAATATTAAGTGAATAGTTTTTATAAATAATATAAAATTAAATAATAACTATCAATTAATATATTTATTAATTAACTTTAGTTAACTTGTAACGAGTAACATAACACTTAACTTAAAAAAATAACTATTTTTCTTTCTTTGCGTTCTCATTTATTTACTTTTTTATTCTATTTTATATGTGGAGGTTCATACCAAAGTCTAAGACATGTCCAGGTTCATGCAACCAACTCAGCGGAAGTTGGTTATGTGAGAAAAATTAGTGCGACGTGCTAGTCGGGAAAAAACGCACGTGTGCGGTGCACATGTGAAGAAAATTTGAAGTCGGTGGAAAATGTTCGATGACATGAAGTGGTTGAAAACTAATACTTGAATCAGAGAAACCAGCTGACAACAGGGAGGGGGGACTCTCATTCATTCGACGAACACACCATACGCAATAGCAGATCAGCTCTGGAGACGAGCTGGAGTCCTTGGAGCCCGAGTGCAGAGTAGTATTAGGGGAGTTCTTCTTCCTTCGTGTTGGAATTATTATACTATATTCTAGTATGCCTTCATTTCCTATATTGATAATGAACAAATTAATTGGATAAACCTTTGAGCTCAGGGAATTACTACTTTTACTGGTTACTTTTCTTCCTTTCTACTTTCTTATGTTAATGTGTTCAGTATCAATCGATGAGATTGATGCTGAGTTCATTAAATTTATTTTCACCACTAGAACTTAATTTTCAAAACTCCATAATAAAATTGGCGAGATTGATCATGGAAACATCTTAAAAAAAATAAATCAATTCACAATTACTTCAGGACTTACAGTGAGTTATTCCTGTTGTCATTATCTTTTTGAACTTTTCACAGTTGATTTGTTTTGGAGTGGAAAAATCTGAAATCAATTAGCTTGTGTGACTTAACTCTTGGCGAGGGAGATAACTCACTCTTTTTATGGTGGTGCAAAGTATTAACTTTAAAGTGAATCAGAATACTTATAAAACCAGTAGAATGGATGCTTTTACCCAGGCATCTTACTTGATTGTTCACTTATCAGCATTTTATATCTCTATTTCTCACTGTTCTTAGTCTGTTTCTTGTTTCATAATAGTTTAGAACAAAAAATCAAAAAGAATGTAGTGTTTCATTAGTGTTAAATTAAAAAAAAATAAAAAAATATGAAAGAAATAGAAAATCTATTCCACTACTGACAACAGTGGGATCTTTAGTTAGTTTTTAGAAGACTAGTGGTCAAAATAGCCTTCCCTGTGGGTTTGACTCTACTTGCCACATATACAGTAATTTGTAGGAATATAACTATTAAACTTTGACCAACTTCAATGACATTCTAGGTCAAATAACATATTTATAGGTAAAAATTTAAAAAGGGACACTTTTAAGGAAAACTATTGTTCATCCAATTGCTTAAATGAAAAAGTGAATGTATAAATAGAACACACACACACAAGTGGTCCTCTGTATGGTGACAGATGACATCACATCATATATAGTATACTACCATGGAAAAATCCCCTAGGGTTAATCTTGCTCGAGTGGGACACTAGAACCTTGTACCTCAGTGTAAAATGGCTTAGAAACCACTACCAACTACGTTCTCATACACGAGACACTAGAGAGAAGAAAAATCCAAAATTCTAGTGGTCTCTAATCATCACAATGTTTAGTGAGTGTTGTAAGCATAAATCCTGCTAAGTGAAATCGGGATGATCCACTTCTAAATCACTAGCGTACTAGAACTACCCAACCCACCTAGATACTCGGGATTTCCATGGGCTCATGTTACTATTCATATTTCACACATGTCACCACTTTCACAAACCCATGCCAAGAATTCCCAGAGAATCACCATTTTACCCAAAACAACCCATTTTACATTTTAGACGCATCAAAACCACTTTAAAACACTTTTCACACCACTTATGTAACTCAAAAAACTCAATTAGAACATTACCAGAAAAGTAAATAATAAGTTTAACAATTTTTCATGGGCCAAAACCTTCAAAAACAATGCACAATCCAAGTTACCTTTTAAAACATGTTTCTCATCATTTACACAATTCACACATCACATTAAAAAGTACACAACAAAATCCAACATAACAAAACAATTTATTTCCCATTAAAAACCCATTCTTTAACACATTCACACCTCAAGTTCCTTTGAAAACACAATTATCACCCTTCGTATAACTATAAAAATACTTACAATAAGCACCACAATGAATCACATATATATAATGACCATTTTCATTTGAAAAAACCATTTTCACTACATATGCATGACAAACTATATCTACAATGTATTTCACACCACATATAAAATTCATAGAACACATTCATAAATCCAAATAATCATATCAAATGCATCTAAAAATGGTAGAGAATTGATCCACCTACCTCACATGGAGAAACTTCTATAAAATTATGTAAAATCCCTTATGAACCACCATGAGACCCTAATGAGGCAAGATCTAACCCAAAACATAAAGATCAAACCCTACAAAACAAGATATAACCCTAAAACGAACCCCATACCCTCTGGAAAACCGAACCCCCCCAAAGAAATCAAGAAAAATCCCAAAAAAGTAGAGAGGCCTACCCAGAGGGAGAGGGTACGACAGTGGGGTCACTTGAGGGAGAACGACTGGTTGGGGTTACGGTCGCTAGAGAACCGCCGACGAGTAGGGGGTCGTGCTGGAGAACCACTGGCCAGTAGAGGGATTGCGCTGGAGGACCGTTATGCTGAAGAGAGTCCAACCAAGAGGAGTGATTTCGCTGAGAGGGTGCTCATCTAGAAGGGTGGCACATACACTGTAGGGAGGAAGAGGGGGAGGGAGATGAGATAGAGAGGAGGGAGGAGAGAAAGTGAGGAAAAAAAGAAATAAACCCTAAAAAAACTACCCTAATAATAATAATAATAATAATAATTATAATAATAATATTAATATTAATAATAAACTAAACAATAATTATTTTCTTAATAATAATAAAAATAATAAAAATAATATTAATATTAAAACACTAATAATAATAATAATAATATTAATATTCTCAATATTATTATTATTATTATTATTGAAACAATTCTTTAAATTTTATTTTACCTTTTTCTTATTTTATTTTATTTTCATTTTAACTTTATTTTATTATTATTCATTTGATTTTATTTATTTTTGAACACTGGGAAGGCTGCGCGATTACCTGGGCGACGTCGAATGGTTTCCAAACTGTGCTATGCCCGTGTGCCAGATGATGCAAAGCCTGAGACACTCATTTTTCAATAAAAACTCAAAAATTCAAACCAAGACTCATCCCAAACCCCAAAGAGAAAAATAAAAATCTTGAAAATAATAAAATAGAATATTTTTTAAAAGTTAGGGTGTGACAGGACATCATAGATAAAATATGAAGTATTACATAAGTTCATATAGATAAGAAAATGAGGTATAATATAAGTAAAATAACATATAACATGAGGCATAAAATTGAAATGTGAAAAAAACATAAATAACAAGACATTCATAAATATTTTACCAAATCGAATCACTAAGCTATTGTAAAACATATTACCAAGTCTTTTGACCAAGGTATCATAAAACATTACCGAGGCATACTGCCAAGGTATCATGAATATGTCTTCTATAGAGATTACTACTTTACCCAATGCATTGGGGTACTGTCAGGGTACACCCTTCACATGTCTAATATTATGTGTTCCACATTGATAAAAACATAAGTTCATATAATTTTTAACCCACAAGAAGGAAATACGGGTTTTATTAATAGATTTACCCAATAAATTGTCTAATGATACTATAGAATGAATAACCTTGAATAAAAATAGGGTTGGGTATTCATGACATGAAAATATAGCATGGAGAATCAAGGGTTTATTTTAGAAGTATAATGAGTATAAAAAAAGAGTATTGGAACGAGTTTAATGATAGGGAAAGGGAGTACCTCATTAATAATACATCACATATACAACAATGGGGGTGTTTATAAACACTTGTAAATATAATAAATTTTAAACCAAAAATCCGAATACAAAATAAGTACTAAAATTTAAAAAATGGAGGAAAAGATACCTTACCTTGGGAGGATGATTTTTAAAGATATAGAGAAACTCCTTAGAACCTTAGAACCACATTGGAGAGAAACTTTAGAGATAATTGAGAGAGAATTTATGCTCAAAATATTTTTTATGGAGAGTGAGGAGGGAACATGGGTATTTATACTTGAGGAGGGGTGGTTTTAAGTGGTTAAATGATGATTATTTTTTATTTAAAGTTAATCAATTTTGGGTGGAATTAATTTAAATTAATTTGGTTGATAATTAATGTTGGAATGATTGTTTAAGGCTATTACAAACCTCAAACACCCATTTAAAGTTTTCATTTTTGTAACTAAAAATGAAAATGTAATTATTACATAATTTAGACCATATAATTCCAAATATGAAATAAATTTTTATTGATTCAAATTATAAAAGTTATACAAATTAATTATAATTCCATAAACCTATAACTCATAAATACATTTTTTTGAAAAGATAAAATCATGGTTTTCCAAATACTAATTATGTGTTTCTAAATGTAATATATTATGTATTATGTTATTTATTAAATATATTTTGATTAAGAATAAGGATTATGAAAATCCAAATCATGATCATATAATGATTATATCATAAGATTTATGGTATTTCATGATAAAATGATATTTTCACTTTTTACCCAAAAAATCTACCTTCTTAGAAAATTACCACAAATACACCCTAAGATAATTTTGATATTTTGAATCCAAAAATTATATTTATTTTATAAAAATAATAATCTAAATATGTTAATTTTAGATTTTAAATTAAAATACTTATTTATTGAAAATTAATAGTTTTTATGGAATAAAGAACTTTCTAACCATTATTAAAAATACATAATTTTAGTTTATTTATATTATCATCTAAAAGTGTTTTATATTATAATTTTAGTAAAATAAAATTTATTTAAGACATAAATTTATCTTAAAACACACTTTTAATGGAAATTAATTTTTTTTATAGTTTCAAAAAATACAATCATAAAATAATCCCAATGATCACTTTGTTGAAACTTCATAACCAATAATAATAATGATCAACTATCTTATTTAATGGTCATAATTAACATCGATTGTATTGTCCAATGTTCCTCATGTAGAATGGTTATATTTCCCTATAAATACACCATCACTCTATTTTTATCCCTAAATACTTTTCTTATAGAGGTTATTACACATGATTTGATAATTTATATTGTTTTCATAATGATTATATTTATTTTTATTATATTTATGGTAGGGGTGATCTTCTTGAGGGGGTTTTCAAGCCTATAGAGTTTTTTTAGTGAATGTACTAATCTTTAATTTGTATATCCCTTTACCATTCCTAGTTGTACTATTCCATTTCTATGAGTGATGTGTAATGTTGAAATATAAAAGAATTTCTATGGGTGACTATTTTAAAACATAATATAAATTTATTGAGAAGAAAGAGTTTCTTTATTAAAATAATAATATATATTTTTTTCAGGTCGCAACATCCCCCCTTAAGAAATCACACTCTCAAATGTTTTTACAAACTAATGTGAAAATAGTCAAGGGTTATTCTACTTCATAGACTCCTCTGATTCCCATTTTTCTTCCTCATACTTATGGTTTCTTCATAATACTTTTACTAGGTGAGTTTTCTTTTTTTTATGTAGAACTTTATCTTTACGGTCCAAGATCTTTACTGAATTATAGTCATAAGTGAGACCATTTTCTAGCTGCACCACTTCTAAATTTAGTACATATGAGGGATGAGATATGTAATTCTTCAAGAAGGATACATGGAATACATATTATACTTGAGAAAGGGTTGGTGGGAGTGCTAGTCACTAAGACACAACTCTGATGCGATGAAGAATCTAAATGAAGCTGATATACCAAGGACATATCTTACCCTTTGAAATATCATGAATCTCTTCTATGGATATATAAGGAAGAATAATTTATCTATAACATCAAACTCTAGGTATCATAAACAATTGTTATCATAATTATTCTATCAAAGTTTATTAGCTTTTATTTGATTCTGAATGGTCTTGACCTTTGCCACAAATTCCTTGACCATTTTAGGTCATAGAATCTTAAATTCACCAAATTTATCCCAAAATTCTAGTGTTTTATATCTTGTCCCATAAAGGGATTTATATGGATCCATTGGAATACTTGATTGAAAATTATTATTATAAAAGAACTCAACCAGTGAAATATGTTGATCATATCCTTATTTGAAGTCCACCGAGCATGTTCTCAACATGTATTTTAGTGTCTAGATTATCTGATCAGACTAGCCATCAATTTGGGGATGATAATCCATAATTAAGTTCAACATAGTGTTTAGAGAATATTAGAGACTCTTCAAAAAATTGGAGGTAAATATCAGATATTGATTAGATACAATTTATAGTGGTATTTTATAAAACCAAAAAACTTCTCTGATTCACATCCTTATAAGTTTATTGAGTGATAAGTCCCCTCGAATTGCAATGAAGTGAGCATTCTTTTTAAGAAAATCCACCACAACCAATATAAAATTATTTCCTCTAGATTTATTTGGGATACTAGTGAAAAAAGTTCATGGATATGCTTTCCTACTTCCATTTTGGTATGGGTAATAGTTTCATTATCCAGTTATATGTTTTCCTTTAAGATTTCACTTTCTGAGATACCAGAAAATTTGATGTATATTATTTGATCTCTTTATTTATATTTTTCCAATAATTGTGGTCTTAGAGATCTTGGGACATATTTGTACTCCTTAAATAGATGGAGAAGGTCAAGATATATGAATCATTCAATTTATCCCTCTTTATATAAGTATTTTATGGTACAAAAAGTAATGAACCAAATCTTACAACTCATTATTTATTAATTTTGAACTTGGGGGATTTCCATTTTCTTATAACATCCACCTTCTTCTATATTTCCACATAATCTCTTTGAGAATACTTTATCTTATCTAGAAGGGATGATTGAGGAGTCATTTGAGAAAGTAATAATGACATTCCACCCATTATGATTCTAATATATAACTTTACTAAATCCTTGATAAATGGATCTCTTTCAATCCTCATCATTGTAAAAACACAAGGATCTTTCCCACTCAATTCACTAACAAATTTATTTTCTTTTTATGGGTGATAATGGATAGAACAATCATAGTCTTTAAGAAGTTCCAAGAATCTACTTTGTCTCATGTTTAGTTCCTCTTGTGTGAATATATACTTTAGGATCTGGTGGTCGGTGTATATATCACACTTCTCCCCATAAAGATAGTGTCTCCATATCTTTAATGCAAAGATAACTGCAACGATCTCCATATCATGTGTGGGATAATTCTGTTCATTAGGATTCACCTATTATGATGCATAAGAAATCACTTTATCATTTTTCATGAGTAAAAATTCAAGTCCCTTTAAGGACACATCATTATAAATGAAAAATCCTTACCCATTATAGGGTAAAGTTAGCACAGGTGAATTAACCAACCTCTTCTTTAGTTATTTGAAACTTCCTTCACACTCCTTTATCTAGATAAAATTAAATCCCTTTAAAGATAACTTTGTTAGTAGATTAGAAAGTTGTTATTTTTTTATAAACATTCTATAATATCCTTATAGAAAAAGGAAACTATGAATATTGGTTATAGTTAAAGGATGAGACAACTCCTCCATGGGATTTTTCTTTGTTATATCTACTAAGATTCCTTCACTTGTTATAATGTGTCCCAATAATGTGACTTCTTGTAACCAAAACTCACATATTCATCCAACCCGACATCAAAACTAGTCTGAGACATGGCCCGAAGGGTGTTTCTGATCCCCACAAACTGACAACTAGTGCCAGGTATCAAAGTAATCATAGTGGGAACGATTTAGCCTAATAAATCAGGATCAAATAAATAAAATGAATGCATAAAATAATTAAAACTAACTGAATATCATTATATATAAAAACTTATTCATATAAAATAAATGGATAATACAATAAAAACTGAAAAAAAACTAGAGCTAGACCATACTACTTGGATCTCCATGTGACCAGAAACCACAAAACCGACCTTCTCTAACTACGAGCACTCAAACAAGAAACCTAAACTTGCAAAATAGATCGGGTCTACCGAAAATAAATGGTACAACTAGGGTGTGAGCCTCACAAATCAGTAGGTAATCACCATATATTCCATGTATTTACTTTATTAATATAGTCCAAAAAATGCTAGTTTTAAATCCCTGTATAAATATAGGTTTATCTCATTCTTAAATTGATGGCCTCCTCTAGTTTTAATGCTAAAAAATCATGTCTAATAATTATTCATAAAGTTTAATTATGTTTAATCATGTTTAATTATGTCTTCATATAATATTAATCTATTATGTTAGTGTTTTAAATTATAAGACATTCTAAAAAAATATGTCTAGGTATGAGTCACTGTTACAGTGGACTTACTGTCACCATCACAACTAAGACATCGTTAGACTGGATTTACTATTGGATAACTCACTTATGATAGAGATTTGGTTAAGTATGAGCTATCAATAATAAAAACCTACCATTAATATGTTTCACTGTCAGCTATCTCACCATCATCACAGATGATGAATTTTGTAGAAAGATGAGACACCATCATATCGAGCTACTGAAAGACTCAATCTAGAATTTTTGATAAGTATGTGCTACTAATAGAATGAGTCACTATCAAGTGGACTTACTATCAGAGCGACCTACCAATACTGAGGCACCAATACTTGACTCACCAGTATTGATTAAAGAATTCATTAAGTATGAGTCACCATTCCTGAGACACTGTTCCAAGATACCGATCCTGAGTCACCATTCCTAGTCACCGTTCAAAGTCACCATTCAGAGACACTGTCACTTATTACGTTGTCATTTAAATTCAAATTTATTTCTAACTGTCATATTAATGAAACTTAGTACTTACATTTATATTAATTACTTTGTATCTCTATTGTAGATAACCTTTAAATCGATGTTAGACTGTAGTATGAGGTACTAGGTGCTTAGATGTGATCAAGATCATACCTCTTGTTGGAAACATCATATAAAGAAAATATCAAATTAAAAGGGAAAATATCCATGCAGTGAGATATAAAAGTAGTGAAGGTGTTCACCTAAGAAAACATGGGCTGCTAACTATAGATGAACTGTCGAGAACTCAAATCGAAGAACACTTTGCAACAATAAATGAATAAAGGAGAAGAACTCATCAAGAACATGAAGAACTAACTAGATATAGAAGACATAAGCTCTCAGAACACTCTGTTTTTCTATATGTTTCTAGAAACCGACTCTGGCTGCACTTTAAGAAAAATTTCAAGATTCGCAAGATACATTTCCAATCACACAGATCATTATAACTCTATTCTCTATTTTTCTGATCCGTTTGTGTAATATTTTTATAGTACGAGTAGTGCATGTTTATCTGTATTATGAACACACACAGACTCCAATGAAAAACTGGAAGATACACAAATATCTTCAAAACTATCCATTTACACATTTAACTCCCATAAATAATAGTGGAAGAGGTTCCTGCGTGTCCTATTAGTTTTAAAACTCCCATGGAAATTGTGTAAGAGGTCTAGTTGACATGGAAAATAATGTATACTGTTGTTTACCCTGATACAGGGTGTAGAAAAAATTTTATTTATATATAATTCTTGGTGGCAGGTGATCACCAAGTAGAGGGGATTAAGTCTCTACTTGAGACTGAACCTCTTGCTTTAAATTATGTTTTCCTTTCAAAGTATTGTTTTCTCTATTTTATCTATTCACAGAATAAAACATTTATTTCACTTTGATAGTTAATATTAGATAGTGTTTATACTATAATTTTTTTAGTAAAAATATTTCAAAAGTGAAATTAATAACTTATATTGTTTTAACTAATAACTAATCAATCTTTGATAAATCCTTCAAACAACCAAATATTTTATAAATATGATACTTTAGTTAACTGGGCTATTTGTTATTTCAAATTTGGGGGACTTTTAAATAAATATTTTTGTTAATTTTTTATAGGAACTCAATTCACCCCTATTAAGTGTCATACTCTAACCAAAATTTGGTATCAAAGGTTTTACTTTTTGAGTGTAAAAGTTTTCAAATATCTTCAATTATGATTTTAGTTATGTTTTAAAGATATCAAAACTTTTTTCAGTTTAAAATTTGTAGTTCTTTAAAACTTTTTTTATTACTTAACATGGAAAATAGATAGGAAGGTGATTTTACCAAAATGACTCCCTATTTTAATGTAAAAAATTATGCTCAGTGGAAAATAAAAATGAAAAAGCATTTAGAAAGCATGAGTTTTGAAATCTGGACCGCTATAGTAGATGAGTATAATATTCCTGACACTGTTAGAAAAACTTGGTATAACCTAAATAAGGGATCATATATTAATAATTACAAATATATAAATTACTTATATTGTTCTCTAGGTGATGATGAATTCAATATGATTTCTGTATGTAAAAAAACCTTTGAAATTTGGGATACATTAGATATTTCATATGAAGGAACCACTAATGATAAAGAAATGAGGCTGAAAAAATATAATATTAAACATTATTAATTCAAAATGAATCCTGATGAACCTATATTTAACATGTACCTCAGGTTTAATGAGATTTTAAATACAATGATCTCACTGGGAAAGGCAATCACTGTGAAAGAACAGATAATGAAAATCTTGAGATGTCTTCCAGAAAGATAGAGAGGGACCTCGATATCAATTATAGAATATTCTAACATAGATTCACTACCTTTAAAGGATATGATTAAAAAACTGATGATGTATGAGCAAGATCTAAATGTTAACAAAGAAGAAGATGATGAACCTAGAAGGAAGTCAGTGGATTTCAAAACCATTGCATCCAAGAAAAAGGAGAAAATTCAAGTTGTTACTAAAATTTCTATTTATGAAGATTCATCAAGTGATAATGATTAGGAAACAGATTAGTTATCTAGGATATTTAAGAAATTATATAGAAATAATAAGTTATTTAGAAATCCTAGCTATAGAAGGAAATATGACAATAAAGGCAATTGGAAAAAGTATTAGAAACGAAGTGAAAATACCAATGAGATACTCTGCTAAGAATGCAAAAGAAAATGACATGTGAAGGCTGACTATCCAAATCTAAGGTATAATAAGAAATATGAGGAAAAATATAAAAAATAAAAGAAGGCTATGAAGGATACTTAGAGTGATTATAAGGATATATCTAGGGAATTAGAATCATATCATGATAAAAAATAAGACAAATCCAACATGTGTTTTATGAAAAACACATCTGTGGTAACCTTAGTATCTCTTGCGTATAATTATTATTATTCTAGAGAAGAATATGAATCTAAAAAATCTAAAAATATGGCCAATGTGGAAATGTTTGAATGTTGGAAAATTCTTTAAGATAAATTAAATGAGTTGAAAGATAAATATAAATATCTCAAGAAACAACATGCTCTTTTTTCTATTATTAAATCCAAACAAACTATAGAATAAGTGAAGAATGCTCAACTGCTCAATGAGAATATAGAACTTAAACTTTCTAATGAGAAATTAAATAAGGATTTATAAAAACTTATAAATGGTAAAGATACATTAACACAAATTCTTGTAAAACAAGTTTCTTCTAAATATACTACTAGATTTGGTTATCAACCTGGACAATGAAATTTTGTTAAAACCAATTTTGTATCCAAATCTAGAAAATATGGTTTTATGCCTAGATCAGAGAAATTTTCTACAAGTTCTAGTGCTAGAACATATTTTAATACTTCTAGTTCTTCTGTACCTAATAAAGTTTATTTTTCTAAAACCTTATAAGCTTCTTAAAGAAAACCCATCAATAAAATTTGGGTTTCTAAAGATTTAATTACTAATATTACTAGACCCAATAAAATCTTGTTACCAAAGTATTTTCTTACTTAAACTATTTTTATAGGAAATATGTTTGAAGAGTTTCTGTAAGAGATTATGGTACTTGGATAGAAGGTGTTAAATAAACATGATAGGGGACTAATCTTGCTTTAATAACCTCATAAATATTGATAGTGGACATGTCACCTTTAGTGAAAGTGAAAAATTAAAAATTATTGGCCTTATCCAAATCGATAACACTAACTCATTTTTAATATCTGAAGTTATTTTTATTGATGGTATAAAGTACAATATACTCATCCTTTCAAAGTTATATGATGATCAATTTCATGTTAAATTTGAAAATTATGCTTGTAATGTTTTGAATTCTAAGAATGATTTAGTCTTTAGTTATTTTATAAATGAAAATTTATATGATGTTAATTTGGATTCTTTAGTCTCAGAGAATAATTATTGATTAAGTGCCTTTCATAAAGAGTATTGGATCTGGCATAGGATAATAGGACAATATAACATTCACTCTCTTAGAAATATTACAGGAAAAGTATTAGTGAAGGATCTACCTAAAATTGAGTTTCCAAATTATAAAGTCTGCAATCCTTATCAAAAAGGGAAATAACATACAATATCTTTCAAACCAAAGAAATAATTTTCAACTTCTTAACCTCTTGAGTTGGTTCACATGGATTTGTTTGGACCTTATAGAGTTTCAATTTTAAATGGGAAAAATAATTTCTATGTTCTAGTATATGAATTTTATAGGTATAATTGAACCTTATTTTTATATCACAAAATTGAGGAATGTTCTTATTTCACTAATTATTCTAGGTTAGTAGAAAACTTAAGTGAACTTAGAATCAAAACCTTAAAAAGTGACCTTGTCCATGAGTTTGAAAATCAAGAATTTGAATATTTTTTCTCAAAAAATTTATATAGTCATAACCTCTCTTCTCCTATGACACCATAGTATAATGGAGTTTTAGATAGGAGAAAGAAAACATTATAAGAGATAACCTAGACTATGCTTAATTAATATGATATACCTATTTATTTTTAGGCATATTCTGTGAATACAACTTTTTATATAATTAGTAAAGTTTTAATTGGACCTATCCTAAAGAAAACCCCCTATGAGCTGTGGAATAATAGGAATACTAAGGTTAATTACTTCAATGTTTTTGGTTTAAAAGTATTTATTCTCAATAAAAAATATAATCTTGACAAATTTTCCTCTAAGAGTGATGAAGGAATTTTCATAGGTTATTCAATCACTAGTAAATCCTATAGAGTCTTTAATAAGAGAACCAAATGTGTGGAAGAATCTATACATGTAAAATTTGATGAAAAATATCCACATGAATCCAAAAACTTTTTATAAATATTGAGGAAAATATGTTGAATCTATACTTTAATCCTAAATTGTCTAATTCTGTTGTGAAATAAGGAGAGAGTTCTAAAAAATCTACAAATTCTGATCAAAAGGAACTTGAACCTATAGATGAACCTGAAGTAACCAAACCTTATTTTTCTATACCTATTAGAAATCTTAAAAACAATATTTTAGATTTTATAGTTTGAGACTTAGACAAAGGAACACATACTAGAGATTATTTAAGAAACCAGGTTGAATATCAAGTATTTTTGTCATATATTTAACCTAAGAACATCAATTATTCAATCAATGATAAATTCTAGATGATAGATATTCAAGAATAATTAAATCTGTTTGAAAGAAACAAAGTTTGGAAACTTTTTAATGGACCCAAAGACACCATGACCATAGGAACTAAGTAGGTGTTTAGAAACAAAGTGGATGAAGTTGACACTATAGTTAGAAATAAATACAGACTAGTTGCAGAAGGTTATAGTCAAGAGGAAGGAATAGACTATGAATAAATCTTTGAACTTATGGCCCGAATTGAATCCATTATGATACTACTTGCTTATGAAACACATCTTAATTTTAAACATTATCAAATGGATTTCAAAAGTGAATTACTAAATGGTTATATTGTTGAGGATGTTTTTGTTGAACAAACCCCTAGTTTTACAAATCATTATTTTCCAAATTATATTTTCAAATTAACAAAAGAATTTTATGGTTTAAAACAGGCTCCAGGATCTTGGTATGATAGGCTCAACACTTTTCTTATTTCTAAAGGGTTTTATAAAGGTATAACTGATCCTACTATTTTCATAAAAATAATTTCTAAGGGTGTTTTATTTGTTAAAATATATGTTGATGGTATTATTTTTGGATATTCAAAAAATTATTTATGTATTGAATTTTTAAAAATGATACAAAATCAGTTTGAAATGAGTTTAATGGGTTCACTCAAATTCATTCTTAGATTTCAAATTTTTTAAAATAAGGAAGGTATTATTTTAAATCAAAGTAAATATACTAATTATCTTTTAAAACATTTTAATCTAGATATAACTAAAAGTAGTGATACTCTTATGAGTATCACCTATAAATTGAATCTTGATGAAAATAGAAAATCAATGGATCAAACCAATTATAGGGATATGGTTGGAATTATTCTTTAATTAACTACTAGTTGACTTGATATTATGTTTTGTGTGCGTATGTGTGCTCATTTTCAATCAAATCCTAAAGAGTCACATCTTCTTGCTGTTAAAAGAATTTTCAAATACCTCAAATATACTACCAAGTTAGGAATATTATATCCTCAAGGAAAACCATTTGAATTAGTTAGTTATTATGATGTTGAATTTGGTGGTTTCAAGTTAGATAGAAAAATCACCTCTGGAACATGTCACTTTTGGGAAAGTCTTTATTTTCATGGTGTAGTAAGAAACAAAATTCTGTTGCATTATCTACTATCGAAGTTGAATACATAGCTACTAGTAGTTGTTGTGCTCAAATTTTGTGTATGAAACATACTTTACTAGATTATGGATATCAATTTAGACATGTACCTATAAACCATGACAACAAAGTTCTATTAAAATTTTTAAGAACCCAGTTTCTCATTCAAGAACAAATCATATTGATGTAAGACATCACTTTTTGAGAGATCATTATAAAAAAGGTGATATAAATCTTGAATTCATTGGTATTGAACATCAACTTGCTTATATTTTTACTAAGCCATTAAATTTGGAGAAAATGAGTTACATCAGACATGAGTTAGGGATGATCAATTTTGAGTGACTAACTATTAAATGGATCACCATTGATGGCTCACCATTGATGACTCACTATTGATAACTCACCGTTGATGACTCATAGTTGATGAATCACCATTGATGACTCACCTTTGATGAGTCACCATTGATGATTCAACATTGATGAATCACCATTGATGACTCACCATTGATGACTCACCGTTGATGACTCACCGTAGATGACTCACCAGTGTGACTCACCGTTGTGGCTTACGATTATTTACTTAGTAATTTTTCTGGATCAAATTTAAAATATATGTTTTAATTATTTCAATTTATTTTATTCTGAATTTGTGATTATGGTTTTAAAATCCCTAAATGATAAAAATTGAATCGATTCAACTCATTTTCTCACTTACTCACTCTTTCTCTCGAACCTTTCTCTCCTGAACCTCTACTACCTTCTTCCTTTGAACCAAACACTTTGAAATGAATCGAGTGAAGCACTTTAATAAGAAATATTTGGATGAGTATATTCCTTTGAAGAAATAAAAGGGTGAATCAAGTGCTTTAAAGCCCAAACCTATTAACCCTAATCTTGCTAGCAGAATGGTTGTTTTGGAAAAGAAAGTGCATGTGGATTGGATGTTATCAAGTAAGTCTCTCATGTTAAAAGTGTTAGAAGAATAAGGTTGGTTAGAGTGGTTCTCCAACAACATGTGACCTCTTTAACCAAAGATATTCCCCTAGTTTTACCTATATTCTGAGTTTATTATTGAGGGAATATAAGTATTTTGGATCAAGTCAATAATAGATGGAAAATTGTTGATTTTTCTTCCAAGAAGTGGTCTGAATGTCTAAATGTACCTCATGAAGGAATTTTTCAATATTATCAAGGCAGTTTTCCTTCTTCTAGTGATATTTTTAGTTATGTGATATATCTAAACAAGATTACTAGTGATGGGATCTCTATAATACTCATAGAAACTAAGCTGGATGGAGAATTATGGTTATTGTTTAAGTTTATCCAGTATTAATTGTGTATAGGGAAAGAGAACTTCACTTCCTTAAAATATGAAGATGTTTATTTGTTGTATCTGATGAAAGGAGAACACAAGATCAACCTCTACCGATACCTCATGGTTCATATGAGTGATATGATTAAACCGAACTCAAAATCAAACTCTTTGTTTTATTCAAAGTTGATTTCTAGAATGCTGAAAGTTAATGGAGTGGTGACTAAATATAAAGAATTTGTGATCGATTGTGGTGGATTTTGTATCACAAATTCTATATGAAAAAGGATGAGGATAAACTAGAATCCCTAGAAAATAAAATGGGTGGAAGATAATGAGAAACTTTATAAATAATTTGATACAGTGCAACACCCTTCAATACAAAAGGATATAGCTAACCCTGGTCTAGGACTAGATGGAGTTGTGTATTATTTGGATGAAGATGAGAATGAATATAAGGAAGATAAAGGAAAGTAATATCCTATTAATGATAGGAGTGACCCAGATATTATAGGAAGACCAAGATAAATTACTTTTTGATCTTATATACCTCCAAAAGAACTTCCTGCTAGAGAATCTATTCTAAATGATGATGATGATGATGATGAGGAAATAGAAGAGTCTGACGATGCAGAGTATGCCAGTGTTAGTTTAAGTAGAAGTGAATAAAAAGAAGATGATAATGATAAAGAAAAATAGAATGAATAATAGGAAGAAAATGAGAATGAGGTAGTTGAAGAAAAAGAGGAAGAATAAGAATCTAGTAAAGAGGATGAAAGTGATGCAGCTGAAAAAGAAGAAAAATAAGAAAGTGATAAAAATGATGGTGAAACTGGTGATGAAACTGATCCTAATGATAGAGATCAAGGTCCTATTTTAGATCCTATAGATCTTAATAAAAATGTTTTATTAGAAAATGAACCAATTATGGAACCTAAAAAGGCTTTAGATTCAATGTTAGTTGAAGAATACTCTCCAGTTGCTCAAGTACTAGAACTATTTTATGCAAGAAAGAAATCGCCTATCAAGAGGGAAGCATCTGTTGAGGGGGATAAATAGAATAAAATAGTTAAATTTTATACTCTTAATCCTTATGATGTAATGACTAAGGAATGAGATAAATAACTTGGATATGTCACTTTAGGCCTAGACTATCCAGATTCAGATGTTGAAGAATCTGATCCTAAGGGATCTCTAGTAGAATAGGTGGATAATGCTTAAACAGTTCTTATTGAAACATCTCCAGTAGTATCTCTTGCTCCTACTCCTTCAGTTTCACATTTTCCTGTATATTATGTGACCCAACATGATTTCAATGTTTTTAAAGAGGAATTGTGCTCAACTGTTAGAAATATCCTTTAACCTCAACCTGTACCAGTATCTAGTCTTAGTTAAACCAATGCTGCTATGGTTTCAGAAAAGGTTGTTTCACAACTTCAAACTCAAATGCTTTCAAAACTTCAAGAGGTGAGGATAGAAAATTAAATATTAAGTTATGAGTTGGCTTCACTTATCCCTGTTGTTAAAGGAACTTCCTTTGATTATAGAGAGTCTTTGGACAAGGTAGTGAAAATACTTGAAGATACCACTTCTGAGTCTTCTATGGATGATACTCCTCTACATACAAATCTTAATATCACTATTTTAGGATTAGTTTTCTAAGATGTAATCAATGATGTCTCAAACTCTTCTATTCTTGGTCAGCTTTCTGATAGTGATATGATTGGAATAATGATACGAGAAGAGATTCAGTCTATGTTGGATAGTTTTGATCAGGAGAGCTTAATAAAAATTCGATAGAACAATGACCATGTGAATGACATGGTAAGGTTTTTTTTGAAATGGGACACAAATTCTCAAGAAGAAATCACCAAGTAGACTTATACTTTAAAAGGATTTATACGAAACATAAGTTGGATTGTCACTTTAATTAATTGGATGAAAATTTGAGGATACCTCATGTTACCCAAGACTTCAAGTAATGAGTAAGACAACTCAAGGAGCTTACTCCTTCCCTTTAGATGTTCATGGAGAACAAATATGATTTTAAAAAGGAAATAGAGAAAGGTGGGCATATAATAATGGATTTTATCATATTCTAAATCCTTATTTTCATGATTAGATTACAAATATTATAGCACCATAGGCCTTCTCTATTTGACCTGTGATTGAGAATATGCATTCAAGCTCCATCTACCGATATGTGGATCCTCAGTTCAGAGCTCCTGTCACTTAAAACCCTTTTGATTCCCTTCCTGTAACCATTCAACCATTTCCCATGTCTCCATCATAGGATCTTAGTTATATAAGTCTGGTTATTTATTTGGAACTGACAGACCCTACCTCTTCTCCTCAGATTCTTACCCCTACTGTACCTTCTAGAGTTCCACTTAATTATTTATATACCTATTCTCCTCCAATCCCTCCTATTTCTATATCTTCTTCTACGAATAAGGGAAAATCAGTCATTGATACTTCCTTGTAGAAGTCTTGATTTTGGGATTGTTCTTTGATATGGATGTATTTTAGTTCTTTTTCTCACCCAATGTACTCTCTTTTCATCATGAACTAATTTATTTCTTTTCACCCATTAGATGTCCTTGTTATTTGTTCTTTATCATATCATCTATCTATTCTTTTTTTGATAATACCAAAAGGGGGAGAATAAGTATGGAATTTAACCTGAGAATGAAATTAAGTATATTATTTAATTTTACGTGATTATGATTATCTTAAAATTTAATCTCTCATGATCTGTATGAAATGTTAATAAGAATAGTTTATTTTTACTTTTATCATTATGAATGTCTTATTAATTCCATGATTTATGATCATCAAAAAGGAGAATATTTTTGGCCTCATCTAGTTTTAATGCTAAAAAATTATGTTTAATCATGATTCATCAAGTTTAATCATGTTTACTCATGTTTAATTATGTCTACATATAAGATTAATATATCCTGTCAGTGTTTTACATTATAAGATAGATTGAAAAAATGTGGCTAAGTATGAGTCACCATTTTGATGGAATCACTGTCACCAACTTGGATAAGACACCATTAGGCTAGATTCACTATTGGACAACTCAATGATGATAGACATTTTTTTTAAGTATGATCTACCGCTAATACGAACCTACTGTTAATATCTATAATTTTCAGTTGTCTCACTGTTAGAACAAATAATGAATTTTGGAAAATAAAGAGACACCATCACCTCGAGCTATCGATAGAATCAATCCATAATTTTTGATAAGTATGAGCTACTGATAGAATGATTCACCTTAAAGTGAATTACCGTTAGAGTGACCTACAAATCATGAGGCACCAATACTTGAATCACCGGTCCTGATTACAGAATTCATTAAGTATGAGCCACCATTCCCAAGACACTATTCCAAGATACCAATCCTCAATCACCGTTCCAAGTCACCATTCAGAGACATTTTCATTTATTATTTTTTCATTTAAATTTAAATTTATTTGTAATGGTCTCATTTATGAAACTTAGTAATTCTATTTATATTAATGAATCTATTTGTATTTTGTAGATAACCTTTAAATTGATGGAAGAATGCAATACAATGTATGAGGTACCTAGATGTGATTGAGATCATGCCTCTTGTCTGCTACAACGTATAAAGAAAATACCCAATTAAAAGGTAAGAGATCCATGTAGTGAGATATAAAAGTAGTAAAGTTGTGCACCTAATAAAACATGGACTGATAGTTATGGATGAACTACTAAAAATTCAAATCAAATAACACTTTTTAGAAATAAATGAAGAAAATATAAGAACTCATCGAGAACATCAAGAACTCACTAGAAACAAAATACAAAATCTCTCACGACACTCTATTTTGAGGTTTGTTTCTGGAAATCAACTCTAGCTACACTTCAAGACAACTTTCAAGAGTTTCAAGCTGCATTTCCAATCACATAGAGCCTTCTAACTATATTCTCTATATTTTTGATCTATTTGTGTAATATTTTTATACTATGAGCAGTGTGTGTCTATATGTATTATGAATACACACTGACTCCTATGAAAAACTGAAATATACATAGATATATTCACAAAATATCCTTTTACACATTTAAATACCATTGATAATAGTGGAAGAGGTCCCTGTGTGGCTTGTTAGTTTTAGCACTACCACGAAAACTGTGGAAGAGGTCTGGTTGACTTGGAAAGTTGTGTATACTGTTTTTTATCCTAATCTAGGGTGTGGATCAAATTTTATTTATATAAACTTCTTGGTGGTAGGTTATCACCAAGTGGAGAGGATTAAGTATCTTCTTGAGACTGAACCTATTGTTTTTAAATACCACTATTCCTTTCAAAGTTCTACTTTCACTACTTGTCTATAAGAAAACATTTATTTCACTTTGATATTTAATATTAGATAGTTTTTATACTATAATTTTCTTTAGTTTAGAGATTTTAAAATTTAAAATAATAACTTATATTGTTTTAACTAATAACAAATAAATATTTTATAAATCCTTCAAACAACCAAATCTTTTTTAAATCTGCTACTTTGGTTAACTAGGGAATTTTATATTTCAAAATTGGGGGACTTTTAAATAAATATTTTCATAGAAATTTTTATAGGAACTCAATTCATCCCTCTATTTAGTGTCCTACTCTGACCAACGTAAATAAACAAATGCTGCTTTCCCTTTTTCAAAACATAGTACACCACATTCCCATTTTCAATTAAAATTACTATTTTAAAACCAATACCCCAAACCAAGATCCATGCAAATAAATTCCAAGTTGTGCTGAAAATAAATTTGTTGTGTAAAAAGAAAACAAGGTATAGTAGAATATACACAAGAAGATGCAGATAGTAAATGTAACATACCAAGTAATTAATGAATAATAGATATTCTTATTTATGTATATTTATGAATTAGATAGTGTTTTAGAGGCTTAAAATGAGAATAAATCCAATCTTAAGCATGGAATACGCTAATATTTTTAAAAGATTGTTTTACTGCCTTTTGATGGAAAACCATTCTTAAATAAAACTTTTGAGAATTTTATAAGACCTATTTGTCAAAATAAAAATATTCTTTATGATTGGGACATTTAAATTTACATTGGATAAATTTTTGGTATTTTTCTGACGATGTTAATTTTTTTATGAATAGTGAAAAATACTGCATTTTACATCAAAAATGCTTTTTCATCTAATTTAATTATATGGTTAGATTATCTTTTTAATTGGTATTAAAGTGTAATTAGAATATATTTTTACCATTTAATACAACGGTGGTCATTAGGATTAATTTCACTTTCGAATTGGGCATAAACTAATGCCAAACGTTTCATAGATATTGTTTCAAAAAAACCCGCTATTTGTCTTGACAACGAGAATTATTTTTAAATTAATTATTGAAATTTATGTGTTTGTAATTTTTTAAAATTTATTACATATTTGGAACAAGAAGGTCCAAATTATGTAATCAAGACTCTTTTGTTTTTGGACATTATGAATAGTAACGATGGTAATTATCTTTAATTATCTTGATTAATGAGTAATCTGATAGTTAAGGATAACAAAAAAATATCATAATAATAAAAAATGACACCAACATGTGTCCTAATGCTATTGGTTGTATCATGGCCGACCATGGGATGCCTTGTTCCAAACTTGGGGACCCCAAGGAATCACTTTTGTGGGAAAGTGACTTTTTATCTTTTTATTTTTTAAAGAAAGTAAATATAACAAAGAATGTATCACCTTAGTAAAACATTTTTAATTTTTTCTACATAGATTATATTTTGGACTATAAATATTAATTGGAAAGGTAAAACTATTTCCTACATCATAGTATTTTTTTCATAAATTTTAAACAATAAATAAATTAAATTATTTATGACATCATGATGATGCAGCGATTACCTCATTATTTAACGATTTAAATAAAATAAAACGATAATGTAAACTCTAAGACCTAAACTTGTAAAAGACCTATTGGATGAGTATAGTTTGAACCTTTATCACCTTATCCTCAAAATACATCAATGTGGGACCTTTAAAATCTGAAACCCATTTGAAAATAAAGTAACATTTTGTAACTTTCCAAGAGTGCCCCTCCTCTCCTCTTATAAAAGGCCCCCACCTCTACCTCCTTACCCACACCTCTCAAGCCTTTGGATCGGCCAAACCCTACTCATTTTGTCTCTCCACATCCCTATATTACTCCTTGAAGCCTCACTTTGGGTAGAAGTCTTCCCAAGGAATCCTTTGAGCTCAAATAAAAAAGAGTTACCCATTTTTAAGGTAATGTCTTTACTTGTGTTCTTTTGTTTTATTTTGCTTCTCCAACACTATAAACTATTTTTATTAATTTATTTTGTAAAAAAACCATTATCTTCCATATACTAGGATGTTTTTATAAGAATGATTCGAGCTACACTTACACACACCTACATCTAATCGTTAAAGAACATACTGTTTCCGTGGATGACGAATTTCTACCTCACGAAACGATGATTGTTCAATATTCTTCTAACACCTTCAAAGGTGGCCATTAAGATGTAACTATATTTATATATGATATATAATATGTTTATGTTTTCCTTAAGCTTCTGTATTTTTCATTTATGGAATAGCTTTATGGCTTCCATTATGGGTATACACGATATCTTCATTTTAGGAAGTGCGGACTACCGCCCCCTCAAAGTGATTTGATTCGTTAATACCATATGTGGTACGTATAAAGGATATATTTAATGATATTATATATTATACCATACTGGAATTAAAATACTATTATGTATCATTATGTTTTAATTCCATTAAATATGAAATAGAAATGGAAGTAGCGTTCATGCGTATGTACGGCTTACCATCTCCATGAATGGTGCATTTCATTTATTACCTCTAAATGTTATGTAATATTATAAATGCATGAATATACTGGATATATATGATATATATGATATCTACATCATGAATAAAATTCTGGATATAATGGATATTTTACCACATGAACAACTTGTAATTATAAAGAGTTTATTTTTGACTCAAGTACCAATGATCGTTAAAACGACCGTTATTAACTTAAATAATAACATAGTGTTCATGACATGGTAATAAGTGATATAAAAGGAATAATGAACTTGAAAAAGGTTCTTAAGCAAGTAGAAATTAACTCAATTTTATTATTCAGGAGGCTAAAGAACGATCGAGTCAAGTCGGACACGAGGTAAGGGACTTCGTCTCAATCTCCATTCATTGAGGCATATTGTTTTTATTCACAACCTTCTTTTATACGGTGTATAAACCCATTTGACTTTTACATTTATCCAAAAGGAATCTTTTTTATACGAAGCGTTTTACTAAATGACAAAAGGGAATGTTTTTGTCGTACGTATACGGTGACAACGACTTCTCCGCCGCCGTGACCATTATTTGACTTTCGGATTCCTCTACAAGCCACACCTTTTTTTTAAAAGAAAAATAAATACCATGTTTTACTTTTATTTTATTTTGGTATTGAAAATTGTTTTCATAATGTTTTTATATCAATGTGTTGTATTGATATCTTGTGATTGAAAGGTGGAAATGTTATGTTTCCTTTATGCATGTTTTATGTGATACGATTATGTTGTGGTTCTTGGGAATTATTATGAAGATGGGTGGTTCCATGATAAACTAAGGGCGGGTGAGCCCGATATAGCTCTCCAATTCATTGGGTAACGCGAAGGAGTTAAACATTAAGGTTTCTTCCAAGTGATTTAGGGAATATACTGTGATGGGTATTCCAAACGTAACCAAGAGGGTTACTCCCTACGTAAGAATGTTAGGAATGCCTCAAGTTACCTTTATGCCTTATGATTTCTATGATTTATTCATGATTTGATGAGGTATGTTAAAATGCTTATGTTTTATGAGTAAAGTATGATTTCATACATGGACTAATGTTTTATTTCCGTACTTTTATATCCCTTACTGAGCTTTTTATGCTCATCCCAAGTTTTTGAAATGTTTTCACAGGTCAAGGGAAAGGTGCATGTTATGATGATAGTGTCAAGGAAGTGTCAAGAAAGAATCCATGTTTTATTTTAAATATGTTTCCGTTGATGGGGAAAAATGAATACTATATTTTATGTAACCACTTTGTTTAAATGTGGAATGTAATTTATTATTTATGATCTAATTCTCTAAAACTCTAAACCTAAAAAAATCCTCAATGTGAATTATTCATTTAATTCAATATTAAGTAAGGTTTAAGGCTGGGTCCTTATAGTTGGTATCAGAGGCCAGTTTAGATAACTTTAGGAGTTATAATTTTATTAAATGATTATCCCAAAATATTTTTTATGGTATGATTGAAATGATATAGCATTTGAAGATTACCATGTTGCTTCATCTAAGACATGTTTGTTTAGAATGGTTTTCCGTAGAGGAAACATGGAATCAGTGCTAGGAAGGCATAAAGAAGGAAATGACCTTCCGAATCAGCATCCTAAGATGGTTGGAATTGGAACTGAACAATTTGTTGAAGTAATGGCGCAGTTGAATCAAGTGATAAATGGTGGCGGTATCTATGCACGAGATCAGCCAGATCAACCGCAGAGGAACATGTCCGTGGTGGAACATTTCATGAGGCAACATCCCCCATAATTCAGAGGATCATCTGAATCTGTTCTAGATGAAGGGTGGATTAAAGCATTGGAGAAGATTTT
The DNA here is from genome assembly GCA_963277665.1 of Viscum album. Classification (NCBI taxonomy): domain Eukaryota; kingdom Viridiplantae; phylum Streptophyta; class Magnoliopsida; order Santalales; family Viscaceae; genus Viscum; species Viscum album. Next base: position 1,135,201,862 of record OY728164.1, on the reverse strand, counting down.
TGATGTCATGGGGTGTTCAGAAAATCAAAAGGTTAGTCTTGCTATTTACCGTTTGGAGGGTGAAGCAGATCAGTGGTGGTCGATGGTTAAAAATATCAGGGATGCTGATGAGATTGATGCTCTCGACTGTGATGAATTCAAAGGTATGTTTCTTGAGAAGTATTTTCCTAAGTCTGTTCGAATTAGGATGGAAAAACAATTCCTGGAATTGAGGCAAGAGGAAGACTCAGTGGCTGCCTATGAAGAAAGTTTTACTCGATTGGCAAGATATGCTCCAAATTTTATCCGAGACCTTGATAGTAAAATCAATCGTTTTTACTCAGGATTAAAGCCAAAATATCGAAGGGCATTGTATTCTCATGAGTTTAAAATTTATGAAAAGCTTTTTCGATGTGCTGAGAAGGTGTAAATGGAGTTTTCCGATGATCAAGTGTTCTATAAAAACCAGCAGAAGAAGAGACCGAGGTGGCAGGAGAAAGGAAAGAATCATTCAAAAAGGTCTAATGGTAAGAAAACTAAGTTTCCAGTTTGTGATAAATGTGGTAAAAGGCATACTGGGGAATGTCTTTTGAATTCTGGAAAGTGCTACCGATGTGGTAAGATGGGACATAAGGCTCGTGATTGCAATGAAAAATATCAGGGTGATGGTAAGACCAAATTTTATTTACAGTTAGTGAAATGTTTTAAGTACAATGAGATGGGTCACTATGCAAACGAGTGTCCGACAAAGAGCTTGAGTGATGCGAAGCAGTTAGACTACAAGAAGAAAGGGGTGGTGAAATCCTTTGCAACTACTTCAGCAGATGTCGGGCCATCAAATGAAGTTGTATCAGGTACTTTGTTTGTTTTTTCAGATTATGCCAGTGTGTTGTTTGATTCGGGGTCTACACATTCTTTCATCTCTGAAACCTTTTCTAGAAAAATGGGAATACCATCTCAAGAAATGACTCCTGAACTTGTGGTAAAAACACCTGGAGGAAATGTTGAGGCAAAAAGAATTTATAAGAATCTTCCGATCCTTATCCGTGGAAAGAACCTACTTGCAAACCTTATTGTTTTACCTCTAGTAGAGTTTGATGTTATCCTGGGTATGGATTGGCTCTCTATTTACCATGATAAGATTGACTGTAGAGATAAAGAAGTTTCTTTTCAGAAATACTTTAAGTTTGTGTACAAGAATGAACCCTTATTGTTGATAACATATCAAGAGTATGAGAAACTTGTAAAAGATGGAAATGAATGTTACCTTGCACACATCATTGAAAATAAAGGAACTGTTCAGATTAATGATGTGCCAGTGGTAAATGAGTATCCTGATGTGTTCCTGGTGAGTTGCCTGGAATAATACCAGATCTAGAAGTTGAATTTACTGTTGACTTAGTTCCTGTTGCTAAGACAATTTCAAAACCCCCTTATCGAATGTCTCAAATTGAACTTTTAGAGTTGAAGGAGCAATTGCAAGATTTATTAGAGAAAGGTTTCATTCGACCTAGCACATCACCATGGGGTGATCCTATTTTATTTTTTAAGAAGAAAGATGGTTCTATGAGACTTTGCATTGATTATAGAGACTTGAATAACATCACTGTTAAGAACAAATATCCTTTGCCTCATATCGATGATTTGTTTGATCAGCTCCAGGGAGCTTAGTTTTTTTCAAATATTGACCTGAGATCGGGGTACCATCAGTTGAAGGTAAAGGAAGCAGATGTTCCGAAGACTGCGTTTCGTACAAGATATGGCCATTATGAATTTGTAGTAATGCCTTTTGGGCTAACCAATGCACCTGCTATATTCATGGACTTAATGAATAGAATTTTCAATGAGTTCTTGGATAAGTTTGTGGTGGTTTTTATTGATGATATTTTGGTGTTTTCTAAAATTAAAGAGGAGCATAAAATACATTTAAGGGTTATTTTTCAAACCTTAAAAGAAAATAAATTGTATGGGAAATTCAGAAAGTATGAGTTTTGGTTGCAACAAATTTCTTTCCTTGGTCACATTGTTTCTAAAGATGGGATAACTGTTGATCCGGAAAAAAAAAGGTTGTTGAAGAATGGACAAGACCCACAAATGTAACTAAGATTCGTAGCTTCCTTGGTTTGGCATGCTATTACCGAAGGTTTGTTAGAAATTTTTCACGGTTATCTAGTCCAATGACTAAGCTAACTTGGAAGGGTGTTAAGTTTATCTGGACAAAGGAATGTGATGATTGTTTTCAGGAATTGAAAAGAAGATTGGTGAATGCTCCAGTTTTGGCACTACCTTCTAGGAATGGTGAGTTTGTTATCTACAATGATGCTTCATTGAAAGGACTTGGTTGTGTCCTAATGCAGAATGATCAGGTAATTTATTATGCTTCACGTCAGTTGAAAAATCATGAGGTAAATTACCCTACACATGATTTGGAATTAAATGCTGTTGTTTTCGCTTTAAAAATTTGGAGGCATCATTTGTATGGAGTAAAGTGTGAAATATATACCGATCAAAAAAGTTTAAAGTATATATTCACTTAGAAAGAATTGAAAATGAGACAGAAGAGATGGCTAGAATTAATCAAGGATTATGATTGTACAATTCATTACCATCCGGGAAAAGAAAATAAAGTGGATGATGCTATGAGTCGAAAAAGTAATGCTTCATTAAAAATGTTGCATTTGGAACATGATCCTTTGGTTAAGGATTGATTAAATTTGGCATAAAAGTTTTTGGTGCAGGATGTTCTTATATTTTTTTTCAGGTATCAGTGAAATCTTCTCTATCAGACAGAATCAAGCAAGCACAGAAGCAAGACAGTGAGTTGCAGAAAAAGGTAGAGCTAGTTCATAAGGGTAAGTTGCCTGAATTCAACATTGATAATGATTGCGTTTTGAGATTTGGGAAGAGATTGTGTGTGCCTTGTGATTCAAAGTTGAAGGGAGAGTTATTATGTGAAGCTCATAGTTCTCCGTTTTCAGTTCATCCTGGAAGTACTAAGATGTACAGATATCTGCTGGAGTATTACTGGTGGGAAGGAATGAAAATAAATATTGCTGTTTTTACTGTGAAGTGTTTGACTTGTCAGCAGGTTAAAGCAGAGTGGCAGTTACCGAAAGGGATGCTTCAGCCTTTACCAGTTCCAGAGTGGAAATGGGAAAATATATCCATGGACTTCATTGTGGGATTGCTGAAGACACCTCGAGGTAATAATGCAATCTGGGTTATTGTTGATCGCTTGACTAAATCTGCTCATTTCCTTGCTATACGAGATACTTTTTCCCTAGATCAACTTTCTCGATTGTATCTTAAAGAGATAGTCAGGTTGCATGGAGTTCCCCTATCCATTGTATCTGATCGTGATCCCAGGTTTACTTCTAACTTTTGGAAAGGCCTTCAAAAGTCGTTGGGTACTGAATTAAATTTTAGTACAACTTTTCATCCTCAATCAGATGGGCAGTCAGAACAAACGATCCATGCTTTGGAAGATATTCTACGTGCTTGTTCGATGGATTATCAGGGAAGTTGGGACCAACATCTTTCTTTGGTTGAGTTTTCTTATAATAACAGTTTTCATTCCAGTATACAGTTGGCACCATTTGAGGTGTTATATGGGAAGCGGTGTTGAACTCCAGCTTTCGGGGATGAAGTGGGTGAAAGGAAGCTGATGGGACCTGAATTGGTAGAAGAGTTGGCATAAAAAGTTTAGCTGATACAGAAACACATGAGAACATCTCAGAGTAGGCATAAGAGTAATGCGGACAATAGGAGGAAGGATCTCTCTTTTGAGGTAGGTGATCATGTTTTTCTCAAAGTATCACCATGGAAAAGTGTGATGTGATTCGGTAAGAATAGAAAGACGAGTCCAAGGTTCATTGGAACGTATGAAATTCTGGAGAGATTTGGATTAGTTTCATACTGAGTGGCTTTACCTCCGAGTTTATCTCAGGTTCACAATGTTTTTCATGTTTCGATTTTGAGAAAGTATATGCCAGATCCATCTCATGTTTTGAGTCCAGAGGTAGTTCAGTTGGAAGAGAATCTATCTTATAAGGAACAAACGGTCCAGATTCTTGACCACAGGGAGAAAGTGTTGCGGAATAAGGAGATTCACCAGGTAAAGGTTTTGTGTAAAAACCATATGGTTGAAGAGGCAACATGGGAATCTGAAAATGCTATGAGGGATAAATACCCTCACTTATTCGTTAAGTAAATAAATTATGGGGACACAATTTTCTAAAGGGGGGAAGGATGTAACATCCCAAGTAAGTAATGAATAATAGATATTCTTATTTATATCAATTTATGAATTATATAGTGTTTTAGAGGCTTAAAATGAGAATAAATCCAATCTTAAGTATGAAATACACTAATATTTTTAAAAGATTGTTTTACTGCCTTTTGATGGCAAACCATTTTTAAATCAAACATTTGAAAATTTTATAAGCCATATTTTTCAAAATAAACATATTCTTTATGATTGGGACATTGAAATTTACATTGGATAAATTTTTGGTATTTTTCTGACAATGTTCATTTTTTTATGAATAGTGAAAAATACTGCATTTTACATCAAAACTGTTTTTTTATCTAATTTAATTATATGGTTAGATTATCTTTTTAATTGGTATTAAAGTGTAATTAGAATATATTTTTACCACTTCATCCAATTGTGGTCATTAGTATTAATTTCACTTTGGAATTGGGCATAAACTAATGCCAAACTTTTCATAGATATTGTTTCAAAAAAACCCGTTATTTGACTTGACAACGGGAATTATTTTTAAATTAATTATTGCAATTTCTGTGTTTGGAATTTGGTAAAATGGATTACATATTTGGAATCATAAGGTCAAAATTATGTAATAAAGACTCTTTTGTTTTTGGACATTATGAATAGTAACGACGGTAATTATCTTTAATTATCTTGATTAATGAGTAATCGAGTAGTTAAGGATAATAAAATAATATCATAATAATAAAAAATGACACCAAAATGTTTCCTAATGATACTGGTTGTCTCATGGACGACCATGGGATGCCTTGTGCCAAACTTGGGGACCCCATGAAATCACTTTTGTGGGAAAGTGACTTTTTATCATTTTATTTCTTAAAGAAAGTAAATATAACAAAGAATGTATTACCTGAGTAATTTTTTTTTAATTTTTTCTACATAGATGATATTTTGGACTATAAATATTCATTGTAAAGTTAAAAATATTTCCTACATCATAGTATTTTTTTTCATAATTTTTAGACATTAAATAAATTAAATTATTTATGACATCATGATGATGCAGTGATTACCTCATTATTTAACGATTTAAATAAAATAAAAGGATAATGTAACATCTAATACCTACACTTGTAAAAGACCTATTTGATGAGTATATTTATAACCCTTATCACCTTATACTCAAAATACATCAATGTGGGACCTTTAAAATCCGAAACCCATTTGAAAATAAAGTAACATTTTGTAACTTTCCAAAAGTGCCCCTCCTCTCCTCTTATAAAAGGCCCCCACCTATACCTCCTTACCCATACCTCTCAAGTCTTTGGCTCGGCCAAACCCTGATAATTTTGTCTCTCCACATCCCTCTCTTACTCCTTTAAGCCTCACTTTGGGAATAAGTCTTCCCAAGAAATCCTTTGAGCTCAAATCAAAAAGAGTTACCCGTTTTTAAGGTAATTTCTTCACTTGTGTTCTTTTGTTTTATTTTGCTTCTCCAACCCCCTAAAATCTTTTTATTCATTTCTTTTGTAACAACACCAGTATCTTACATATACTATGATGTTTTTATAAGAAGTATTCGAGCTACAATTACACACACCTACATCTAATGGTTAAAGAATATACTGTTTCCGTGGATGGAGAATTTCTGCCTCACGAAACGATGATTGTTCAATATTCTTCTAACACCTTCAAAGGTGGCCATTAAGATGTCACTATATTTATATATGATATATAACATGTTTATGTTTTCCTTAAGCTTCTATATTTTTCATTTATGGCATACCTTTATGGCTTCCATTATGGGTATATGCGATATCTTCATTTTAGGAAGTGCGGACTACCGCCCCCTCAAAGTGATTTGATTCGTTAATACCATATGTGGTACGTATAAAGGATATATTTAATGATATTATATATGATACCATAGAGGAATTAAAATACTATTATGTATCATTATGTTTTAATTCCATTAAATATGAAATAGAAATGGAAGTAGCGTTCATGCGTACGTACGACTTACCGTCTCCATGAACGGTGCATTTCATTTCTTACCTCTAAATGTTATGTAATATTATAAATGCATGCATATACTGGATATATATGATATATATGATATCTAAATCATGAATACTATTCTATATATAATGGATATTTTACCACATGAACAACTTGTAATTATAAAGAGTTTATTTTTGACTCAAGTACCAATGATCGTCAAAACGACCGTTATTAACTTAAATAATAACATAGTGTTCATGACATGGTAATAAGTGATATAAAAGGAATAATGAACTTGAAAAAGGTTCTTAAGCAAGTAGAAATTAACTCAAGTTTATTATTCAGGAGGTTAAAGAATGATCAAGTCAAGTCGGACACGAAGTAAGGGACTTCATCTCAATCTCCATTCATTGAGGCATATTTTGTTTTATACACAACCTTCTTTTATACGGTGTATAAACCCCTTTGAATTTTACGTTTATCCAAAAGGAATATTTTTTATACGAAGTGTTTTACTAAACGACCAAAGGGAATTTTTTTGTCGTACGTATGCGGTGACAACGACTTCTCTGCCACTGTGACCATTATTTGAGTTTCGGCTTTCTCTACAAGCCATACCTTTTTTTTAAAAGAAAAATAAATACCATGTTTTACTTTTATTTTATTTTGGTATTGAAAATGGTTTTCATAATGTTTTTATATCAATGTGTTGTATTGATATCTTGTTATTGAAAGGTGGAAATGTTATGTTTCCTTTATGCATGTTTTATGTGATACGATTATGTTTTGGTTCTTGGGAATTATTATGAAGACGGGAGGTTCCGTGATAAACTAAGGGCGGGTGAGCCCGATATATCTCTCCAATGAATTGGGTAACGCGAAGGAGTTAAATGTTAAGGTTTATCTGAAGAGATTTAGGGAATATACTATGATGGGTATTCCAAACGTAACCAAGAGGGTTACTCCCTATGTAAGAATGTTATGAATGCCTCGAGTTACCTTTATGCCTTATGATTTCTATGATTTATTCATTATTTGATGAGGTATGTTAAAATGATTATGTTTTATGAGTAAAGTATGATTTCATACATGGACTAATGTTTTCTTTTCGTACTTTTATATCCCTTACTGATCTTTTTATGCTCATACCAAGTTTTTAAAATGTTTTTCACAGGTCAAGGGAAAGGTGAATGTTATGATGATAGTGTCAAGGAAGTGTCAAGAAAGAATCCATGTTTTATTTTAAATATGTTTCTGTTGATGGGGAAAAACGAATACTATCTTTTATGTAACCACTTTGTTTAAATGTGGAATGTAATTCATGATTTATGATCTAATTCTATAAAACTCTAAACCTGAAAAGATACTCAATGTGAATTATTCATTTAATTCAATATTAAGTAAGGTTTAAGGCTGGGTCCTTATAGTAAACCATGTAAATTTCCTAAACATCGCTAGAGTGATCATTGGATGTACTTGTGTCAGACTCACCTAATAGCATATGGTACAACTCTATAGTCAATAACCTACTGGCCACTCTAAACTATCCATACAATGGAATGTACCACCAATACCTATAAAGTCAAGGGGGTACCGACTAATCTAATTGAGGTTGACAAGAAACTGTCACTCGACCCACTAAAATATTCCTAGGAAACCCATGGTAATAAAAATAATAACACATAGTGAAAGGAGAGGCCCTCACACAGGTGACTCCTCTTAACTTCCACCACCAAACTTGCCTACCCCAATTATCAACACCACCCACATGATAACCCATATTGGGAAATTATCCATAGGGGTGGATGTCTTCGAACAATCCATTCATAGGTGCCAACCAGGCCAACACATCACATATGATTTCAAACCATTTCTCAAAACATTCTAAGATCCCAATCGACATCTGTATTTCCAAAACCACATTAATTTACCAACATTACAAAGTGCCATCTAGGCCTTATATCATGTCCATTTAGAATAAATTTACCAAAAATTTTCAAACTATTTCCAAAAATAATATAAAACACCAATTTAATATGCACAAGGCCAAACATTCCCATACATTTCCAAATCCAAATTTCATTTCCAACATTTTTTTAAGACTATGATGAAAAAACACGACACACATAAAGATGCCAAATGAGCTTTCTTACAATTTTAAAACCAACCATATTTCAACATTCCAAATAGTCCATAACTTCAAATATAATTTGAAACCATTTTCATGTTATTTGAAAACCAAGAGTCCATTAGTAATGCATCAAGGGTTTGGAGAAGGAAAGAAGGAGGGTTCATTGTTTTGAAATCTAGGGTTTTAAATTGAGAAAGTTCATTTAAGACCATTATCATTTGTGTGCCCATCCATCTGTTCAATATGAGAAAACAAGGATGTGTCCACATCTAATGGAACACTACAAATCCTTATGAAGTCTCCCAAAAACCATTTTTAAAGAAACTCTACATGATTTCCAACCAACACAACAAACCATGCAAAAGTTACAAACCATAAAGGTCACTAAAATCCACACACAAGGCCCATATCACAATAAAATCATGACATAAACACATAACCAATACAAACACATGATAAAAATACCCAATTCTATCTAAAAAGGCTGCTTGAAATTTTATCAAACATGTTGAGTGCATATATACATAATCCTGCTTAAGGAATCCACTTGAAAAACATTTTATCCACTTTTAACAACATGAAAGCACCATAATAAATCAATAAAAAACATCATTGGAATGAAAAAAACATTTATAAATTATTTGAAAATACCCAATCATCAAATGGAATTAATTAGAAAAAAAACAAACAGAAACACCTACCTCAATGATGTGAAAACATAACCAAAATCTAAGAGGAGGAAGATCCAACTCAAGAAATGATCTTAACACCCTAACATCCAATAAATTGAATCATACATCAAACCCTACCCATAGGGTTCAAGTAAGAGGGAAACACCACTAAGAGGGACTAATAACTCAAGAGACAAGGGAGAAGAGAGGAGAGATAGACCAAAAATCACAAGAACTCACATTAGGTTCCTTCAAGGGGCTTCAAAACTAGAAGGAAAGAAAAAGAGAGGGAGAATAGTGGACCCCCTGGTGAGCCTAGGCTGAACAAGGAAGGATAATCTCAATTTAGGGTAAAAAAATGGAGGAGAAAACTTTGAATTTCGAATTTTTAATAATCTAGGCAGCTCACATGGTTTTTCCTGCACAGTTTTCCAAAATGTGCACAAACTATGCGGTAGTCACTTTCCAAATGGAAATAACCTCACACACGGTTTCCAAATAGTTTGATAAATCTTTTACAATACATGTAAATTACTCTTGGATCCCAAAACAAGGTGCACAGTTACCCGAGAAAGGCCGTACGATTTACCCAAACCATGTGCTAACTGTGCACGAGCCAAAAACTCTCCCAAGACTTACAAAATTACAAAATTACAAAATTTAAATCGAGGATAAACCTGAACCCCAATAGAAAATATCTAAAGACAATAAAATAACAAAATAAAAGAATTTTTTCAAGGTCAGAGTGAAAATTCTCCCCACGACAAACACTTTCTACCCCCAAAAAGTCAGCTAGACGAACGATAAACAAACTCAATTCCAAATCCAAATAAAGTCGAGAAAAACTACAGTACTCAGGGTGACCTTTCACTTAAAAAGTCACACCAGACCAATTATAAATAAAAAAACATGAATAAAAATGGGAGAACATGATAGGGTTCTCTCCACCACAAGAACCCGACTAACATGGCCAACATAAAAACTCTCAACACAACGACACTAGAACTGGGACACAAATTGCACCAACCTGAGCCGACCAATGTGGGAACCCCCAACACAGATTAATTCAAATTATCCACACAAGATAAACAACATTGATAACAGAACTAAAAATTATCCACACAACCCAAACCCCCAATAGTAGGGGAAACTCATGAAAGGAACTCAAACCAAACATCAAAATCAAGGGAAAAAAAATACAAACATCAATTTCCACAAGAATGATTATATCCAAATGATCATAATTAAAATAGAGACTATCCCACATAAAGAATAAGAAAACTAAAAGAAGATCAAATGATTCAAATATACACATTCAGAACCTAAACATGGGGATACAAGAAAATAGGTTCACTGATCTTCTTATAGTGATAATATAATCTCACAACAAGAAAAAAACTATGAAAAAAAACTTAAGACATATCCATTGAAAAACTGAAGACAAAATCTAGGCCAAGATCTTCCACACCCCAAAAAATTCCTGACTGTGCATGAGCTTCACTCTGAGTCTTATGAATGAAGACCCGATGACTGAAGTATCCCCTACCTCGCAGTCAGGCGTTGATATCTTCCAACCAAAACTTCTTCAGGCGATGATTCCTGCAAAACTTCTCCAAATGACCCAGAAAACTACAACAATGAAAGGTTTTTGGGGGATTATGATAAGATGACTTAGAATTACTTAACATGACACACTGGTGGCACACAATAGAACAATATGATGAACAATAATCCGAGAGCAATGAAGAAGGCCCCTTAGGAATAGGTTCCTCTGATCTACTCCTCTCACTAGATGGGGGACCTTCATGAGCGACAAGAGATTCTATATTTCCAACTTCCATTGATTTCACCCTAAGAATCAAATCATCTAAAATTGATTCATCTAGAAAAATATTGAAATGAAGATCCTTGGAGAAGAGGACTCACTCTTTGATTTCTGGATGAAGATCTAAAATAAAGAAGGAATCTTTTATTAGATATTGTGATTCCATCTCTGGAGAGAAAGAAACTAGCTCCATGAGATGTTCAAAACATGCCTTTACTGTCTGCTGACATTGATGAATACTCTTGAGATCTTCCAATTTCCTTTTCATCAACTCTTCAGGTATAAAAGATCAGATAAAAATTGAATTGAACACTTCCCACATCATCCCAACCTGCATTGATGATGAAGCAATCACTTTCTACTGGTCCAAAATTGGACTATGAGACAAACCCATGAGAACTTGAACTCTAACAGATTCAAGAGTTCCCAATGATATGAAGACAAACTCAACTTTCTCAAGACATTACATAGATTTTAATAGACCTCGATCTCTATGAAATATAGGCAACGACCGAGAAGAACTAGAAACTAGGAAATACTCACCAAAAAACTTGGGGACCTTTTTGGGAAGCATATTTTGAATAACAAAAAAAAACCCAAAACCAAAATCAACATCACCTAAAAAAATCAAATAGAACATATCAAGCTAAAAAAGGATCACAAGACAAAAAAATATAAGCACAAACAAAATCCACTTTTCAAAAATCACCCTTTCAGTTCAATTTCAAAACTGACTTCTTCCAAGGCCACTTTCCAATAACTGAAATATATTTTCATGAGATAATAACCCATTTTTTTTAATGAAACTCAAACCCTGAGATCATTTTCCACTCAAAAAACATTTGAAAAAAAAAACTCAAGCCTTTTATTTTAGACACTCACCCATAGAATATTATGAACCATCACATATGTGTTCATCCACATCCATTTATTCTATGCACACATGCCAACAGGCACCTCTCATACATACCCACACATATGGGACACTCATAAGGGATACCAAGGTCCATATAAATCATTACATCATCAAACCCAATAATTTATCAATTTGTTAATTCAAATCACTTCCTATTTTAAAAACCATTCTTTCCAATTAAAAAACCATTGAAAGAAATCATCTTCATTCCAAAAATAAATTTCATTTAGAAATATAACTTGCACCAAATGAAACCAATACAAAACATGACTCACACCATACAACCAGAATGAGAAACCAGTGTCCATACCTAACTCGGTGACATGGTTAGTGGGTGATGCCCTAAGTAAGAATTAAAATCCAAGAAGACTTTAAACTGTGCATGTGGAATACACATGGGTGACTACTCTATGTGAGATCACAACATGACACCATCTCACCTACATTGTAGTTCCTCATCCAAAATAAGGGAAAAAATACTCAAAACTGAGACTACCCCTGGAAAATCAAGGATTAGAATGAGAAAGGGTTCATGTGGTCCTTCCCATACCTACCCATCGAGTCCTAAAAGTCCTATCTGCGATCTAATGAGACACAAAATAACAATATTCTAATATGATACCATTTTTTCATGAACCAAGATGGGATGTCATCTAACCCAACATCCAAACCGGTCTGAGACATGGACCGAAGGGAATTCCTGATCCCCATAGTCTGGATACTAGTGTTGAGCATTTAAGTAATCATAGTGCAAATGATTTAGCTCAATAAATGAGGATCAAATAAATAAACTGAATGTATGGAATAACTAATAATAACCTAATCTCATTTGATATACAAATTGATCCATATACAATAACTAGAGAGAAAAACATAAACTGAAAACAAAACTAGAGCTGGACCAAAACACTCTAATCTCCATGTGAACTCTTGGTCAGCAACAACCAGAAAATCAACCTGATCCATCTAAAATCACTCAAAATAGAAACCTAAACCTAAGAAACAACTTTAGTGTACCAAAAATGAATTGTAAAACTAGGGTGTGAGCCTCACAACTCAATAAGAAATCGCTATAGATTCCATTTATTTCCTTTCCTGAGACAGTCCACAAATGCTAATTTGAAATACATATATAAAAATAGTTTTTTCTCATTCTTAAATAAAAAAACACCACATTACCTTTTTCAAAAAAAATTACACCCCATTCTCAATTTAAAATCATATTACCTTTTTGAAACCAATAATACCAAACTAGATCCACACAAAGAAATACCAAGTTATACTTAAAATAAACATGATTTGTAAAAAGAAAACAAGTTTCAGTTGAATATACACAGGAAAAAGTAGATAATAACCCATGAGAATTTTCAAAACATCCCTAGAGTGACATTGGATGTACTCATATCAGAATCACCTATTGACACATGGTATATGTCCATAGTCAATAACCAACTGACTAATATAAACTAATAATTATAGTGGCATGTCTCATGAAGCCTGATAAATTCAAGGGGGGAGGGGGGGTACCAACCCATATAATTGGGGTTGACAAGAAAACATTACTTAACCCTCTAAAAGATTCTTAGAAAACCCATGTTAAAAATAATAATAACACATAGTGAAAGGAGATTCCCTTTCACATGTGACTCACCTTACCTACAGCCACTGCACTTTCCTATCCCAATCACCAACACTAACCATATGATAACCCATATTGGGGAATCCTTCACAGGGGTTACCATATTATAACAATCCATTCATAGGTGCCAACCATACCATCATGTCATACAAGTTTTCAAACCATTTCCCAAAACATGCTAAGATGCTAATCAACATTTATATTTCCAAAACCACATTCATTTACAAAAATTACAAAGTGCCAACTGAGACTTACATCATTTTTATTTTGAATAAATTTACAAAAAAAATTCAAACCATTTGCAAATTAATATAAAATACCACTTTCTTACGCAAAAGGACAAACAATCTCTTACATTTCCAAATTCAAATTTCATTTCCAACATTTTTTTTCAAGACTAGGATAAAATTAAAATATAATTTGAAACCATTTTCATGTCATTTTAAAACCAAGATACCATTAGTAACACATCATGGGTTTGAAGAAGGAAAGAAGGAGGGATAAGGGTTTTGAAATCAGGGTTTTTAAATTGAGAAAGCTCATTAAAGACTATTATCATTTGTGTGCCTATCCATGTGTGAACTACGGGAACACATGGATGTTCCCATATCCAATTTTATACCAAAAATATCCATTAAGTCTCCCAAAAACCATTTTTAAAGAAACACTACATCCTTTCCAACCAACATAACAAACCATGAAAAAGTGCTAAACCATAAAGGTCACTACAATACACATATATGACCCATATCACAATAAAATTATATCATTAAAATATAGCTAGGAAAAACAAATTCTAAAAATACCAAATTCTATCTAAAAAATTTACTTGGAATTTTATCAAACACGTTGAGTGCATATATAGAAAATCATGCTTAAAGAATCCACTTGAAAACCATTTTTATCCACTTTTAGAAACATGAAATCACTATAATAAATCAATAAAACACATCATAGGCATGAAAAACACATTTATAAATTATTTATAAATACCCAAGCATCAAATGGAATGCATCAGAAAGTAAACAAATGGAAACACCTACCTCAATGATGTGAGAACACAACCAAACTCCAAGAGGAGGAAGATCCAAGCTCGAGACACAATCCAAACACCCTAACATATAATAAATCAAATCATACATCATTCGTAACCCATAGGGTTTTTACAAGAGGGAAAAACCACCAAGAGGGACTATGATATCAATAGAGAAGGAAGAGGAGAATGGGAAATTGACCAAAAATCATAATAAATCACCTTATAAACCTTCAGGGGGCTTCAAAAATGAAAGGGAAGAAAAAGAGAGGAAGATTAGAGGACCCCCTGGAGTAATTATGTCGAAAAAGGGAAGATAATCTCAATTTAGGGTTAAAAACATTGATGAAAAAACTTATAATTTTGAATTTTTAAGAATCTAGGAAGCTCGCATGGTTTGGCCATACAATTTTCCAAAACCATGTGCAAACCATGCAGTAGACACTATCCAAATGGATAGAACCTCAAGAACAATTTCCACACAGTTTACCAAACTATGCAAAACCCTTGATCCTTACTCATGGACTCCAAAATAGTCTGCACGATTACTTGGTCAAGGCCACATGGTTTACCCAAATTGTGCACTAACCATGCACATTCCAAAAACTCACTTGAGACTTCCAAAATTCAAAACTTTAAACCATGGTTTAACCCAAACATCAACAAAAATATCCAAATCCAAGAAAAGAATAAAATAAATGAATTTTTCAAGGATGGGGTGTGACATCACACTTGATAAATTTACCAAAAATCTTTTATTTCATTAATGTTTTTAATATAAATATTAGACATTCCTTATTATCTTCATGAATTTTAAAATATGTCATAATATCATCAATAAAGACCAGCAAAAAATTATCATGGTAGTCTGCAATGATTCTATTCATCAAATCTATAAATATAGAAATATCATTAGTTAATCTAAATGGAATAACAACAAAGACATAATTCCCATGTCTTATTAATGAGGAATTATTTTAGATATCTTCCTTTTTCACCCTCAATTGATGATACACTGATCAGAGGTCAATCATGGATAAGAATTGAGCTCCACAAAGATGGTTGAAGAAATTATCAATCCTTGAAAGAGGATATTTTTTATTCATTATGATCCAGTAAATTTCTCTATAATAAATGCATATCTACATTGATCCATACTTCTTCTTTAAAAAGAGTACAAGTGCTCCCTAGGGAGACACACTTGTTTGAACAAAACCCTTCTACAAAATATCCAAAAGTTACTTATTTAATTCATCTAAATCCATGTATTCCATTCTATATGGGATATTTTTATTAGCTTGGATCGAGGTATGAGTTCAATTGGGAACTCCAACACTATTTTTGGGGAAGGCCCCAGTAACTATTCTAGAAATACATTAATGTATTCCCGAATAATGAGTATAAATTATATATTTTTCACTCTTATTTTATTCCACTTATTCACTAATCATTTCCATAAATAAGGCCATCATAGGTAGTTCTTGAAAAAACTCAGTATGTGATACCTATCCTTTGAAAATGATTTCAAGTTTCACCCCAATACAATTGAAATTTTCTTGATTCATCAATTGATCTCAGCATTATACTTTGAGATCCAATATATCCCTAATATTATATTAAATTCCACCATCATAATGAATACTATATTTGTGATATAGTTTTTCTCACCAATGTTAATAGGGGAATCCCTATATACTCTTGTGGATTTAATAGATCCTCTAGGGATTTTAACTAATAAAACTAGTTATAAAAGCTCAAGGTCTAATTCGATTTTCTTTCCAAACATGAAAGAAATAAAGGAATGAGTTGAACCGGAATAAAAAAATGTACTAGAAAGATTTTAGTGAATAATAAGTGTACATTATACCACATCATTTGGATCTTCAAATTCATTCATCATGATATAAAATTCATGACCTTGATCCCTTGGCCTCTATTGGGATTTATTACAGTTTCCCTCCACCATTCAAAGATTTGGGAACTAGTTGGAAAAGCGACCAAGCACCCCACACTTGAATAATTACATCATAGTATGCACTCACACCACTATAAATTTTTTATTATCATTAAGATGATAAGGGTTTACATCTCCCTAACAACTTTGAGAAATGTTTATAGCCTTTCAACATTTATATCACCTCTCACTTCCTTAAATATAATTACATGAGTTCCTTTTTCCATAGTTTTTACCTATGGGAAGTTGTAGTTTTTCCCCTCCTTTTCTAGGTTAGGATGTAACGACCCAAA
The DNA here is from genome assembly GCA_963277665.1 of Viscum album. NCBI lineage: Eukaryota > Viridiplantae > Streptophyta > Magnoliopsida > Santalales > Viscaceae > Viscum > Viscum album. The sequence continues at coordinate 1,135,185,189 of OY728164.1, read as the reverse complement.
GTTTCATTAATGGAAAATCCCTCTTGATCTAGTTAAATGTATCTTTATGAAAAATGTTTTTATAAGATGTCAAATTCTTTGGTTTTATGTTAAGAATTTTGACCGTTGTTAATATAGCTGTTGAACAGTGACCACATGATTAGTATAAATATAGGACCTTAACAAATCTAATTTACTCAGAAAAAAGAAGCGATGGCCTCATCCAGTAGAATTGCTCCATACGAAGCCCATTTTTCAGAGCTCATAAAAGAGGTGGCATCCTTGGGCTTCTCCCTTGACCAATCCCAAGCTGAGCTTCACCATGTCAAGCTCGAACGGTACCGTCTACGGGAAAAGTGGAAGTTGATAGAGATTACCACTCGAGCGATGTTATCCGAGCCACCCCAAGAGTCTTTCACCATCGCACACCTTACCCTTAGGTCTTATGCGGCTGTTTTAAGGGGTTATGTAACAAATAATTAGTACTATGTTTATGTATATTGTTATTTTTATATAATAATGAATATAATTTCTAGTCATTTTTGATACATTGTAAATAGTTTTTAAAGTACAAATGGTGTTTTTAGTTATTACTTAATTAAGAAATCTATTTTATTAAATTAAGGTATTTTTGAATTAAATAATATTTTAATAAAATAATAATAATATTAAATTAATTTTTATTAAATATAAATGATCTTATAATTTTATGAATGCAATTAATTTTTTTTATTAAGGTTTGAAATCCATTTCTGTCAAAACCCGTGAATTTTCGATAAATGTTGGTTTTTATTTTAAAAGTAAAAATTAAAATATTTAGAAATTTTTTTAGATAAAATAAATGTCATTTCTGGAATCAGGACGTCGAAATTATCCAACGGTGAATTTTTCACAATTTTCTGAGACAGTCAAATTTTTGGCTAAAAATTAAATACCGTTTAAATATATAATGTGTTTTATGACATCATAATGACCCAATGGTGATGTAATAAAATACCATAATCCTTACGTTCGGCCAATATATGTTTTATCCTTAAAATAATGTGATTTTAGGTTTGTTTGACTTACTTTTCAAAGCATTAATGGACCCCTCAAGACATATTCAACACTTTGCCTTTTTAAATTAATTTCCATGGGAGTGTGACTCACCTCCACATAAGCAACCTTATTATTTTAAGAAGTTCGGACCTGGTCCTTATAAAATATTGTTTTCCTCTTCCCTTTTCCAAAAACCATGGGCAAAAACCATGGCATGGTTTGTGGTTTGGATTAATTAAATGTAAGGGGACCCGAACCTAAATAATAAAGAATTCCCTCACCTTTACTATATAAACCCACCCAAGCTCCCACTTCCTCCTTACTAAAATCCCTTTGAGTTCGTCCAACCTCTGCCCTACTCTCTCTATAATCCTCCCAAGGTGCCCCAATCTCCTAAGAAGCCTCTCACAAGCCTCTCTCTAGCCTTTGGAAGCACACTTCCAAGTAAGGGTTTTTTCTTCCTTTCTCATTTTTGTCAATTTTATTTAAGTTGTATTGCCCTTTTAATTTAAATTATGAATGTTGGGGTATGGTTTCAAACCTCCCCCATAATTCCCTCTTATTGTTTGAATTATGGGATACCCCTTTCTCTCTCATTAAATGCCTCCCATGTACACCCGTTATTATGCCGAAATTCAGAAAGGAACTTCTCTCTCTTCTTTTACATTCAAGCAATAATTTTGTATCATGAATATAAATTCCATTACAATTGTTGGGACATGTATCTATATTACCTACTTACTTTCCATTATATGTAAATATTACGAGGAACCCCTTTCTCTCTCATCAACCATTTTTATGAATTCTTATGTCACGCCGTTACGCTGCCGAAATCGCACCGATTTTCTAAGCCAGTGCCATTGTGTAGTGGATACCATGCCCATTTCTCCATCAAGGGTATCCACCTTTATGCACCTTTACTTATTGATTACAAAGTTTCATGTATGAATTCCACATTCCTTTACCATGGAATAAATGATTATGTCTTATGAATCCTTGTTTTATGATCCATGTGGCACACTTATGCATGAAATGAAATGTTTAAGAAGGGTGCGCCCTTATAGTGATCCAATGCATTGGGTAAAGTATAGTATCATGATACATCATGTGTAATGAGTGTTTACTCATGCTAATTCAAGTGAAATGAGAGTTTACTCTTGCTTCATGTGCAATTATGGTTTACTCATGCTTTATGTGCAATGAGCCTTGGCTCATGCTAATTCCATGTTAAGTGTTGTTGCAACATTTCCATGTTATGATTATCATGATTTATCATTCCTTTATGTTCATGTTTCTTTTATGATCTATTGATATGCCTATTGTCTAACATGTATTGTACTCCTCATGTTATTCCATGTGTACTCCCTTACTGGGCTTTATAGCTCACCCTTTTCTTATGCATGTCCTCAGGTTATCCCATGCAATGCTAAGTACGAGGGAATGTAGTGGTCATGTAAAGGAAGTTTTCAATAAAGATGTTATATTTCATGTTTTAAGTTTTTATGTAATGATCGTAAGCCCCAAAGACACTAAACCTCTTGATCTTCTTTGTTGTATCAAGTGAAGTTTTATGTAATGAATCATGTTTAAGTTGTAATAAAAAGAAGGGTTGTCATAGTTGGTATCAGAGGATAGGTTTAATTATTTTTGGGATTAGGAAACCCTAGTAAATCCCTAGAGACAAGAATAAGTATAATAAAAATATCCCTAAGTTTTGGTGAGTATTGAGTAAGTGGGTTATCAAGAAAATACATCCCTGTCTGGATACGAGCAGGTAGAGGCGGATCTGGCACAGATGTATCCTAGGGGTAAAACTCGAAAACACCGCTTTGAGCTAGACTCAAAAGGGAACTAGTGCACGACAACGGGCCTTGATGCACTCTTGGTTACGACACTCCCAGGGGATATGTTTTGATAAATTTACAAGCTTAGTATGAACCCTTATTAAGGGAATTAAAAAAAATGCCCCTAAGAATATATGTTAGAAAGTAGATCATGAAAAGCCTAGATTGAAGCCTATAGAATCATGAGTTAAGGAAATGAAAGTTTATTTATAAGTCATCAACTTTTTTCTTTGGATTACCCTTTATGTTTTACCCCTAACTTTCCTTTTATTCCAGATAATGGCCAGTAATAGGAGGACTCGAGCTAACAACCGTTGTGAAGATCAGTGTGATGACTGTACTAATGAGATGCCAAATCCAATGGGAGCAGGAATCGAGAACTTTGTCATGCTTCTCTCTTAGATAAATCAAGTTTTGAATAGAAACATGGGTCAAGAGGAACGTTCAACCCCCCCCCCCCTAAGAAAGAACAAGTCGTTATCGAGAGATTCATGAGACAAAGGCCTCCTACTTTTAGTGGATCATCTGATCCCATGATCGCTGAACAATGGATCAACTATATTGAAAAGATATTCTCCATCCTCCAATGTTCTGAACAAGAGAAGGTTCTCCTGGAAGCTTATCGTATGGAGTTTGAAGCTCATCAATGGTTGACGTTGATAAAAAATACGAAGCCTGAGGAGGAGATCGAGGCGTTGGAATGGAAGGATTTCCGGAAGATGTTTTTCGATAAATATTTTCTGCGCACCCTCTGGCTTAAGATGGAAAGGGACTTCCTTTACCTCAAGCAAAAAGATGAAGAATTTGTTGGAGCGTACGAGGAAAAATTCACAAGGCTTGCAGGATACGCTTCCAGCTTTTTCGTTACCCCCGAATGCAAGTTTGACCGCTTATTTGGTGGGCTAAAGCCTAGCTTGCGGAAAGCATTAGTGATCCGTGACTTCGACAGCTATGAGGAAATTGTCCGATGTTCCCTCAAGGTCGAAATGGAGATCAGGGAATCAGAGGGATATCATGGGGACAAGTATTGTAAGGTGGACTTCAATGCTGGTGGTTCGATGGATAAATCCAACAGTTCTAAGAAGATCCAGCACCCCACTTGCCAAAAGTGTGGAAAGAAGCACCCTGGAAATTACCTTAAGGGGATGAGAAAATGCTTCAGGTGTGGAAGAGAAGGGAACCTAGCTTTTAACTGTCGAAAAGAAGGACCCGCGGCTGCGACAGAGGAGAGGAACGCTCCGTTCGAACCTCAACGCATTTTTAAATACTACAAATGCAAAGAACCGAGTCATTTTGCAAATCAGTTCCCAAATCCAAGGGTTATCGGAGGCAACCAAAAACCTCCAAGACAGCAAGGAAGAGATTTTTCCATCAATTCTGCCAAAGTGAACCCCGAGAATGAAGTGGTGATAGGTACACTAGTTATTCATTCAATAATAGTGAACATACTTTTTGATTCAGGTTCTACGCATTCTTTTATATCTCTAAAGTTTAGTAGAACAATCCGAGCACCACCACAAATCATGTAATTAAAGATGTCAGTGAGTATGGAAAATGGGTAAATCATTGCATCCCATGAGTATAAGTCCTCCCCTGTTATAATCTGTGGATTGAATTTCCCGGAAAACCTCTTCATACTCCCTCTGGTGGAATTTGATGCAATTCTTGGCATGGATTGGCTTTCCTTATATAGAGCCAACATAAATTGTCGGGAGAGGGAAATAACACTCCATATGGAGAATCGACCACCGATTGTTTACAAGTGTCAGGAGGAAGATGAATCTCCTTTAGCTCCATCATCTCATGCATGGATATTACTGCCTTATGAGCACGCATATATGGCTCAGATGATTGAGTCCAAGGAAGAAACCATCCTTGAAGAAATGCCTATTGTGAGGGAATTCGCTGAAGTGTTTCCCGAGGAACTGCCTGGTCTTCCTCCTAGAAGAGATGTTGAGTTCTCAATTGAACTTATACCTGGGGCGTTACCAATATCCAAGACTCCATATAGAATGGTTGTTGTTGAGCTTGAAGAGCTGAAGAAACAACTACAGGAGAATCTAGATAAAGGGTTTATACGCCCAAGTGCTTCACCATGGGGTGCACCAGTTCTCTTCGTCAAGAAGAAGGACGAGTCAATGCAGCTTTGAATCGATTATTGTGAACTTAAAAAAATCACGATAAAGAACAAGTATCCTCTCCCAAGAATCAATGACTTGTTTGATCAGCTGTATGGAGCACAATACTTCTCCAAGGTGGATTTGTGGTCGGGATATTATCAAGTAAGGGTGAAGAAGGAAGATGTCCCCAAGACTGCTTTTCGTACAAGGTACGGGCACTATGAATTAATAGTAATGACTTTTGGACTCACCAATGCTCCAGCAATATTCATGGACTTGATGAATAGAGTCTTTAGAGATTACCTTGAAAAATTTTTGGTAGTCTTTATAGATGATATTCTAATATACTCTAAAACCAAGGAGGATCATGAGGAGCATTTAAAAACTGTACTAGAGACTTTGTGCAAGGAGAAGCTCTATGCAAAGTACAGCAAGTGTGAGTTATGGTTGAAGGATGTTTCATTCTTGGGCCATATCATCATAAGCAATGGGATATCTGTGGACCCCTCCAAAACAGATGCAATTGAGGGATGGCCGAGGCCAACATCGGTAATGGATATCCGTAGCTTCTTGGGGTTAGCTGGATATTATCGACGATTTGTGAGAAATTTCTCACGATTGTCCAACCCTCTTACCAAGATAACTCGAAAGGGAGTAAAGTTTTATTGGAGTGATGAATGTGAAAAAAGCTTCAAGGAGTTGAAAAGGAGGCTTATCACTGCACCCGTGCTCACTTTACCCACAAGTGGGGAACTTTTTGTGGTATTCCGTGATGCTTCAAAGAAGGGCTTAGGTTGTGTGATAATGAAGAATGATAAAGTGATATCCTATGCCTCAAGGTAGTTAAAAATACATTATAGAAACTATCCAACACATGATCTAGAGTTGGCAGCTGTGATCTTTGCCTTGAAAATCTGGCGGCACTATCTCTATGGAGAGAAATGTGAGATATATACTGACCACAAGAGTCTTAAATATATATTCACATAGAAAGAGGGTAATATGCACCAGAGAAGATGGATTGAGCTCATCAAGGATTATGATTGTTCAGTACATTACCACCCTGGGAAAGCGAACAAGGTGGCAGATGCCCTAAGTAGAAAGGATCCAGCGATTCTATCAATGATGAGAATTGAGAAGGATCCAATCTTCTTAGACTTGATGAAGATAGACATGGGAATCATAAAGAAGGGAACATCATCAATCCTTTCATAAATTATTGCTCAACCATCTCTTTTGGAAATGTTAAAGGACGCTCAAAAGGATGATGTGGGAATTCAAGAAAAAGTGGAAGCTATAAAAAAGTGGAAATCCTCAAAGTTTAATGTTAATGAAGAAGGAATTGTGTGGTTTGGGAAAAGACTATGCGTTCCATCAAGTCCGGAGCTGAAGAAGGAACTTTTGGATGATGCACATAGTTCAAATTTCTCTATTCACCCAGGGAGCACAAAGATGTATCGAGATCTCTGAGAAAACTTTTGGTGGGATAATATGAAGAAGGAGATCGCTGAATATACATCAAAGTGCCTGGTGTGTCAGCAAGTGAAGGAAAAGAGGCAGAAGTCTAAGGGGATGATGCAACCATTGCCCATAATAGAATGAAAATGGGAGAACACCACCATGGAATTTTTCACCGGACTTCCAAGGACATCCAAAGGAAATAATGCAATCTGGGTTGTTTTGGATCATCTTACAAAGAATGCACACTTATTTATATTCGGGAGGATTTTTCATTGGATCAACTGGCGCAGATATATATCAGGGAAGTGGTAAGGTTTCATGGTGTACCACTATCTATTGTGTCTGAACGAGATCCAAGATTCACCTCTAAGTTTTGGAAGAGTCTTCAACATGCTCTAAATACTGAACTGAACTTCAGTATAGCCTATCATCCTCAAACTGATTGCCAATCCGAGCAGAATATCCAAACACTTGAGGATATGTTGAGAGCCTGCTCAATGGACTTTAAAGGAGGATGGGATCAACATCTTCCTCTTGTTGAGTTCTCTTATAATAACAGTTTCCACTCGAGCATCCAAATGGCACCATATGAAGCCCTGTATGGGAAAAGGTGCAGAACACCGGCATGTTGGGATGAGGTCGGTGAACGTAAGCTTCTTGGACTAGAAATGATTGAAGAAATGGTGTAGAAGGTGAAAACCATTCAGCAGCATATCAAGGTAGCTCAGAGTTGACAGAAGAGTTATGAAGATAATCGTCGATGAGACCTTGAATTTAAAGTTGGAGACATGGTGTTTCTACGCATATCTCAGTGCAAAAAGGTCATGAGGTTTGGAAAGAAAGGGAAGTTAAGTCCAAGGTACATCAGCCCCTTCGAGATTCTTGATCGTGTCGGGGCTGTGGCCTATCGACTAGCACTTACACCAACTATGGTCAAAGTACATGATGTCTTTAATGTATCCCTCTTAAGGAATTACATACCAGACCCTTCACATGTACTCTCTTATGAGGTGGTACAATTGGAAGACGATCTTTCTTATGAGGAGAAACCAGTGAAGATCTTAGATCGTAGAGAAAAAGTTATATGAAATAAGACAATGCCCCTCGTCAAGGTGTTGTGGAGAAACCACAATTTTGAAGAAGCGACTTGGGAATCAGAGGAAAAGATGAAGCTGAGCTACCCACATCTGTTTTAGTGTGTGAAAAGGAAAAATTTCAAGGGAGAAATTTCTTAAGGGGGGAATATTGTAACGACCCAAAGTTTCATTAATAGAAAATCCCTCTTGATCCAGTTAAATGTATCTTTATGAAATTTTTTTTATAAGATGTCAATTTCTTTGGTTTTATGTTAAGAATTTTGACCATTGTTAATATAGCTGTTGAACAGTGACCACATGATTAGTATAAATATATGACCTTAACAAATCCAATTTACTCAGACAAAAGAATCGATGACCTCATCCAGTAGAATTGCTCCATACGAAGCCCATTTGTCAAAGCTCAGAAAAGAGGTGGCATCCTTGGGATTCTCCCTTGACCAAGCCCAAGCTAAGCTTCACCATGTCAATCTCGAACGGGACCGTCTATGTGAAAATTGGAAGTTGATAGAGATTACCACTCGAGCGATGTTATCCGAGCTACCCCAAGAGTCTGTCACCATCGTACACCTTACCCTTAGGTCTTATGCAGCTGTTTTAAGGGTTTATGTAACAAATAAGTAGTACTATGTTCATGTACATTATTTTTTGTATATAATAATGAATATACTTTCTAATCATTTTTGATACATTGTAAATAGTTTTTAAAGTACAAATGGTGTTTTTAGTTATTACTTAATTAAGAAATCTATTTTATTAAATTAAGGGATTTTTGAATTAAAAAATATTTTAATAAAATAATAATAATAATATTAAATTAATTTTTATTAAATATAAATGATCTTATAATTTTATGAATGCAATTAAATTTTTTTTATTAAGGTTTGAAATCCATTTCTGTCAAAACTCGTGAATTTTTGATAAATGTTGGTTTTTATTTTAAAAGTGAAAATTAACATATTTAGAAATTTTTTTAGATTAAATAAATGTCGTTTCATGAATCAGGATGTCAAAATTATCCAACGGTGAATTTTTCACAATTTTATGAGACAGTCAAATTTTTGGGTAAAAATTAAATACCGTTTAAATATATAATGTGTTTTATGACATCATAATGACCCAATGGTGATGTAATAAAATACCATAATCCTTATGTTCGGACAATATATGTTTTATAATTAAAATAATGTTATTTTGGGTTCGTTTGACTTACTTTTCAAAGCATTAATGGACCCCTCAAGACATATTCAACACTTTGCCCTTTTAAATTAATTTCCATGGGAGTGTGACTCACCTCCACATAAGCAACCTTATTATTTTAAGAAGTTCGGACCTGAGCCTTATAAAATATTTTTTTCCTCTTCCCTTTTACAAAAACCATGGGCAAAAACCATGGGATGGTTTGTGGTTTCGATTAATTAAATGTAAAGGGACCCAAACCTAAATAATAAAGAATTCCCTCACCTTTCCTATAAAAACCCACCCAAGATCCCACTTCCTCCTCACTAAAATCCCTTGGAGTTTGTCCAACCTCTGCCCTACTCTCTCTAGAATACTCCCAAGGTTCCCCAAGCTCCCAAGAAGCCTCTCACAAGCCTCTCTCTAGCCTTTGGAAGCACACTTCCAAGTAAGGGTTTTTTCTTCCTTTCTCATTTTTGTCAATTTTCTTTAAGTTGTATTGCCCTTTTAATTTCAATTATGAATGTTGGGGGTATAGTTTCTCACCTCCCCCATACTGCCCTCTTATTTTTTGAATTATGGGAGACCCCTTTATCTCTCATTAAATGCCTCCCATGTACGCCCGTTACTATGCCAAAATTCCGAAAGGAACTTCTCTCTCTTCTTTTACATTCAAGCAATAATTTTGTATCATGAATCTAAATTACATTACAATTGTTGGGACATGTATATATATGACCTAATTACTTTACATTATAAGTAAATATGATGAGGAACCCATTTCTCTCTCATCAACCATTTTTATGAATTCTTATGTCACGCCGTTACGCTGTCGAAATCACACCGATTTTCTAAGCCAATGCCATTGTGTAGTGGATACCATGCCCATTTCTCCATCAAGGGTATCCACCTTTATGCACCTTTACTTATTGATTACAATGTTTCATGTATGAATTCCACATTCTTTTACCATGTAATAAATGATTATGTTTTATGAATCCATGTTTTATGATCCATGTGGCACACATATGCATGGAATGAAATGTTTAAGAAGGGTGCACCCTTATAGCGCTCCAATACATTGGGTAAAGTATAATATCATGATACGTCATGTGCAATGAGTGTTGAATAATGCTAATTCAAGTTCAATGAGGGTTTACTCATGATTCATGTGCAATTAGGGTTTACTCATGCTTTATGTGCAATGATCCTTGGCTCATGCTAATTCCATGTTAAGTGCAGGTTGCCACATTTCCATGTTATGATTATCATGCTTTATCATGCCTTTATGTTCATGTTTCTTTTATGCTCTATTGATATGCCTATTGTATAACATGTATTGTACTCCTCATGTTATTCCATGTGTACTCCCTTACTGGGCTTTATAGCTCACCCTTTTCTTATGCATGTGCTTAGGTTATCCCATGCAATGCCAAGTACGAGGGAATGTAGTGGTCATGTAAAAGAAGTTTTCAATAAAGATGTTGTATTTCATGTTTTAAGTTTTTATGTAATGATACTAAGCTCCAAAGTCACTAAACCTCTTGATCTTCTTTATTGTATCAAGTGAAGTTTTATGTAATGAATTATGTTTAAGTTGTAATAAAAAGCAGGGTTGTCATATAGGATCATTTCACTAATTTTTCTCCATCATTATTTTTTATCATGGGACCATTTTGCATCCTTGAATTTCATCTCCACCTTGAGGGAACATCATACTATTTCCTTATAACTTACACAGTGCTGAATTTATAAAGATTTCCATAGATGAGTTCTCATCATGGTAAAGAATATATTTGTATTCCCATTAGAATAAATGAAAAATCTTGAACCGTAATTTTCAATACTTGTGAAGGTAACATCATAAATTATAACAGATTTACTTTTCATTTTATTTTGATAAAGGAATTCATTTTCCATCTTTGTTTATAGGGTGTGTGGGAAATATTGATAAAAAATATCTTTTTGAAATATCCCCATTACATTACATCTGTTTCTTTCTTGGGTTTGATTTTTTGATCAATGTTCACCATTGACCGACTTCTCCCTCCAAATGATTCAAAACCAAGGTGACCTTATATTTCTCCAAACAATTTAGTACCAAAAATATTTTTTTAGAGTACTGATCAAATGTTCCACTATCAAAGGGCCAAATCGTCTGAAAAATACTGGTGTACATTGACACATGAAGGATTAAACAACCAGTTTTTCTCTCATAGGTGAATATATACTCTCTATGAAATTCATAACATGGTATAACATCATCATGAATTTTTTTACTCCTACTTCCATAATATTCAGAATTCTATCATTTCTTTTCCCATTTCTATCATTATTCACATGATCCCTTATATTTATATAAATTATCTAAAAATAAATTGTCAACTAAAAAGAGGGTACTTTTAAGAATCACTAAGATAGTAAATTTAAATAGAGAGTTTAATCCTAATGTTTTTATAACATTGGAATTTTATGATCATATAATTTAATATTTTATTTCTTTTAAGAGAAAAAAATACACTTTCGATACATAATTTTATACTGGTTCATAAAAATATTATGATAACCAAATAATATTCCCTTAGAATGTCAAACCAATTATGTATAAAATCCTATTTTCATTCATAATATAACGACCAAGTCAATCCCAATGTTCCCTTTTCAGGGTTATTACACCTAGATACAACTATTTCAGATCCACATCCACTTGTAGTATCCCTACATGCATTTCATTGTTGGAAACCACTGACTTTATACACTATCAAAATTTCATAAAGTTTTTCTATATTTATTCCTTGGGTTCATAATAATGTTCTCCAGTACTAATATTAATAAATAACTAAACCATACTATAAAAAAACTTTAGAGATCTACATTATTATTATATGATTTTAACCATATATCCTTGAAAAAATATTACATAAATAACTTTAAAGGACCTTTTATGGTTTAGTTTCGTAGAAAATTGGTATATATTAGAATAAATACATGGTACATAAAGAAAAACATAAAAAAAATTAAAATAATCTTGAAAGGATTATTTATTATTACATATTAGATCATCTAACTGAATAGGATATCCTGGGAACATTTATCATATTAAGGGGTGAGCATAAAGGATAGTAAGGGATAAAAAATATAAGAGGACATCCTAGGTGAAACATGGATCATAAAATTAAATCATGTATATAAGAACATGAGGTCAACATATGTACATGAACATATAACATGAGATATATTGTAACATTTTTTAATAAAATTTCCCTGTCCTCTTTGTTCAAGGAACCCCAAAAAAATGGAAATGTATAGAAAACATAAACATTGAGACATTCATAAACATATTACCAAATATCATCACTAAGGTGCCGTAACTAGATTAAAATTAATTCATATGGTTCTTATAAAGGTAATACTGGGACCTCTGGTTATGGTTTTGTTTTTCATGAACATGGTGTAAATTTTCTTATATGTTTACTTGGTTCATGTGGACTAGAAATGTCACTATAAGTTTAAATTATTAGGGTCATTAATGTAGTTTATTTTTCTAAATACAAGGGTTGGAATAACATATGGCTCAAAAGTGATTAAACTAATATTGTATTGGAAATAGGGAATGGTCTGACCCATATTTATTGAAAACTTACAACTTGATGGATGGAATTATTGAATACCCTCTTCAGACTCAACTATTTCATCACCCTTTCTTTTTGAGAGGTGTATCGGGTGGGAGATGGTCTTTACAATAAAGTTATCAGCAAAATTCTTATTTGGTTGGATGACCTTACTTTTAATTTGATGTCTTTTTATGATAAATATTGTCATAAAATTTATTCATTTAGAATCATGTGATTGTTGCATTTTTAATAAATTTTCCTTGGACTCCTTGGTCAAGAAACCCCCTAAAAAATGGGAATTCAGTGACAACATAAACATCGAGACATTCATAAAAATATTACCAAAGCTAATTACTAAGGTGCTGTAAAATATATGACCAAGTATTTTTTACAAGGTATCATAAAACATTACCAAGTTATGATTCTAGGTTATCATGAGCATGTCATCTCAAGACATTACTTCTTTACCCAATGTATTAGAGTGCTATCAGGGTGCACCCTTCATATGTCCAATATTATTAATGCCACATCAATCAAAAAAATAATTTCATATAATTTATAACCCATGAGAGAGAATTTGGGTTTAATACATGTATGTAACCAATAAATAGTTTAATGTTATAATTAAAGGAATACCCTTGAATTAAAATAGGGTTGGGTATTCAAGACATGAAAATATAGATCAGAAAATAAAGTGTTTATTTCGGTATTATAATGGGTATACAAGAGGATTCTTTGAATGTGTTTAATGAGAGGGAAAGAAAATCTATAATTAACCATAAGTCATATATAAAATAGTGAGGGTGTTTATAAACCATTTACAATATAATAAATTGGAAATAAAAATTTCTTATATGAAATAAGTACGTGAATCGAAAAAGTGTAGAAAAAAATATTTTACCTTGGAAGGATACTTCTTAAAGCTAGAGAGAGACTCCTTAGAACCTTAGAAGGACATTTGAGAGAATACATAGAAATAAATTTAGATAAAATTAATTCTAAAAGGATTTGGTGTGTAGAGTGAGGATGACAATTAAGATATTTATACTTGAGGATGGGTGGTTTTAACTCATTAAATAATGATTATATTGTATTTAAAGATAACCAATTTTGGATGACATTAATTTAAAAATAATTGTGTTAATAATTAATATTTTCAAGAGTTTTTAAGTAATTAAAAAACCTAAACCACCCATTTAAATTTGAAATTTTTGGATAGTTTAAGTATTTACCTTTTAATTTTAATCTTTTACATTATTTTACCTATATCGTGGTAACTCTTTTTTTACCATAGAATTTTTTGTGCCTAAAAATGAAAATTTTATAATTACATAATTTGGACCTTATAATTAAAAATATTCAATACATTTTACATGATTAAAATTATATAATTGATAAAAATTAATTCTAATGTGATGCACATATAACTCATAAAGGCATTTAAAAAAAGATAAAATCAAGGTTTTCAAAATGTTAAGAACATGTTTCTAAATTTAATGTATTATATATTATGTTATACCTTAAATAAATTTTGATCAATAATGAGTGCTAAATTTTAAATCATGATCATGTAATTATTATATCATAAGAGTTATGGTATTTCATAATAAAATGATATTTTCACTGTTTACCCAAAAATAAACTTTTTTAGAAAATTACCACACATCCATCCAAAGATAATTTATATGTGAAGAATAGAAAAATGATATTTATTTTATCAAAATAATAATCTAAATATTATAAATCTATCTTTTCAATAAAAACCCTTTTTTATTAAAAATTAATTGTTTTTATAACATAAAAAACTTTATAACTGTTATAAAAATTACTTAGGACTTCATTAATTTATATTATCATCTAAAAGTGTTTTAGAAGAAAATTTAATTAAAAAAAATTTATTTAAAACATATAAATTTATCATAACACAAAATTTTAGTGTAAATTAAATATTTTTATAACTTCCAAAAATAAAATAATAAAATAACCCCAACAACCACTTTATTAAAACTTCATAACCAATATTAATAATTACCAATTTTATTATTTAATGGTTATAATGCCCATAGATAATATTGTACAACTATAAATACCCCATCAATCTATTTTAATCACTCACTACTTCACTTACAAAGGTTCTTACACTTGCTTTGATAATGTCTATTGTTTTCCTAACACTTCTCTAACTTTTTACAATCTTTATGGAAGGGGCATTATTCTTAGGGGATTTCTAGAATATGGAGTTTGTTTTATTGAATGTGAAATTATTTAATATGTATATCCATTTAATGTTCCTATTTTTATTATTAAATATCTATGCATTATGTGTAATATTGAAATGTAATAGTCTTTCTGTGTGTGTTTATTATAAAAAATAAAAACAAATTATTGAGAGGAAAGAGTTCCTTTATTAAATTAATAATAAATATTTTTTATTGTCATTATAGAACAAAAAAAAGAGAAAAAAATATCCTCATTAAATGTGTGTTAACCACCTATCATTCTATCACCAACAACTTCCCCAAAATAAACCAGTAGAAATAATATCCACCCCATTTATAGAAAGCCTTCCCTATACCCGAGTTAGAAAAACATGGTATACATACACCCATTGGGTGAATGTAGGGTGTGATATCACAATCCTAGTAGGATCTCACCTAGTGTTCCATGCATCATAATTATAATAAAAATAATGGTGTCAGTTCTAAATAGAAAGGAAGAAAATAATTTTAAATTTAAAGCATGCTTTATCTTTATAATTAAAGAAAACAAGACAAGAATAACCATTACGTAAGTAAAAATAGAACACATGCACAATGGTAAATACCTAAGTATATAAGGACCCAACCATAAGAATTAAATAATATTAATTTTTAAGTCAATAATTTACTCTCTTACATTTTATGAAATTTTTAGGCTTAGAGTTTTATCGAATTAGGTCATAACTCATATTTAAAAAAACCATATTTTACAAAGTGGAAAATTCTAATAAGTATCCATTTTTATTATAATATATTTTTTTTAAATAAAACATGATCTATTTACATAAAAAACTTCACAACTTTCAACTTGACTTCTTCTTTGTTCCTACCCATCCTTAAAGACAATTAAAAACATTTAAAAACATGGGATGAGCACAAAAATCTCAATGAGGGACATAAAAAGGATAAATCCATTAGTTTAGTGAAAAACATGAAAACCATTTAAATTATTACCTTTATCTCAATATTATTTTATTGAATTCAATAAATCATTTTCACATGAAAATAAAACACACATTATGCTCAAAGGAAACCTTTAAAACCCATAGAAAAAAAATGAAAATTCATTTTTGAAAACTTAGAGTATCATATTCATATCCTATTTTAAAACCATGTCAGAAATAACAAGAGAATAGTTAAATACATAGGAGAATAATTTCTGGTTAACTCCCTTCTTCTTACCTTTGATGACTAGGAACATTACCCAATGAATTAGAGAGCTATTATGGGGCTCACCCATCATATAAGATATTTCGAGATCACCCATTTTTTATGTGATATAATGGGGATCAACCCATCATATAAGCTATATCAGGCTTACCCATTTATCGAATATAATTCTCAAGTACCCTATCAGGAATAAAAAATTTTATTCTTGAAATTTTTCATCATAAAACCTTTGAAAAAATCTTTTAAACCCGTATAAAAAAACATTCAGATATCAAAATAACATTTTCTATTAGAAACCCATTTTTAATGAAAAAATACACATAAAAAGGGAAAGATGTTTTTCATTGAATAAAACATGAAATATTTTGAATGAATCCAAAATAAAAATAATTTTCATTGTAGTGGAAAAAACAATTAATGCTGTATACGTTAAAATAGAACATACCTTTTATATTTTCATAAAAAATTTCTGTATAAAACATATAAAGATATTTATTTTGAAGAATATTAAAATAAAGAAGAAAAAGAAGTAAAATTTAATTTAAAATTACTTTATGTACTTATAAATACAAAAAATAAAATAATTTTAAGAATATATATATGTAAGAGAAATATTTGTAAGTGAAACATTAAAATATGATTTTTAAAAGAAATACCCTTACATAAAACCATGAAAAGATTCATCTTTATCAAACATTTTTAAATAAAGTAAAATATGATTACAAATAAAATTTATCATCCATTTAAGCATAAATAATAATTTTATGGAGACATTTATAAGTACATGGACATGTAAGAAAAATATTTAGAAAATAAATCTTTAAAACATTTAAAGCGGGGTTTTAAGTTAATGTGTCCCTTACCTTGAGCTCAAATCATCACACACATTATTTATCTTTATGGATAATAAACTTAAATTTATAATTTAATTTATTAAGAACCCTTTTCAAGTTTATTATTTCTTTTTACCATGTTATAATCAATTACTTAATAAATTATTTTCACATTAGACGTTTTGTCGATATTCGACTCATATGTCCAAAATGGATTTAATAGTTTGATTATGGTTAAAGTGGTAATTATTTAATCATATATAGAATAATAATAATGAAATAATTATCATTTTTATACATAAATTATACTTTTAAAACCAATCATTAAATATGGTTATGAATAATAAACTACGTAACAATCATGGAGATGATAGGTCGTACGTACACATGTGTAACGTCTATGTTTTTCAATGACCAGTATAGAAGGAAGATAAGTATTATTTTATCTACCTATAATAATAATAATATAATAAATACCATATTATTTCATTAAATATACTTACATATATAATCCATGTGATGGGGAGATGAAGAACAAATCAGATCACTTCGTGGAGGTGGTAGTCCACACCTACGCACGAATGAAATTATCATTTTTCAGTGAATGGAATGAAAAAGAAAATATGTGTTATATTCTATTTAAATAATTATAAATATTTAATTAATATCATATATATACATTAAATACATAATTATAAAAATCCGTGAGAGACGGTGATGGAAAACAAATTATATCGATCCACATGGCGACGATCTGACATACACATGAATGATGGATTCATTTCTAATTTGATGGAGGTTGGAGATGCATATGGGTTATTCCATAAAAATAATAAAATTTAATTATATTGGTGATACTGGTGTTATTTTATCATCATGGTTAGGTAATATTTGAGGGAGGTGGAAGAATAAATAAAACAAAAAATGCTCAGTTAAGAACCATACCTCTTTTTTGGACAACCTCATTTTCTTTATAGATTAAGATTTATAAGGTCGGTGTTATGACCTAAATAAGAACTCTAAGAAGTAAATATAGATGTAGGTAATGTATTTCATAAGTTATAGGCTGAACCAAAATTCTTTTTAATAAGAAATAAATGTGAAGAATAGGTTCCCTTTTATAAGATAGGGGAGGACAATCTTGGACTTTCTTAAAATATTAAATTAATATAAATTAATTTTCAGATTAAAAATGATCCAAATTTATAAGATTTAAATATAATATGATAATGATTCTAATTAATCTCATCTAATAAAATCTTTACAAGTTTATATAAGGTTTTTACTCTTATTTTTTTAACATGTGTAAACCCTTTTTAACAATTACGGTGATAACAATGTTTTTTAATCTCGAGGGATAAATATAGTTACTATAAAAGGGAAATTGTCCCTAAAGTGTACCATTATTGATATTTAAAACCTTATCCAAATCACTTGTACAAATATAGTTTTTCTTAGAAGTTTAAATCATTTAATAAAATATTATTTATTTCAAAATATCATTAATATCAATTTTGAAACTATCCATTTACTTTGACTTTATTAACATCAATACAACAAAGGAATTACAATATAATCAATTCACACTTTAAAAAATGTTATATTTATCCAAAAAATTCATGGATAGAAATTATTATTTCAAATTATGTCACATTTATTATTTTAATATCATTATTTTTTTTATATTAATTGAATAATTACCGTGTCAGCACCGTATAAGATTTCAAGGTAATTATTTCATCACTAAAAATTAAAAATAAATTAAAAATAAATTAAAATTATAAAAAAAACATTTTATAATTTAAATAAAATATAATAACTGAACATATACTCTATTTATTCCATTGTTAAAAATATTATATTTATTAAAATCAATAGTGTGGCATTTTTGGTTTTATATTCATTTAAATATTATAAAGGTAAAAATCATGTCAAAATGTCAAAAAATTACATGTATCCCAATTTTAGATGATTATGGATTATATATACTCATATAATAAAATTAATAAAAGTGTTAGGGTGATTTTTCAATCTTTATCATTTTATTTTTAACCTTAATTACCTGATTTACCCTTAACCATGGTTACAAAAATTACTAAGGTTACTATTTGCAATGTCCAAAAATAAAAAGAAAATATTAACTAAAATTTGGAACTAATTATTAAAAATATTTAATCCATTTTTTAAGATTCAAAACACCTAATTTTCAGAGTTTAATTTAAATTTTAACTGACAAAACGTGATGAAAAATGTTTTTTTTCCAGAAAAATGCCTTTTTTAAGTATAATTTTTTATACTAAATTAAATTATAAAATTAAATAAAAATAATATAATTGGATTATGTTTAATCAAAATAAACTCATAAAATTTTAAAAATAATTAAAAATAGAATATAACTTTGTAAATACTTTAAGAGGAAACAACGTTTTCAATTAAAAATAGTATTTTTCATTATACATTAAAAAATTAAACTTTTTAGAAAATTATAGAAATTTTACCATAAGATAATTTTGATATTCTAATTTAAAATATTATTTTATTTTATCAAATAATATTTATAAAACTTCCATAAATTAATTATAATATTTTCTCATAAAAATCAATAAAAACCATTTTTGAAGAAAATATATTTTTGATGAATAAAATGAATTTACTAAAAATTGAGTGATATTTAATAAGAATAAATAAATACATATGAATTTATTTAGGAATTATATATATATATTTCATAATTTAGTTAATCCTATTAATTCTCACAAATTCAATGACTAGGTTATAACCGTCATATAATATTTCTTGGTTCATTTAAGCTTGGAGTTGCATATCTTATACATTATCAAACATAGTACTTATTTTAAAATATAAAGATATTACATTATACCCCTATATAATAAATTGATTTCTCATAATTTTAAATCTATATTGATAATAAATGGTTTGAAATTTGAAAATACCTTTCTTGAATTCCCACGTTGTAAAAAGGGTTAATAAAACTTCCTCTTAAAAAGATGGAAAGTGAAATATAAAGGTCATCTGGAATAACACATAACTTGGTTTCCAAGTAGGAAAACATTGATGGGATGTGAAAATATGAACATGATATAAATGTGTAATGTTAAAATAATGATTGATATTTATAGATATCATTGATCATAATAAATTTAATGATCATGAGAATGTTAACGACTGTAAAACCATAAACCGATGAGGTGTGAAAAAGACCTTCAATTCATAATAAATGAAGATAATTGGATAGTTTTTTTTGCTTAAATATCATTTTACCAGTATTGAAGAATTCTATTTCCATATGAACTAAGAACATAGGGAAATATACTTAATTTACTAGTATAATTTTATCCTTTCATCAATTTCTGCCACAATCTTATCTCTTGCTCAAAAGGACGAGTATTAAAAATAATTTTTTATACTTAAAGAACTAAAATCAACTTATAATGGATCATATAATTCCATAAAAGGATCAAAATATATTCCGCATGTATTTAGATATTATCCCAAACTGAAATGGTTATCATAAGGTAAGATAATTCCAAAAATTAATAAACCTTCATATAAAGAAATACAACATTAATAAATAAAGACTCAATAATAACACCCAAATATATACTTAAACCATTTGATAAATACCTAAATAGTGATAAAAATGGTTTATAGCCTATGGTTTTTAAAATTAATGAAAAAAAGTAAAAACAAAAGTTTAGGGGGGATAGGGAATGCAAGACAACGACAAACGACTTCACAAAAAGAAGAAAACTCATCTATGGGATTGGCCACCACCCTACCTCTCGAATGATGACCCCTTTTCCATGTTTTGTGTTGCTTCTATGTCAAATAATCAATATCATTTGGTGGGGATGGGTCTTCTAACATATCTAATCCCTCTAATACTTGTCTAACAAGAGGAAATCTATGATAATTTCCTAATTCCTCATGAAATACCTCATTACTATTAGACCTGTTTAATATGTCAAGTAGAATAAAATTATTATTCCTAGAGTCTGGTGGAGCCAAAAAATATGACTACTACATAATCAATAAACCAATTTTCAATCCCATGGTTCTCTCTATAATAAAACACATGTCCCAAAAATTACTATAACCATAAAAATAATGTCATACTAACCAGGAAATCACACAGGCCACTGGTAGGCACTTCACTATTTTCTCCCTTTAATTGCTGGTTCAAGCCTTGAAATCATTCCAGATGTGATGATTTATCATTTTTATATATGAATATATTAATATAGTTACTATAACATTTGAAAAAATATAATGAACATCCTCAAAAAAATCATTAAGAATCAAATCAATTTTTAACCTAAATGGTTTTCTATACAACTCATTTTCTATAAAATTAAATAATTTAACTAACTACCACCAATAAAATATTAACGCAAACACTACTGGAAATCATGGATTTTCCAACACTTGTATACCAACAGTTATTTTGAACCGTTGGTATAGGTGATCTTTACCAACGATTTATGAAAACTATTGGTAAAGATCTATAAACAATGTTTTTTCCCAACGGTTTCATCAAACCGTTGGGAAAGATGGGAAAAAAATTAGTTTTCCCAACGGTTTGATGAAACCATTGAGAAAGATGGGAAAAAATGTGTTTTCCCAATGGTTTAATGAAACCGTTGGGAAAAATTTATCTTTCCCAACAGTTTTTAATAACCTTTGGAAAAAAGATGCCCCAAATTCGCGAAACCCAGACAGCCCCCTCCCCACGATTCTAGAAGCATTCCAGAAGTGTTGCACGACTCTCCCAGAGGTGATTCCGACTCGAAAAATCCCTTGAGAAGCCCCACCACAGGTGCACCTCTTCCATCAGATCAGATGCCATGTTAGAATACTTCCACCTTTCTCAAGGATATCCTTCCACCTCTTCTCAAGGATATCCTACTATTCTAAAGGATATCGTTATTCCCAATTTTTAGGGTTTTTGGAAAATTTTATGATTCACTACTCCACAAATTATGTACTCAAATCACTATATCGGTGTACACATTGTCCAATTAATGTTTTCATTATACATATACATTTATAAGGGCATGATGTCTCTTTATTGTGTTCTAATTTTAAAGATTCGTAGTTTTTTTTAATCTTAATGCTTAAAATATTACAAATTCATGTATATGAACTCATAATAAATTGTTTGTAATATTTATTCATAGTATTTCATGAAAATCACTCCTTTCATTAAGATAATTTTAAACATAAAGATCTTGTTTATATTAATTTTGTACACTATGTGTATTACATAACAAGTATTTATCATGTTTCTATCAAAATCTATATGTATATAAAATGAAACACTGTTCACTTATCCTTTTCACAATAGAACATATGGAGTATCTTCTTGAACTTTGCAAAATAGTATGTGGTCCCTAATTAGTACTTCTTCCTTCTTCATGAATCTAATTCACAAAATGTAAAATTTGCAATATTAGTGAATATTAGTTTTCCTAATATAACCATTAATCATTCTTCCTTCAACATCATACATGAGTTATTCAATCACCTTTTTAAAACACAAAGACCATTTTCACTGATTTGGGGTTCCTCAAAATGCTTGGGAAAATCAGAAAAACACATGTATTGAATAATGTTTCTCATATTATTTCATGGATACAAGTTCATCTTGAAAATCATGACTGCATGGTTCAAATATCATGAGGACCATGTGATTATTATTCTTCACACAAATGAAGTTGTTTTATGCAACTATGTGTTTTTGTTTTCACTTTTTATTTGGATGAAAGGGGAGATTTGTGGTCATTAATCATGGTTGTGGGTGGTCATTTAGGATGTAAGATAGTATGAATTAATTTTACTTGATATATCCAATATTATTATTGATTTATGTTCAATTTTATTATCTTTGACAAGTGATGTTGTTTAATAAGTTGTTATTAATGGTTGTAATAATGACGATATGGTATAAGGGTTCACATGGTGTGTATAAGGGTTCACAGGGTGTGTATAACGGTTGACATGGTGTCTAAGTGGGGTGATAGAAGGGTTGTCCAGGTGGGGTGAGGGGGGGGGGGGGGCTGGGTTTTCCAAGTGGGGTGTGGGGGGTAGGGGTGTCCAGGTGGGGGGGGGGGGGGGCTGGGTTTTCCAAGTGGGGTGGGGGTAGGGGTGTCTAAGTGGGGGGGGGGGGGGTGGGTTGTCCAAGTGGGGTGGGGGTAGGGTTGTCCAAGTGGGGTGGGGAGGGTGTGCAGATGGATGAAGCTCATAACTATAAACTCTCTATAAATTCTGGAAGTATGAAAATGTATAGGGACATTCGTGATCATTTTTTGGTGGGATAACATAAAAAGTGTTTGATGTTTTTAGTCCTTTTTTTTATTTGGATTTTCTTTTGATGCTGATGTTTCTTATCAATACCTATGATGGGAATTTATTTTAGTTTCTAAATCGGCTGAGACTCCCCAACCATGCACAGTGTATGAAACCTCTACCCTTATTTAATCATTCTGTTTACACAGCCTATGCAACCTCTACCCTCATTTAATCAGTGAACTCAAGTCATTAATTCAAGCCTTCATTATCACTAGCATATAAGAAATTGAATGATGTAAACCCATCCTCACATGATTTATTACCTTAGATAGTGTCCAACATATAGAATACGAGCTTTTGAATTCATTAGTCAACCTGGATCATATATTCCATTTCCCCCAAGATGACTTTACTAATATAACTTTAGGGTCAATTAAATATGGTTCTCATTGTACGTTGTATATTATGTGTCCTTCTTGGCCAATACTCACTTTTATGAGGGTGGGGTGCTTTTCACTAGCCATGCGGCATGTGTAGACATCCATAAAAATGTTAGATAAGTCACAAGTTTAATTCAGTAATGTTTTTATCATTGACATAATTTATTATTAATCTCAAATTTAAAAATAAATGTTTTTGTCAATACTTAATGAAGTTAAATCTTTTTACAAGCCATGAACAACCTATTAGTGTAGAATCCTAAAATTTATTCACCCATGGGGTGCGCTTGACTTGGGGAAGTAATTGGGTAATGAAAGGTATGGCCATAGAGGTGATAATAATGAGTTATTGAACATGAGTGAATGATTTGGGATGCCTATAACACATAATGGGACTTAAGGCATGTGCCTCTTATAGACCTAATGAAAATGAATATAAATAAATTTTAATTTAATTTATGAGTACTTGTTCTTTACATTATTTTAATAGTTCACTACATCGACTAGAAACTTCTTCCTTTATCATTTACTTAAATGTATTTTCTATTAAAGTTCAGTCCTATTGAATTGTTTATGAAAAAATGACTTATATAAATTCTTTTTACAGAATGGACAGAAGTTGGATGTATGAAACTGATCAGATATCAAGCGATTTTCATAACAATTTGGATAGATTTATAGATTTTTCATTTCACAATGCTTCAGATAGTGGTCGCATACACTGCCCATGTTCCAATTGTGTTGGTAGACCTTGGTTGAGCCATGAAGATGTCAGCTACCACATAACCAATTTTTTTTTTCAATAAAACTACTTTGTGTGGTATCACAATGGGGATAAAATGAAATCTCAAATTGGTGATGATCGAAATGAAAGGACTGGAATGAAGAATTTGTTAGATGACCAGTTTTCGTTTATTCGTCATCATGAAAAAGAAAGGATTTTGACTCAAGAAGACTTCGATATGAGGATAGCTGATGCATCTATTGAAAGTGATGATATAGATAGGGTGAAAAAATTAAATGATGCTGCCACGACTCCAGTATATTGACAATGCAATAAAATGAAAAAGCTGGAATTTTTAAACCAATTGTTTTATAGGAAAACTATGTATGGGATTTCTAATACAGCAATCGATTACATTCTTACCCTCTTGAAAGATTTACTTCCATATGATGTAGATATTCCCTCAAACCACTATATGGAATGGAAGTTAATTGAGGAACTTGGATTTTCAAGAAAAAAAATTCATGCTTGCCCAAAAGATTGCAGTTTATTCTGGGAGCAAACCGCTGAACGAAATGATTGTATAAAATGTGGCACATCCCGCTGGAAGTCAAAATCTGATGGGACACCATCTCATGTTCCACAGAAAGTAATGTGGTACTTTCCATTGATCCCGAGACTCCAGAATCTTTTTATGTCTGATGAAATATCAATAAAAATGATATGGCATGATACCGAGAGAAAAAAGACTAATGATGAGTTGGTTCATCCTGCAGATGGATTTTCATGGCATAGATTTGATGCTCGACATCTTGATTTTGCAGTTGACGTGCGTAATGTGAGGCTGAGTCTTTCATGCGACGGTTTTAATCCGTTTGGGCAGATGCTTACTTTACACAGCACATGTCCAGTTTTTATACACATTTATAATATTCCCCCATGGTTGTGTATAAAAAAACCTTTCACTTTCATGAGTATACTCATATCTAGTCCTTCTGATCCCAAAATTGATATTGATGTATACATGTAACCTTTAATAAAAGAGTTGAAACTTCTTTGGGATGTGGGTGTGTGCACATACGATGCATGTTCGAACGACATATTTCAGATGTGTGATGCTCTTATATGGACGATCAATGATTTTCTGGCTTATGCAATTATTTTTGGATGGAGCACGAAGGGAAAACTGTCATGCCCAGTTTGTATGAAGAATACACGATCCAAAAGACTGAAACATCACTATAGTTTCAATTTTATAGGACATCGACGATTCTTACCAAATGATCATCCATATAGAATGAATCGTCAAAGATTTGATAATACCATAGAGACTGATGATCCACCTCAGCATATGTCTGGAACTGATGTGATTAATGAATTGAATGATTTTAGTTTTTCATTCGGGAAGGGTCAAATGAAATCTGGAAAGAGAAAGAATGTTTCCATTGAAACCTGTAACAATTGGAAGAAGAGGAGTATCTTTTTTGATTTTCCTTATTGGTCAATCAATTTGTTACGTCATTTCTTAGACGTAATGCACATTGAAAAGAATATATGCGAAATGTTGCTTTCGGTTCTTCTAAATGTCAAGGGGATACAAAAGATGATTCACGATCTCGGTGTGACTTGGTGGATTGGGGCATCAGACCAGAATTGCATCCTGTGCGTATCGGTGAAAATAAATGGAAACTTCCATGTGCTTCTTATGTGATGAAACCTATGAAAAAAACAATTTCTGGAAGTATTAGAGTCTATTATAGTTCCTGATGGCTATTCAAGAAACATATCTAAACGAGTCAACAGAAGAGAGTTGGAGCTAAAATCTTTGAAGACTCATGGTTATCACGTTCTACTGCATGAGTTGCTTCCAATAGCAATCCGTCATATTTTTTCCAATAATGTAAGGGTGACTGTTATTCGGTTGTGCCATTTGTTTAAAGATATTTTTTCTAAGAAGTTGTCCAAGTATTTCTTGAAATTTTTTTGATAGATGCCCCATTAATTTTGTATGAGTTGGAGAAAATATTTCCTCCATCATTTTTCACATGCATGCTGCATCTGACTATCCATATTCCCACTAAAATACTTCTTGGAGGACCTATTTCTTTTCGTTGGATGTATCCAACCGAAAGAAATATGTACAAATTAAAGTCTTATGTCCGAAACTGGAATCATCCCGAAGGTTCTATCGTGAATGGTTACTTGGCTCAAGAATGTATAGATTTCTGCTCAATGTATTTGTCTGATCTTACTAGAAGAATGAACAGACCAATGAGAAATGAAGAAGAATAGTATGAGAAAATTGAACCCAGTTTTCCATCACTTCCTCAAACAGGAGGAACTCCCGGATCATATACATTGAATACATTAAGCCATGAAGAGCGGGAGATGACACATCACACAGTTTTGTTCAACTGTGATTTGTTCGATGACTATATCAGGTAACTAAATTGAATATGTATATCTTATATATATATCTGTTAAACTATTAATATTTTTTATCTACAGGGAACATAAAACAATGATAAATAGGAATCATCATTCTTTATCTTTGAGAATGAGAGATACTTTGCATAGCAAAGAGTTTTCTGCTTGGTTAAATTGAAGGTAAAAATATTACTGTTTAAAATAATTATATCAATATTTATTTAAGTTTAATAGTCATTTATATTGAAAGTATTGAGTTTGTATACTGACTCTGTCTCTGAGGAAATAATAGCTTTGGATTTTAGTCCTAATACCGTGGTTCGTGACTGTAAATCAATTGTTATCAATGGGTACAAATTTATTGTCACTGAACGAGCAAAGAACATGAGAACACAACATGCTTTCGATTTTGGTCCTAATACCATGGTTCGTGACTGTAAATCAATTATTATCAATGGGTACAAATTTATTGTCACTGAACGAGTAAAGAATATAAGAACAATACATGATGGTGTTATGGTTACTGCCATAATAGATTGTTATGACAGTGCATCAGATAGTATACCGTGATATGAAAATGTGGGTTAATATGGAGTCATTGTGAAAATAATAATATTGGATTATTACTATCATGGATGAGTCACAATGATGAAATGCCATTGGTTTGATTCGATGATGAGACATGACACATTTATTGATGATTGTGGATTTCGAGTAATTAATATGACTCGCACTCTTGCTACCGAAGAACCATATGTGTTGGCATCAATGGCTAAACAAGTTTTTTATGTCAAAGACCAACTTCGACCTGAATTTGGTGTCATACTTTAAGTAATTCTAAGACATATTTTTGATGATGGTGATGATGGAATTGACACTATTCCTAGTTCTATTGGAACCAATCCATTTATTTCTTTTGATGACTCCAATAGCTCAATTGTAAGATTTGATTGTAATCCTGAAGTTGTGGTTGAAAATATATAGAATCATTCATCCATGTTCTCAATTCTTTTAGTTTACCTAGAGTTGGGTTGTTAAGTTTGATAATATTCAAATTGATTTAGTATTGATAACAAATATGTTTTAGCTGACTTGATCGTTATGTGAATTTTCAATTTTTATTGGTTGCAGTTTTATTTGAATTGGATTTTCTAATTTGGAATTGAACTGTATTCAAACTTAGTCAAATAATATTTCTAACTTGGTGAACATTACAACTTGTATGATTTATTAAATCCATTCAAGATCTTCTAAAACAATTGATAGCTAAATTACCAATGAATCCCCCTATTCCCTCATATATTAAGTTTTTTGGGTTACACATTAGTTTCCTTTTTCAAATTAATTACATATTTGTTTTCAAAAGCAGGAAATGCATCCAATTGAAGAGAGACGAAGGAAAAAAATGATGGAGAATAATCCTCGAATGGCGGAGATGGGCGTTCCACCATTAGTGCCTACAGTGAGTACTTTATTTCATATATATATATATTTAAGGAATATATAATGTCATGTGATTAATTTTTTTGTAAACATTTTTGTAGGATCCACCTATACATCGATAGTTATTCAACGAGGAGCCTAGTACTGGTCCTAGTACTCAGGCCAGTGGTATGAGGAGGGTTCATACCAGAGGTGGACGAGAAGCTTTGCGCACCCGAATAGACCCTTCCCCTCCCACTGACATGTCATCCTTCCCACATTTTGATCTCGGTGTGTCGTTAGGGACACACGAGATATTTTAGCCTCCCATGTTTTCGCCACCTTTTTCATCTTGTGGCCCATCATTTTCATATCCCATGATTATTCCCACTCCCTAGTCAGAATCCGGTCATATAGCTGTCCCATATTCTTTTCCTTATACTTTTATCTTTTCGAGCTTCTATATTCCATCGTCTTCGACTCCGGTTCCACCATAGGGTGTTCCATCAGTTTCTGTGGATCCAGCGGCGCTCAATGATCAGACTGGCGCAGGTATATTTATAGAACCCTAACAAATTTTTATAGCAATATTTTTTTTTTCATTATAACATGTTTTGATAAAATATTTGTTTTTCTTTCATGACAGATACATCTACTGACAGGAGGTGGGGGCGAGGGCGTACACGCATGCATTCGGTGTGGAACCGCCGCACACAGGTTACAGTGGATTACAATGAAGAAAACCAAATGGTTGAGAAAACATGGCAGTAATGTCGGAGTTTTTTGGCGATGCTTTCCAAATACTCCGACATTATTCCCGTCAGCCCACTATCGTGGAGAAATTTTCCACATGAGGTCAAGGATAGAGCTTGGGAAGAGATATGAGTAAAAAAATCTGTTGTATTTAATGCCATGAATTATTTTTGTATTTATATGAATTAATATTTTGATGTCAGCTTCGATTTAATTTTCTCGATGGTGAGGGTGCACGACCAGAACCTCTAAAGGATTTAGGTGAGCTTTGGAGAGCCTACAAGAATGAGTTGTATATTGGCTGGCGTGCTAGAGTTGGCACTGAGTTAGAGGTGGTACCAGTCATGGGTGATTGTCCTATATAGCAATATCGTCAGATGATTACTCATTGGACGACTACCCAGTTTAAGGTATTAATTAAATTTGAGGTATTTAAATAATAAATTTTATGTTTTTCATTAATATTATCCTTTTCATTATCGAATTTTATTTAGAAATCATCTGAAAAAATTAAAAAAAACATTGATGCAAAAAAATACCTCCACACACTAGGACGTACTACGATGCCAGATCATGAGAGGAAGCCGGTGTGACAATTGTTTATAAGTTTTATTTACGACTTACACTTTATTTTGTTTCCTCAATTATTTAATAATTTTCTAAAGTTTTTATATAACTTTAGTTTTCAATGTCATTGTAGAGGCAAATACAGAATATTAAAGGACGTGTGCCTCGAGCAAAACTGTTTTGCTTGAGTAGACAGAAAAAGGATGGAAGTGCCGTCAACGAAGCAACTCAGAAGAAGATTGTAAGTTTTAATATGTTGATTTTATATTTTAATATCTATTTTGTAACTTAATAATATATTTATATTTGTAATAGGCTACTTTAGAGACCCTCGATGCCCAAGAACCAGACAATTTTGGGCCAACTGATCACTTACATCAGGTGTTGGGAGAGGAGCATCTTGGCAGAGTATGCTGCCGACCTAGGATAGCCCCGACGAGGTATTGGCCCTCCTCAGGTACAAGTTTTAGTGCCAATGAGCTACAACAAGTTAGGTAACAAGCATAACAGGCTAAGAAAAGGGCCACAGAGACGGAAAAATAGTCTTCAAGGGAAAACAGTGCATTTATGAAATTTATTGAAGTTCTACGTCCAACACTTCCACCAGAGGCCAGCCCAAATTTTGATGAATATATGTCGTCGATACGTTCTATATATGGTGCACCGGGTGGCAGTTCTAGTGGTGTTTAAGATGATGTCCAGCCTGATGATGATGATGGCGAGGAGTCTGATGCGGAAGAGGAGGGAGAGGCGGATGACGAGGGAGGGGAAGAGGAGGAGGGCGCTAAGGAGGGAGAGGATGATGACGGGGATGAGGATGAGGGTGATGATTATGGTGATGATGGCGATGGTGATGTGGGACAAATTAATCCATTACATTTTTGACTAATATTACTGATATTTGATGTTTAATCTATTCTAGTTGTTGGTTTTATCTAGACCCGTAGTTTAGTATTGGAGTTGAGTTATTTTTATATATTGTCTGTTTTCATGGATGTTGTTGTCTTTTAGTGGTTGCGGTGTATCTTGAGCATGTTTATAGAGTTTTGTGTGTTTGGGAACTCTATGGACAGCCCCCTCCTCCCTGGACCCTGGAAAACCCCCCACCATCCTCCTTGGACCCCGGACAGCCCTCCAGACAGCACCCCCACCTCCTCCCTGGACCCCAGACAGCCCCCCAGACAGCCCCCAGACAGCCCCCCGGACACCCCCAGACAGCCCCTCAGACAGCCCCCCCACCCTCCTCTTTGGACCCTGGACAGCCCCCTGAACACCCCCCAGACAGCCCCCCGCACAGCCCCCCACCCTCCTCCTTGGTCCCCAGACAACACCCCAGACACACCCCGGACAGCCCCCCAGACACCCCTCGAATAGCCCCCTGGACAACCCCCGACCCTCATCCTTGGACCCCGCGGTGTGGCCGACACCACTCTAAGTGTCTCTCTTTTGTTTCAAAAGGATATCATTTTAAGGGAAAACATCAACTGGCATACGAAAAACCGACCAAACGCATTTATATTGTGTTGATACTTTAGGAAAATGATCCATGGGTCATTTGAGACGTGTACGAGTCAAACCTGTCTAAATATGAGGCACGGTGTGGCTGGTACCACTCTAACTGTGTCTCTTTTGTTGGAAATGGACAAGATTATAAGTGAAAAGAACAACTGGCATACAGAAAACCAACCAAACGCATTCAGATTTTGTTGATAATTTATCAAAAAAATCCATGGGTCATATGTGACATGTACGAGCTAACCCAGGCTCAATTCGAGTCGCGGTGTGGCCGAGATCACTCTAAGTGTCTCTCTTTTGTTTAAAATGGACAACATTTTAAGTACATATGGAAAACCAAACAAAAACATTATATTTCCATTGAAAATTTAGGAGAATTATCCATGGGTCATATGTGACGTGTAAGAGTCAACCTCGCCTCAATCCGATGCGCGGTGTGGCTGACACCACTCAAAGTGTCACTCTTTTGTTTAAAATGGACTTCATTTTAAGTGAAAACAACAACTTGCATACAGAAAACTGACCAAACAGATTCTAATTGTGTCGATACATTAGCACAATGATCCATGGGTCATATGGGACGTGTACGAGTCAACCCCGCCTCAATCCGAGGCACGGTGTGGCCGACACCATTCATAGTGTCTCTCTTTTGTTTAAAATGGACATCATTTTAATTGAAAACAACAACCGACATACAAAAAATTGACCAAACACATTCAAAATGCGTTGATGCATTATGAAAACGATCCATGGGTCATATGTGACGTGTACGAGTCAACCCTGCCTCAATCCAAGGCGCAGTGTGGCCGACACCACTCTAAGTGTCTCTCTTTTCTTTCAAAAGGATATCATTTTAAGTGAAAACATCATCTGACATACGGAAAACCAACTAAACGCATTCATATTGTGTTGATACTTTAGGAAAATGATCCATGGGTCATTTGAGACATATATGAGTCAACCCCATCTAAATACGAGGTGCGGTGTGGCTGGTACCACTCTAACTGTGTCTCTTTTGTTTAAAATGTATAGGATTATAAGTGAAAAGAACAACTGGCACACAGAAAACCAAACAAAAACATTCATATTATGTTGATAATTTATTACAACGATCCATGGGTCATATGTGATGTGTAAGAGCCAACCCGAGCTCAATCCGAGTCACGGTGTGGCCGGGATCACTCTAAGTGTCTCTCTTTTGTTTAAAATGGACAACATTTTAAGTACATACAGAAAACTAACCAAACACATTCATTTTCTATTGAAACTTTAGGAGAAAGATCCATGGGTCATATGTAACGTGTATGAGTCAACCTCTCCTCAATTCGATCTGCGGTGTGGACGACACCACTCAAAGTGTCTCTCTTTTGTTTAAAATGTACTTCATTTTAAGTGAAAACAACAACTCGCATACGTAAAACTGACCAAACGGATTCTGATTGTGTTGATAATTTAAAAAAACTATCCATGGGTCATATGTGATGTGTATGAGTCAACCCCGCCTCAATATGAGGCATGGTGTGGCCAGCACCACTCATAGTGTCTCTCTTTTGTTTAAAATGGACATCATTTTAAGTGAAAACAACAACTGACATACGGAAAAATGACCAAATGCATTCAAAATGTGTTTATGATTTAGGAAAACGATCCATGGGTCATATGTGACATGTACGAGTCAACCCTACCTCAATTCGAGGCGCGGTGTGGCTGACACCACTCTAAGTCTCTCTCTTTTGTTTCAAAAGGATATCATTTTAAGTGAAAACATCAACTGGCATATGGAAAACTGAACAAACGCATTTGAATTGTGTTGATACTTTAGGAAAATGATCCATTTGTCATTTGAGACATGTACAAGTCAATCCCGTCTAAATCCGAGGCATGGTGTGGCCGATACAACTCTAACTGTATCTCTTTTGTTTAAAATGGACATGATTATAAGTGAAAAGAACAACTGGCATACAGAAAACCAACCAAATGCATTCATATTCTATTGATAATTTATCAAAACGATCCATGGGTCATATGTGACGTGTACGAGCTAACCCGGGCTCAATCCGAGACACGGTGTGGCCGAGATCACTCTAAGTGTCTCTCTTTTGTTTAAAATGGACAACATTTTAAGTACATACGAAAAATCAACCAAATGCAATAGGTTTCCATTGAAACTTTAAGATAATGATCAATGGGTCATATGTGACATGTACGAGTCAACCTTGCCTCAATATGAGGTGTAGTGTGGCCGACACCACTCAAAGTGTCTCTCTTTTGTTTAAAATGGACTTCATTTTAAGTGAAAACAACAACTAGCATACGGAAAACTGACCAAACGGATTCTGATTGTGTTGATACTTTAGCACAATTATCCATGGGTCATATGCGACGTGTAAGTGTCAACCCCGCCTCAATCCGAGGCGCAGTGTGTCTGACACCATTCATAGTGTCTCTCTTTTGTTTAAAATGGACATCATTTTAAGTGAAAACAACAACCGACATACGAAAAACTGACCAAACACATTAGAAATGTATTGATGCTTTAGGACAATGATCCATGGGTCATATGTGACGTTTATGAGTCAACCCCACCTCAATCCGAGGTGCAGTGTGGCAGGCACCACTCTAAGTGTCTCTCTTTTGTTTCAAAAGGATATCATTTTAAGTGAAAACATCAACTGACATACAAAAAACTGACCAAACACATTAGGATTGTGTTGATACTTTAGGAAAATGATCCATGGATCATTTGAGATGTGTACGAGTCAACCTCGTCTAAATCTAAGGCGGGGTTTGGCCTGTACCACTCTAACTGTGTCTCTTTTGTTTAAAATGGACAAGATTATGAATGAAAAGAACAACTAGCACACGGAAAACTGACCAAATGCATTCATATTCTATTGATAATTTATCACAATGATCCATGGGTCATATCTGACTTGTATGAGCCAACCTGGGCTCAATCAAAGTCACGGTGTGGCCGGGATCACTCTAAGTGTCTCTCTTTTGTTTAAAATGGACAACATTTTAAGTACATATGGAAAACTAACAAAATGCATTTTGTTTCCATTGAAACTTTAGGATAATGATACATGGGTCATATGTGACATGTATGAGTCAACCTCACCTCAATCCGAGGAGAGATGTGGCCGACACCACTCAAAGTGTCTCTCTTTTGTTTAAAATGGACTTCATTTTAAGTGAAAACTACAACTAGCATACGGAAAACTGACCAAACGGATTCTGACTATGTTGATACTTTAGCACAAATATCCATGGGTCATATGTGATGTGTAAGAGTCAATCCTGCCTCAATACGAGGCGTGGTGTGACTGACACCATTCATAGTGTCTCTCTTTTCTTTAATATGGACGTCATTTTAAGTGAAAACTACAAGTGACATACAAAAAACTGACCAAACACATTCAAAATGTGTTGAAGCTTTAGAAAAACGATCCATGGGTTATATGTGATGTGTGCGAGTCAACCACACCTCAATCCGAGGCTCAGTGTGGCCGACACCACTCTAAGTGTCTCTCTTTTGTTTCAAAAGGATATCATTTTAAGTGAAAACATCAACTGAAATACGGAAAACCGACCAAACGCAGATTGTGTTGATACTTTAGGACAATGATCCATGAGTCATTTGAGATGTGTACGAGTCAACCCCGTCTAAATCTGAGGCACGGTGTGACCAGTACCACTCTAACTCTATCTTTTTTCTTTAAAATGGATAGGATTATATGTGAAAAGAACAACTGGCATACATAAAACCAACCAAACACCTTTGGATTCTATTGATAATTTATCACAACGATCCATGGGTCATATGTGACGTGTATGAGCCAACTCAGGCTCAATACGAGTCGCGGTGTGGTCGGGACCACTCTAAGTGTCTCTTTTTTTAAAATGGACAACATTTTAAGTACATATGGAAATCGACCAAACGCATTTGGTTTCCACTGAAACTTTAGAAGAACGATCCATGGGTCATATGTGACGTGTACGAGTCAACCTCACCTCAATATGAGGTGCGGTGTGGCCGAAACCACTCAAAGTGTCTCTCTTTTGTTTAAAATGGGCTTCATTTTAAGTAAAAACAACAACTAGAATACGAAAAATAGACCAAACGGATTCTGATTGTGTTGATACTTTAGTACAACGATCCATGGGTCATATGTAATGCGTACGAGTCAACCACGCCTCAATACGAGGTATGGTGTGGCTGACACCACTCATAGTGTCTCTCTTTTGTTTAAAATGGACTTCATTTTAAGTGAAAACAACAACTAGCATACAGAAAACTGACCAAACAGATTCTGATTGTGTTGATAATTTATCACAATGATCCATGGGTCATATGTGACATGTATGAGTCAACCTCGCCTCAATCCGAGGCGCAGTGTGGCCGAAACCACTCTAAGTGTCTCTCTTTTGTTTCAAAAGGATATCATTTTTAGTGAAAACATCAAATGGCATATGGAAAACTGACCAAACACATTTGGATTGTGTTGATACTTTAGGAAAATGATATATGGGTCATTTGAGACGTTTATGATTCAACCCCGTCTAAATCCGAGGCGTGATGTGGCCGGTACCACTCTAACTGTGTCTCTTTTGTTTAAAATGGACAGGATTATAAGTGAAAAGAACAACTGGCATACGGAAAACTGACCAAAAACATTTGGATTATATTGTTAATTTATCACAACGATCTATGGGTCATATGTGACGTGTACGAGCCAACCCGGGCTCAATCTGAGTCGTGGTGTGGCCGAGATCACTATAAGTGTCTCACTTTTGTTTAAAATGGACAACATTTTAAGTACATACGGAAAACTGACCAAACACATTCAATTTCCATTTAAACATTAGGAAAAAAATACATCGGTCATATGTGATGTGTACGAGTCAATCTAGCCTCAATCCAAGGTGCGGTGTGGCTGACACCACTCATACTGTCTCTATTTTGTTTAAAATGGACTTCATTTTAAGTGAAAACAACAACTAGAATACAGAAAACCGACCAAACGGATTCTGATTGTGTTGATACTTTAGAAAAACGATCCATGGGTCATATGTGACATGTAAGAGTCAACCCGGACTCAATCTGAGGCACGGTGTGGGCTACACCATTCATAGTGTCTCTCTTTTATTTAAAATGGACATCATTTTAAGTGAAAACAACAACTGACATATGAAAAACTGACCAAACGCATTCGAAATGCATTGATGTTTTAGGACAACGATCCATGGGTTATATATGATGTGTACGAGTAAATCCCGCCTCAATCCAAGGCACAGTGTGGTCGGGACCACTCTAAGTGTCTCTCTTTTATTTAAAATGGACAACATTTTAAGTACATACAGAAAACTGACCTAACAAATTATGATTGTGTTGATACTTTAGAACAACGATCCATGGGTCATATGTGACGTGTAAGAATCAACCCCGCCTCAATATGAGACGCGGTGTAGCCGGCACCACTCAAATTGTCTGTCTTTTGTTTCAAAAGAACATCATTTTAAGTGAAAACATCAGCTGACATACGAAAAACCGACCAAATGCATTCGGATTGTGTTGCTACTTTAGGGAAAAGACCCATGGGTCATTTGAGACATGTACGAGTCAAACCCGTCTAAATCCGAGCCGCGGTGTGGCCGGTACCACTCTAACTGTGTCTCTTTTGTTTAAAATGGATAGGATTATAAGTGAAAAGAACAACTGGCATATGAAAAACCAACCAAACACATTTGGAATCTATTGAAACTTTAGGACAATGATCCATGGGTCATATGTTACGTGTACGAGTCAACCACACCTCAATCCAAGTCTCGGTGTGGCCGAGACCACCCAAAGTGTCTCTCTGATGCTTAAAATGGACAACATTTTAAGTACATATGGAAAACTGACCAAACAGATTCTAATTGTGTTGATATTTTAGAACAACGATCTATGGGTCATTTGTGATGTGTAAGAGTCAACCCCAAGTCAATCCGAGGTGCGGTGTGGCCGGTACCATTCAAATTGTCTCTCTTTTATTTAAAAAGCACTTCATTTTAAGTGAAAACAACAACTGACATACGGAAAACCAACCAAATGCTTTCAGAATATGTTTATACTTTAGGAAAACGATCCATGGGTCATTTGTGATGTGTACGAGTTAACCTCGCCTCAATCCGAGGCATGGTGTGGCCAGTATAATTCCTGGTGTTTGTATTTTGTTTAAAATGAACATAATTTCTAGTAAAAATATATGGTATACAAAAAACCAATCAAATTATGAATTGAATTCCGGATTCCAAATATAATTGTCATCTAAATTTTAAATTGAATTCTAAATGAATTATGTATGTTTATAATTACGTTATAAATTCTGATTTAATTCTGGATGTGTATAGTTCCTGGATGCATTATATGTTAAATTTATATGAATTTGTTCTCTATATGTATGTGTTAGTTTGTTATTTCAGGTACAATAATTGTATATGTATGTGTTATTTTATTG
This sequence comes from Viscum album, assembly GCA_963277665.1. Taxonomy (NCBI): domain Eukaryota; kingdom Viridiplantae; phylum Streptophyta; class Magnoliopsida; order Santalales; family Viscaceae; genus Viscum; species Viscum album. Next base: position 1,135,147,936 of record OY728164.1, on the reverse strand, counting down.
CAGGTATAATAATTATAAATGATTGAAAATGAGAGGGAATTGATTGGCTCCTATGCAAATTGCACAAAAATGAGAGGGTAGCTGCTGTGCAAATTGCAGGCTGCTGTGCAATTTGCACAACATAGGCTATGCCAACGGTTTGAAACCGTTGGCATAGCCTCTCTGAGTATTTTTTTACCAACGGTTCTATGAACCGTTGGTAAAAATACTTTCCCAACGGTTTAGAAACCATTGGGAAAGAAGCCATCTGCTTGGTTTTCCCAATGGTTCAATCCAAACAGTTGGGAAGAACTATCCCAATGGTTTGGCACAACTGTTGGGATAGGTTAATTTTTTCTAACCTATCCCAACGATTCACTATAAACCTTTGGGAAAAGATTTCCCAATGGCTTACTTCCCTACGGTTTTCAGAATCATTGGTATAATATATACCAATGGTTCTACAGCCTTTCCCAACAGTTCAGAACCGTTGGGAAATCCTGCATTTCTAGTAGTGAAAATTTTATTTGGACCTTTATCATATGTCCTTAAATAAGTGCCTCAAAAAATTATCACTTTTTTTCAACACCAATTTTCCAAGGTATTGATTCTATCTATTATATGCTTCCAAAATTTGAAAATGAAATCTATTATTGAAGAATACTTAGGTAAATAATACATAGGTGTTTCACGATCCTTATAATATTCATAATATATTATAATATCATTGATAAAATACCACTATATCATAATTATGAAAACTCGATACATAAACACATTATTCATTTAACTTAATTATTAAACCTTTAACTTTTCTTTTTCATCTTATTCCTCAATAATTTATTCCTACAAATCAATGATCTAAAATATGTCCTTAAAATTAGTAAATATTAACTCAATCATGTTTCATAAATAGAACATAATAAAATAATTAATACCTTAAATCCATACATTAGGATATTATTTTATACTGTTGATATCCCCTTTATCTTTCAACAGAAATTCCATATCTCCAGAAAAGAAAAATTCATTTCCTTGGTGGTATTTCCTTTACTGAATTAGATGTATGAGTTGAGATTTTGAAATAAAATAAAATAGATTCCATGATCTATATGAATTTTATAGAAATAAAATGGCATTGGATAGATAAAATTGTTTCTTGTAAGTGATTTGGGTTTTTAAAAAGATTTCAAAATCATTTAAAAAATATTCTTTCATGACAATGATGATTAAATCATTTGTAAGGTATAAGAAGGTTGCATAAGATCCTTTTACTTTCATATTGATAAATGATCTTTAATCTGTACAAAAGAACACCATTAAAACACGAAATGAATTATGTATTGTTAAAATGAAAATGGTCCCTGTAAAGACAATACCCATAGAAATTCTATAATGATTATCCTTCATTTCCTAAAAAAATAACCTTAAAAACTTTAACATTAAAGAATTTTTTAACCGCAATGAATTTGAAGGTAATAAAATTGGTGATACATTATATTTATATAATGATAAATATGTCATGAATATAATATATATACATTAAATCCATCATTATGACCAACTGCGATATATAGTGATAGAAAACAAATTATATTGGTCCGTAAATTGGTAGTCGATTGTACACATGAATGATGGATTCCATTCCCATTTGATGGATATTGGAGATGGATATGGATTATACCATTAAAATAATAACATCTCGGTATATGGGAGACAATGGTTTTTTATATCATTATGGTTAAGGAATATTTTATGTTGGTGGAAGAATAAATAAAATAAATATGCTCAGTTAATGCCTATACCTCTTATTTGGAAAACCTCATTTTATTTACACCTTAATACCTCCAAGGTTGGTATTATTCCTTAACTAAGGCCTATAAGATGTTTATAGGGATGTATTAAATAGATTTTGGTAGGTATTTTCTATTATAAAAGGCTTTTTAATGGTTAATAAATGAGAATAAGTGGTTCCCTTTTATAAGAGAGGGGAGGAACACTCTTAGAATTTCTTAAAATATTAAATTAATATAAATTAATTTTCATATTAAAATCAAAAAATTGATAAAAAATTGAATATAATATAACTAAGAGTCTAAATAATCTTATATAATTTTTTGGACAAGTTTAGATAAGGGTTTTACCCTTATCTTTTTGTTTTAAACCGTGTTAATCCTTTCTGACAATTATGATGATATTTTTTTACTCTCATGGGATCAATATAGTTAATATAAAAGGAAAATTAGACCTTAAATAAACCATGATTGAAATTTTCAACCCTATCCAAATTACTTGTCTAGAGATAAGATTTTTAGTAATTTTAAATCTTTTAATAAAATATTATTTATTATAAAATATCATAAATCTCAATTTTAGAACTTTTCATTTACTTTGACTTTAATAACATCATGACAAAAAAGTAATTATAATATAACTAATTAATACTCCCCTAACATTTTATAATTATAAAAAAAATTCATTGACCTTAATAACTATTTCAAATTATATTATTTTAATATTTTTATTATCATTTATTTTATTTTTCTATTAATTGAATAATTACCATGCCAGCGTTACACAAGATTTTAAGTCAATTATTCCATTACTAAAAATTAAAAATAAATTAACATGATAAAAAAATCATTTATATTTAAAATAAATGTTCATTACAAAAATTATTTTCTATTTGTCTCTGTTAAAAATATTATAGTTATTAAAAAAAAGATTGAATTATTTTGTTTTATATTCAATTAAATATTATTAAGGTCAAAATTAGGTCCAAATAGAAAAAATCCATATATTTGACTTTTTGATGGTTATGGATGAGATATACTCATAAAATAAAAGTAATAAAAGTGTTAGGGTCATTTTATAGTCCTCATCATTTTATTTTTAACCTTAATTGCCTGATTTACCCTTGTCTATGGTGACACAAATTATTAAGGTTACTTTTCATAATGTCAAAAAATAAAAGGGAACTATTTAACAAATTTTGACCTCCAGATTCAAAATATGGAATAAAATTATCATAATTAAAAACATACAATTTTCATATTTTAATTTAAAATTAAACAAAAAATCCATTGAAAATAGTTTTTTAGAAAAATGTCTTTTTTAAGTGTAATTTTTGTTCTACTAAATTAAAGTATAAAATTTATTCTAATAAATATAATTAGATTTTTTTTAATAAAATCACACTAATTAAAATTTAAAAATTATCCCAAATATAATATTACTTTTTAAATACTTTAAAAGGAAATATAGTTTAAAAAAAATTAGTTTTCACTATTCATTGGAAAATCAAAACTTTCAAAAAATTCTTGAAATTTCACATGAAGTTAATTTTGATATGATAATTTAAAAAACAATTTAATTTTTATCAAATAAAATTTCAATCATTTTCATAAATTAATTATAATATTTTTTCACAAAAAGTAAAAAATATTTTTGAAGAAAACATATTTTTGACAAATAAATTTTTTTTACTAAAAATCAATTAATATTTCATAAGAATTAATAAATACATTTTAATTGATTTATGACCTTTATATATATTTCATAATTTTGTTAATCCTGTTTATTCTTAGTAATTCAATGGATAAGTTATAACAGTCATACAATAATTCATGGTTTGTTTAAGCTTGGAGTTGCATATATTTCAAATTATCAAACATAGTCATTCCTTTAAAATATTGGTATATTAAAAAGTTTCTAGGGTCAGTGTACCCTGGATGTGAATACCCATTCTCCTGCTCCATCCATAACCATCCCACCACCATTATCAATAGTTTGGTTAGGGTTGTAACATAATCCTGTTAGGTAGGGAGGATCATGCCTAGAATACTTATCCTAGTCTAACCATCTAGGTACCTAGGATTACCTTAGATTTTCCCCTTTATCACGCTATTTAAATCCTCTTTCATCAAAAGCCAACAATCATATATCAAAGTGCCATATTTGCAACCATAACCATTAGGGAAATAAATTTCACAATCATTTCACACACACCAAAACACCTTCAAAACCACACACTTATAGACTTTAATACATTTAGAAAATCATTGGATTTAGAAGTAAGAATAATTAAATTGTAAAATAACAAAAAAACATGAAACCACCTACCTTTTCCTTAAAAATAATAATAATCGGATGGAATTTACAAGATAAGAGGATATAAGATCTTATAGAATCAAGAATAAACCAAAAAAATGAATACCCATTCCATACAGTTCAGATTAGACCAATCCTTGGTCATTAAAACCACCAGGAAGAAAAAAACTCAAGAAAGAAGATTAGAGAAAGAAATGAGATATGATATGATACACTTGGATTTTTCTTAAATAATCCATAGTAAAATATACTCCAAAATCAAGAAAATAAGGAGAGGAGGAAGTGGGTCAACATACCTAGGGCCAGAGGAGTCATGAATGGGGAAAAATTGTGGGGGGGGGGGGGTGAAAGGGGTTAAATAAAGGATGGGTAGTTTAGTAATTTAAAATATTTTAAAAACAGGTAAGACTATATGGTTTGGATTCTTGGTTTACTAAAATGTTCACCAACTGTGTAGGTGCTTTTGGTTCCATTGGGAGAGACTTAACTATTTGGGTATCACAGTTTCAAAAACTATTCACCTAACCATATGGGTGATATGGTTCCTCTGTCCTAAATAACATGGTTTATAGAGTTTGGCATATATTTTTCTCTAACTATGCATCAACAATGTACAAACCTTTATCTCCCCAAAAAATATCAACTTTCAAAGTAAAAAACCAGAAAATGAAATGGATAAAAAGAAAGAAAAAAAAACGATAAATACCTAAAAATGAAACTATGGGTGTGGTAATTATCCCCTATATGTCACTTTCTACCCCTAAAGATTCAATCTATAGTATGATCATAGATTAAATGAGGTCATTACTCTTCTACCCATGAATTCTATTACCATGTTTCATGCTCGTCATTCCTGTGCTTCCATAAGACCCGAACTAGTGCAACCATTTTCCCCCGAAGCACTTTCACTTGGGAATAAACAATATAGACTGGCTATTCAGTCACTTACAAGTTGGGTTACATCTCAACCTCTTCCTAACTCAACACATGAGAAGGATTCAGGTTATACTTCTTCAACTTGAAGTCATGGAAAAAATCATGAATAAACGTCCACTTAGAAGGTAATGCTAAGTGGTATTTGACCTTACCAACCCTTTTAGTGATCTCAAAAGGTTCTAAATACCTTAGAGTAAGCATCCATTTCTTTCCATGATAGTGATAACCCAAATGATGTGACACCTTTAGGAATAGTTGGTCATCCACTGAGAATTATAGAGCTCAACATTGATGATCATATTAAGACTTACAACAACTCTACACTATCATCAAAAAACTACTTAATTATATAAATCTTTCTGATAATTTCTTTCATGATGTTATATTCCACTAAATAATCCTCTCCCCCTTCCATATATCATAAAGGGGACCAACATGACCAACCACATATATCTTCAAAGGGAGTCATCCTGACCAAGGATTAGTAACTATAATTATAAGAAAATTATACTAACCCTGATGGTTTCCCCCAAAACATCTGAAATATAACATGTATTTATGAAGCATGTATTCCAGAATCTAGTTTTTATGCTATATTTGACCATATATTTGGGGATGGTATGTTGTGATAAGATTGAATAGTGACCCCCTTTCCTCTTGGAGGCCTACCTAAAAATGATAGGTGAAGTGGGGGTCTCTATCAAAAACAATATCATATGACACACCATTATGATTCATGATCTCTTAAGAATTTAAATTTCCTAGCTCCTATAATTTGGTAGTTTACTTGATTAGAATAAAGCAGGAAGAATCGGTTAAATGATCAATTCCCACCCATATAAAATTACTTCCTTATGTGAATATGGGGTAATCTAATGATAAAATCTATGATAACCTTGTCCCACTTACAGTTAGGAATAGGACAAGGATGTAAAAATTTTGAGGACTTCTGATGCTCAATATTAACTTGATTACAAGTATAATGTTGATAAAAAAAGTAAACAATTTCAAGCCTCATTCCTAGACATTAGAACCAACATCACAAAACATAGAACATATTGGTGGAACTAGGATGGAAATACCACTAGGATTAGTGACAATACTATATAACCACCTTCATCAGGGACAACGACACAAAAAAATGATCTCTGAAGTAAAGGAATCCTCTATAAGTGAAATACCACTCAATAGGAACCTACCCACCATTTAGAAACTAACTAGAACAACAAAATCACTCATCAATCGAATTCTCTTACCATATTATATCTTGAAGAGAAGGAATAAAATAAAATCTATAAAAACACACTCCTAGTTTCTCTTATTTATCTTCCAAGTGAATCCGGTTTAAAATCACCATAATGTTATACTCACTATTAGACTCCTTCAGAGTCTGTGTTGAAAACTTCTTACTTAGGGAATCCATGATTATATTTCCTTTACCCAGAGTATAGATGATATTGAATTAAAACCCTTGAAGATACTCTATCCACCAACTCCGCCTCATGTCAAAATATTTTTTGGGAGAAGATATAGATTAGGATTTTATGGTTTGAGTAGAATATAATCATTTCCATGAAAAGATAAGAGTGCCAGAACTTGAGGGAATACATCATAGAAACATGCTTAAGGTCATGGGTTATTTAATTCTTCTCATGTATCAAGAGTTAGTGAGAACCATACACCACCACATAACCACCTTATATAAGAACACAACCCAAACCCATACTAAAAGCATCACAATATACCATGTAACATTTTTGTTAGGTAATATCAATATAGGAGTGGTGGTAAACCACCTATTGATCTCTTTAAAATACACTTGATATTCTTAGATACAAGAAAAAAGTACCCCTTTCTAAGTAGTAGATGTATTAGGAAATTTTATTTGAGAGAAGTATTTAAAAAACCACCTATAATACCCCACTAAACCTAAAAATCTTGCGATTTCAAAGTCATTCATCAACTCTTCCGATGAATTCACTTCTATGATCTTCCATGGATCAATTGAAACCCATCATTATATTATCACATGACCCAAAAACTTAACTTTTTTGATCCAAAAATGAAATTTCAACAGTTTATCATATATAAGATGGTCCCATAACATTCCCAGAATGATATTAAAATACCATCCATGTTCTTATTATGGTTTAGAGAAAACTAGAATGCCATCCACATACACCATGATAAAAGAGTTAAGGTGTCTATGGAACACCTGGTTCAAAAGGTTCATGAAAACTATCGGATAAATTATTAACTCAGACAACATTACCAAATATTCTAAATGGATATACATACTTCAGAAGGAGCTCTTGGGAATATTATCTCTTTTCACCCTAACCTAGTAATACCCATAATAGAGTTATTTATTTGAAAAACATATTTACCCCTTGATATGGACAAAGAGACAATAAATATAGGAAAAAGTATTTATTTTTTATCATAACCCATTTTTGTTTTTGATAATCAATACACAACCAAATAGATCCATCATCTTTCTTGGAAAAGAGTACTGGATATTTCCATAGAGAGACAATCCAATGAATGAAAACTTTGGAATCAAAATCATCCAGCTGAATATTTAACTTCTTTAACTTTGTGGGGGATATATTATATGAAGTAAATGATATTGGTTATTCCCTTAGAAACAAGTAAATAGTGAATTACACTTCCCATTCATGAGGTAAACCTATGAAATCCTCTAGTAACACTTAAGGGAATTCACCAAACATAGAAGGAAAACCTATCTATGAGCCTTCCCCATCTGCTTATAATAAAATAGAAAAAACCTAACAAGAAATACTACCAAACTATATAAGTAAAAATCCTAATCATCCTAACCATAGATTCCAGTCTACCTGAAATACATGAGTGCTCCCACCAAGGGTCATAAAGGTCACCCTCTGAAAGTAGAAATTGATATAGGCCTTTAAAGATGTTATCCAATCCATCCATAGGATCACATGAATGAGGTACATCTCTAAGATAGTGAAATACCATTTCAACTCAACTTATGACAAGGAGATGACACAAGATAGGCATCGAAAACCATAATCCTTCCTTTTACCAATAAGTTTAACAAGGAACATAGCATACAACATAATCTCTTTCAGGAGTTTAAGCTAGTACAAAATGCAAGTAAAGATAAAAGAGTTTGAAAAACATATATCAAGCAAAGAAATTACTATTAATAATTCAATAAGAATATTAACTCTAACTATCGCATGGAATTAATTATTCTCTACCAGTTAATAATCCATAGCATGCATATGGTTTATATTTATCTAAACTTGTGGCCAACTTCTTATCTATGAATCTTAATTAAGCTGAATCTACCCATAAGAAGATTTGGTCTTTCCACCACATCCACCAGAGTGAGATCCCACATCCCTTAACACATCAAACAGATTTATCATTCCTTGATGAGCTAAAAAACCTATGACATTCTAATAAGGATGGTAATTCTTATAATACTTTTTATATAGACCATGTCCCTAAAATGGTGGAACACTCTAGGAGGGGGAATACATATTGAACAAATTTTAATAGAACATCCACACTGATATCACACAACAGTCCCTCCACCCACAACTGCTAATGAAGGTGACCAAGGTGGGTATCCAATGCTACTACCACCCTTCTTCCCTTACTCCTCTTGTTTACTATTTTTTTTTCATTTAAGCTAATATCACTCTGTCTCATCACTGGAAGCATCCTAGATAGAAATAACATACTTAAATGGGCAATAACCACTATTAAATCTCAATCAACCACCTCATCACATGTCTTCAATTTAAACAGGAAGGCTTGGGTATGGATGTCTGACTGAAATTCTATTTCAAACTATATATCTTTTATATTTTCCTTGGTGATTAGATCAGGAGAAAAGTATACCATTTTTGTAAAGCAATTGGGACATTCCTTCACTAAATTTTTCTTCTAATGTAGGTCTAGAAACCCATGAGACTTATAAAAGTCTAATGACTTAGTGAAGAATCACTTGATAAAGATGTACCTGAAATCCTTCCATCATATCTGCTCATACTTCCTAGCTTTAACCATAGTCTCATAGAACCTGTGACTGTGTCCTTCCAATATAGATGCAACACACCTAACTTTAGTATCCTGAGGAGTTCCAAGTAACTCAATGATCCTCTCAATTTTCTCCACCCAATATTTAACTTCCTAGGGCCCAGTGCTTCCACAAAAGGAAGGGGCATATCTTGAAAAACTCATGTGTCCAATCCTTCCCCAACCTAAGATGCACTTAACTAACCTAATCGGTACATGATATTTCTCCCTGATTGATGGCTTAGATAGCCCGAACCACTACCTCTATAGGTGTTTAATCAACTGGTGGGTTATCTAATAGAGAATTATCTATATCCTCCTTCAATGGATGTATAAGAGGTCTCTAGGTAGGCATGACACTACAATATTCAAAGTAAGAAAAAACATGAATCATCAATACACCAACCCACTATAAATAAAGAATATGACATAATAAATAATTCATATAAATAACCACTAAATCATGAAAAATCAAACTACTCTACCCTATCATGGTGCCTATTCCCAATCTGAAACCCATGTATTACACCCTAGGGAGGATTCAAAACAAAATACCAATATCCCATGTAAACCCAATTCCTTTTATGAAGTGTGTTATCTTGACACCCCATTCACAACTAGAATCTCAGGCCCTAAAATTCCCATCTATTTTTTATCTGGACCTTTCCCAAATATCAATACCCAAAGAAAAGGTAAAACATGGTCTCTAATACCATTTATTTATGAATAAACCTAGGAATCCATCTAACCTAATGCCCAACCCGACCCGTGGTATGGCCCAATGGGAGTTCCCAATCTCCAGGGGCTAGAAACCAGTACCTGGGAATTTAAGAACTCATTTGAGAATGATTTACCATCACAATAAATAATATAAACATAGATCATGATATCAACCAACCATAACAAAAGGTATAAAAAAGTGTATTATACATGAGCATAATGTTTACATCCATACACAAGTACAAAAAAATGAGCAAAATTAAAAGTGACCTAAAAAAGATACACAATTCTTCTCATGACACGAGGGTCGACCACTTTTCATCATATCACCAACAGTTAATCCATAATAGACTGTTAGAAAAAATATCCTCCACCTACATAGGAAGCCTTGGGTTTACACGAGTCAAAAAAAACTAGGTCTATATACACCCATTTGGTGTATGTAGGGTATGATACACTTTCCTTGTAGAATCCCACTAAGAGTTCCATGAATAGACATTATAAGACAAATAAAGATTCCGATTTTCAAGAGAAAGGAATAAAATAATTTTGGATTTAAAGAATGATTTTTCATTAAAAGGAAAGTAAATAAAACATGAATAACTAGTAAGAAAATAAACAAAGAACACAAGAACCTTGGTAAATACCTAAGTATCATGTGTTAGTTTGGACCTATGATCCTTGTACTCTTAGTGATCGTATCGTGGACATGAAGGTCTATTCCCTTGCTTGATCCATAACCATCACACCACTATCATCGATAGTTTAGTTAGTGTTGTAACATAATCCTTCTAGGTAGGTCCAAGTGTGTCTAGTGAACTTTTCCTGGTATTCATGCATAGGTACCCAAGATTACCATGTGATTTTCTCCCTTTTTATCAAACCATACAAATCCCATTTCATCACACACCAACTATCACATGCCAAAGAACCACATTTCCAACCATAACCATAGGTGAAAATCATTTCTAAATTATTTCACACACACCAAAAAATATTTTAAACTTACCATTTACACACAATAATCCATTTAGAAAATCATTAGACTTAAAAGAAATAACAATTAAATTTTTAAATAATGGAACAACAAGAAACCACCTACCTTTTTCCTTGAAACCACCAAGAATTGGTAAGAAACAACAATCTCAGAGGATAGTAGATCCTACAGAAGAAATAATAAGCTAAAAACAAAAAAAAAATCATTCCATTAAATTTATATTATACCATTACCTGGTCATATCAACCATAAGGTAGAAGAAAACTCATGAAATTAGAGATTAGAAACCAAGGAGAGAAGATAGGATTCACTTACTTGGAGTTTTATTGAATAATACAAGATAAATACACCACAAAATTGATCCAAGAAGGCTAATTGGAAGAGGTTCAATGTGATGAGAGAAGAAGGAGTCCTTAATGGAGAAAAATCAGAGGTTAAATGGGTTAAATATGAGAGGGTTTGTTTAAGATTTTCAAATATTTTAAAAACTAGGAAGACCACACTGTTTGGACATAGGGTTTTCCAAAATATGTGCCAACTGTGTGGGTGATTCTGGTTCCACTGGGAGAGACTACATAGTTTGGGTAAAATGGTTATAAAAACCATGCACCTAACCTTGTGGAAACTATAGTGCCTTTATATAAACTCACATAGTTTGTAGAGGTTAGAACACAGTTTCCTTTAACTCTATACTAACCATGTTCCAGCCTCTGTCTCCCACATAAAATTTTATTTTCAAAGGTAATGACTTGGGAAAGATATGGATAAAATAAATGAGAAATACTTAAAAATGTAATTGTTTGTGTGACACTTGGTTCTACATTCATATGAAAAATAATTTATTATATTTAAATCTTTTAAGTAATTCCAAGTGCATCATTTCCTTCACTATAAATGGAAACCAACTCTCATATATTATTTAGACCAGCTTTATCCATATAGTTTGAAAAAACCATACCAAAAACGCTTCTCAATATCCTCATATAAGTTCTCTAGGTGATTGTCACTTTAAAATACCATCCCTAGGGTACTATAGAAGAGATCCAAAGGAGGTATCTCAAAGAGAAGGTAATCCTTTTAACAAATCACTTTCATTTTACTTCTTATTTTACCTCCTTAAATTATATACAAACCATTAAAATATAATACAATTAGTATCTCCCATATAATATGATTTTATTATTTTGATTACATAACCTTTATCCATCCTCTTTCCACCAAGTGGGAAATTAAAGTATCGTTCATGTGCATGTGTGGACTACCGCCTCCACCCAATGATATGATTCACTTTACACTAAAATATTCCATGGTTGGTTATTATGATGAATTTAATATTTATATTTTATATTTGTGTTATAATTATTCTTTTGAAATTGTAATAGATTATCTATCATATTACCTTCCCATCTATTGTAAAATGATAACATCACTCATGCGTATGTGTGAAAAACCACCTCCAAAAAGCGATGTGATTTGTTTTTATCTTTCTATTTACATGTATGGTAATAATAATGGATTTAATGAATATATATTATGTTTATAATATAATAATTATTCTTGAAATGTGAATTATAATTTTCATTTCTTTCGTTCCATCCATTGAAAAGTGAAAATATCACCCATGCATATGTATATATTACCATCTCCACGAAGTTATGTAATTTATTTTTCATCACCAATTTATATAAATGTTTATATAAATGTATATAATGATTAAATATTATACTTATTACATGATTTAAACTTTATATATTATAAAACCATTATCAATGTACAAATACCGTAACCACCGAATTGTAACATGCATAAAAAATGATTTTATTAAAGAATTATTAATAAAATAATGATAAGAAATTATAAGTAAATAATATATGGTATTATATGTATGAATATTATTTTGGAATATATTTATAATAAATCAATATTTTTTATACAATAGGTTTGAATGAATATGAAGCAAGATGAGACTTGAGCTAAGGTTTCTTCGTCTCAATACTATTTTGTTGAGACATGTTTGATGTTATGAACATATTTATGTTTATTAGGTATACAAATCATTAATTTTACATGCTATATCATATTATTAATTAATTAATGGTATTTAAATTTACAACTCATATTAATTCATTCAAGAGTTTTGGTTTGAAAGTTTTCAAAGCTGTAAGGGTTTATTATCTAAAATTGTCTTCTTTAGGAAATATGTCATGTTATACACATATATTATTTTATGAGGTGTATCAACTACCCATTTGATATGTTTTATAATGAATAAATTTTTTAGTGTATTTAAAGTTTCATTTTAAGTTATTTCTTTCACATGATTTATGATTCAAAAGTCATCAAAGTGATAAGAGTATTATGTTATAATATAATTTATTTTTAGGATTGTCTATTCTAAATTTGTATTGAAGAAAATTATATAAATATTATCCTTTAAACCATATATATTTTCTTATAGTTTAGTTATTTATGATATTTTTATGCATTAATAACATTTTCCTCTATTTGGTACTTACACTAATTGTTAAAATATTTTTAAATAAATTTCGACCTTATTTCCTCATTGGTTTATGTACCTTTTCTTCCATGTCTATAATATTAAAATTTTTTATGAAATTATTTTATATACTTGAAATTTATTTATAATTTCTTTTTCACTACCTTTTAATTTATTTATAAATATTTAAAATGGAATATTTTTAAATATTTTTTTACAAATAAGTAATTTTTAAATTTTTACAAAGGTGTGAATGAAATGTTTTCATTTAAATTATATGACATGGATGAGTTTTCCTTCTATCATGACCATTATTTGAATTAATTTCACCTTTACGTGTTTCCTTGTTTATTTTCAAATAAAATAGTTTTCACAATATTTTCTTAATTTTTAATTAAAATGTTATCAAAAGGAAATGATATTTTTTTATGTTTTAAAAGAAAGGTTTTAATGATATTTTAAAAGTAATTTTAATCTATTTCAACATCCTTTAAGTATTTTTATTCTTCACTAAGGATATAATCTTACGACACCATCCAATTTCTTTCTCTGGATGTCTTATCATGATGATGATATACGGATGATTCTATGAAACCCATTTCTTTACCACATGTTAATTATGTTATGATGAAACCTTTTTGAAACCCGTTTCTTTTACATACATTATATTATGATGAAATGGTGAAATTTTTATGATTCCAATTACCTTTTATTGGTTATGATATAATGATATTATGAATATTTTATGATATTTTGTCACACATATGTTTACTTTTCGTTATGTGATGGGTGGAACCAATATTATATATCCCTCTAATGCATTTGGTAAATATGGATATCTAATGGGATAATAATGCCTGGATTGAGGAACAAACCTAGTTCAGTAAGGGAATCTATCCACTATGATATTTTTTCAAGTGAACCTTAACTAGGAAAATAATCAAATGGGGAGTGAACCCAATCTACTATGATATTATTGGAAATGATACTTGAATAATAAAATGATTTTATATTCTTATTCATATGAAAAAAACATATGTTTTATGATTATGATATGTTCTAATGATTCATGATTGATTGTTAACGGTTCTTCACTCTTATGTATTTTATCTTTTGTTATGAAAAAGACTTATTCAATGATTCATTTTTTAAGATATTTGACTGATTGGGTATGACTTTATAAATTTTTTGATCATATTCCCATTACCTTATGATTATGATCACTTATTATCATTGATTGATATCTCATGTGTTTTCCCTTACTTTTTATATGAGCTAACCCTTTCTTATGTTTCCTTTCTCAGGTTATGATGAACGATTTTAATTAGGGTATGCATAATAATTTTACTATGTGAGAAGAATTTTTTGGTTGATGTTAAAGATCTTTTAAAAAATAATATTATTATGTATGTAGTCTCCAAATACACTAAAAATTTACATTCATTTTGTGTGTATTATTATGCAATGTATTTAATAGTCATTAAAATGATAAAATATTAATGAATGAAATACTCGGCTTACTATAGTTGGTATCATACCAGGGTATAAATACTTTTTAAGAATAGTATTTGAAAGCATTAGTGTGAAACCTTAGGATAATACTAAGTATAAGAGAACATCCTAATTTATGGTAAAGAAAGGATTCTAGTTCTCCTAGAAAATACATCCCTATTTAGATACTGTAAAGTGAATGGAACTATATCATATATGCACATAGGGTTAAAAACTTTGAAAGTGGTGTATTGAGTATTAACTTGATTACCATCAGTGCACAATGAGTAGGACTAGGACTAGAAACATTGCTAGACACTATCAGGGGATATGATTGGGATAATTCAATTTTTATTTATGAACTATTATGAAGGATGATAGGATAGAACATATAGAAACATATGATATTCCATAGTGATATGAGATAAACCTATAGTGATATGGGTTGATAAGTTTAAGGTTAATAATAAGTTTAAAGTCATATATATAACTTTTTAGGTTTAATGTGATGGGAGTTTTAGATTATTAATGATATTTTGGGAGAAATTTATGGGAATACAATACTTTAGTTTAGTATGTGATTTTGTGAAAAGTTTATTTGAGAAATTATAATTTTATATTCTATGTAAATAAGTATAAAAACATTTATAACCATTAAGGTTAATATTGTATTTTATTTTAAGGTAATTATGCTTAATTGGGAGAAAATAGTTATTACATTTTGGGATCATATTTTTATCATATAGATAACCATGTGATTATAAAGTGATGTTGTGACTAAGTTATTAGTGTAATTTTTGAAGACGTATACTATATTGGGAACATTATATGACTAAGTTAAACATAATTTCAAGAATGAATATTGAGTTAATTTATGGAATCATATATGATGTTATTGTGGTTTTATAGTGATTTAGGTTATCTTAGTAAATGATTAACATATTTTAAGATAATATATTATAATGGTATTCATGTGTTTGGTATGTAAAATTATGAGATACTTTATGTGTTAGTTCCTAGAGAAAATGAATACTTATATGGGACAATACTAACTTAGCAAGTGTTAGATTCTATGGACCATTCAAAAATTTTACAAGACGTAAACATCACGACCAATGAAATTTTTCAAAAGAATATTGGCAAAGAAGGTTGATGAAACCAAGATAATATGATTTTAAGTTAAATGAATAATTAATTTAAATAGATTAAAAGAAATAAAACCTCATTCTTGAGATATTATCATGGTTAATATGTCGTTCTCTCAAAAACCTTTTCAATAAATCATTTTTTCTCTTATATGATACAAGTGTAGAATACATATAGAGGTAATCCTCACATGATCTTATCATATTCAAACAAAGCCATTGGATTTATGGGTGCTATCATGATGGGTCAATCATCATGTGGTGTTCTTCTTGATCACTGTAATAATTATTTGAGGCTTGAAGAACCATCCTTATAATCTCATTCTTGAGATTATGGAGGGGGAAGGATAATCTCTAGAGTGTTATTTTGTTTTGAGAGAGATATCTAAATTTCATTGTGCACAACTATTCTCATTTTTGATAAATTACAATACAATAGTCATATTTTTCTATTTATAGAGATAGAGTTAGGGTTAAAATATTATTCAATTTCACAATGTCCCTTAAATATTATATTTAACCTTATATGACCCCATTCTATGTATTATTATTATTATTATTTTCGCAAGGAATATGCTAATTGGTGTGATGATAAATATCATTTTTACAAGATTGTAAATTATCATTTATCACCAAGAACAATATTTGTCTGCTCGTCCTCCTATAAATTTATTAAATACCTAAATAAATATTTATTCAATAAATAAATAAATAAATATCATATATCCAAATAATTAAACAATTACCTTTTGAAAAAATATTTAATTAATTTATACAAATAATAAAACCTGAAAAAAATTATTTACTAGTATTTAGAATAACATTTATTCCAATAATAAAATTCGAATAAAATCTAATTGAGATCAATAGAAATAGTTAGTTTGTGGATCTTTAGGATTTTTTCTCATTGAAATTAGGTGGGCTTATCTAAAGTCTAAGATTAGTGTCTAGCATAGGGCCAAGTCACCCTAGAGAAAGAAGTTAATTCCACAACATCAACAACTACACACAGTCTCTTACCATGTAATATAATCCCTTTGTATTGATATCTCATCAAATAGGTTACACAACCATGTCATAAACCTATATTCTTGATACGTCTTTCTTTGAATATTTGAAATAAACTCATCATTACACAATGAATGTGGAATTTAATGTGAGTTATATTTCAATAAATGGGATGAGATATGAATTTACATAAATATGAAATAGAAAAATAATTCCTTGAATTATTCATTAATAATACATCATTCGTGACACACCTAATGTAGCCAACTTCACCATGATTTTTTATCATGGTTTGTAGCAATACATCTAAGTACGTGAGTCATGAAATGAATTAATAATAATATTAATATCCAAGGAAAATTACACACACTCAAGTATGGGAATATACAATGACACATAAACATGTAGAATTCCTGTTGGAAGGTTTGTTCTCATAATCTCCCATCTTATAGATTACTAAGTGTGAAATTCATGGGATAAAGTATCATATGATTATGAGTAATCACACTTGATAGTAAAAATGATATGTTCCATATGATAGAATATTATCTGACTATAGAAATAGGTTTAGGAGTATTTCCATGGAATTTCAAGGTTATCATCATAGGAGGGAACTTCAATGTACTTTTAATATGACGTAACTCTATGAAATTATTACATTAAAGTCACACAAAAACATGAAATCTATTTAAATTAATATTCAATTATTTGAATATATATTTAATCTAAATTAAAAATAATTGGTTCTAGAAAAATATCTATAATAGACTCCCACTTGGACTAGATCCAACTACTAACTTATTTTAGTCCATTAGATCCCACAACATGATCATGTTTCTCCTATGTTTAGGATTTAGTTAAGAGTTCTTTCGTAGTGTATTCCATAGAGAGTATACTCACTATGACTTCAACTCTCTGAGAAAAATCACCCAAGAGATGATATTTCTAAAGTATATTATTTTTCGTTTGCTATGATCTCAACTCTATTATAAGTGTCACTGTTGTAGTATTATCACAACAGAGTGTGATAGAGTGTTTACTTATAGAAATCACATCAAAATTGGAATAATTTTGTATCCAAAACACTTCTTTAGATTCCTTATAATCAGGAATATACTCATAATATTCTATATAAGCTATGACTAGGAGCTACTTTGAGCTCTTCTAGATCACATCACCTCCATTGAGAGTGAAGATTTATCTCTATTAATATTTCATATCATTTTCATCTATTTGGAAACTATCATATGTGTATCCTCTCATAAGAGGATATTTATCTACTCCATAGACTAATAATATATCCATGCTTCATCTCAAATACTTTAGGATATTTTTAATTCTATCAAATAGAATTCACTTGGGTTAACTTGACATCTTTATACCACACTAAATGTATAGGTTACATCTGGCCTTGTATATAACATAAAATACATAACTAACCCAGCCATAGATGAGTATGTAATACATTCCATCCCTTTTCTCTCCTCATGAGAATAAGGAAAATTTTTATTGGAAAGATGAATTAAATGTGGCACTGGAAATAATACTCTCTTGGATTTTTCCATACAAAATCTTTTCAGTATCATGTCAGTGTATGTACTTTAACTTAGACTGAGCAGCCTCTTGGATATACCATAATGGACATTAATCCCAAAATATATGATTATTTTAAAAATTCGTTCATGGAGAAACATGTGTTTAATCAGGATTTCACAGACTGTAAGACTATTATTTAGTTTCCAATAAGTAATATTTCATCGACATACACTATTAAGAAAATAACCACACTCCCACTAAACCACTTATAGGCACAAGGGTCACATTTTTTCTTTATGAATTCTAATTCCTTTATGTATTCATAAAAACAAATATTTTATGACCTAGATGGTTACTTTAATCCATAAATGGATCTCTACAACATGAATACTTTGTTAGAATCCTTTGGAGTCACAAAATATTTGGGTTGTTTCATATAGACATATTTATTAATGTTCTTGTTAAGGAAGGTTGTTTTTATATCTATCTTCAAAATATCATAGTCATGGTAAACTGCTATGTATTTTAGAATTTTGATGGATTTTATCATAGAAATCCCTAGAAATTTTTCTTCATAGTCCATTCCTTGATGCTATTTGAACACCTTTTCCACTAGTTGTGCCTTATATGTATTGAATTTTCATGTATAGTTTCTTCTTGAATACCCATTTACAACCAATGGTATTTACATACATTAGATTATTGACTAAAATATAGTATTGGTTTTGATGTATGGAATCCATTTTATAATTCATATATTATTTCCACTTGGAAAGTTCATTTACACTTACTACTTATTTGTTGGTTACAAGATCATTATTATCAACTAATAATGAGCACCATCCTCTATGAGTAAAAAACCAAATCTTTTAGGTTATTAACCTATCTTGCACTTATACATAGTACTTTTGTCTCTAGAACATTATCTTCTATGGGGATTCGTAGAATATGTTCCTATGAAAACTCTTTGGTTTCTTGATCCTAGAATTTATTGAATTATACCTAACTCATACTATCTTGTTTTGTAATGTGATCCATCTTAAGGAATATATGAATTTTATCAAATACAACCTTTTTATCTGAAGGTTAGTATACTTAATATTCTCTTGTTTCCATGGGAGATCCTATAAATATAAACATAGTACTTCAGGGTGAAATTTTGTTGCCAAAAATATCCTTGAAAAATTATTTGCATCCCTACACTTGTACACAAAACAAAATGAGTTTATTTACATACCAAAGTTCATATGGAGTTCCATTTTCTTCTTTAATTGGAACTCAGTTTATAATGTGTGCTATTTTATACAATGTGCATCCCAAAATGTATAATTAAAGACTCACATTACTTTCCATTGATCTCACCATGTCTACCGGTATACAATTAATCCTTTCACTTACACCATTCCATTCCATAGTATAAATTGAATTGAGTTGGGATAGAATCCTAAACTCTCATAAATAATCAATGAAGTCTTGATTAAGATATTGTTGTCCATGGTCTGAGCAGAGTTTCATAATTTTCTTACCAACCAGGTTAAAAAATTCATTATTTTATTCCTTTATTATATCAAAATAATATATATTATACCTAATTAAATAGACACATATATATCTACTAAAATAATCAGTAAAATTTATGAAGTATGAGTACCCACCCCTGACTTCAACTAGAAATGGTTTGCACACATCGGAATAAACCAACTCAAGAAGATCAGTATCCCTTTAATTTTTTCCACTAAATAGGGATTTGGTCATTTTTCCTTGAAAAAATGCATTAAATACATAGTGTTTTTAGTTCAAAAGAATATAAATATCTATCTTTGTGTAATACAGTCAATTTTTTTGCTTACATAACCTATCTAGTGATAAAAAAAATCAGCGTGGAATGAATCATATGAACTATCTTCATTATCGATTTATATTACTTTTTTTTAATATTACACACAAATAACATTATTTAAATATTACCTACCACAAAAAATTATTTCCTTATAAAATAAGAAACGATTATTTAAAAACATGTAAATAAATCCTCCTGTATCATATCTGGAACCAAAAAATAATGTTTTTGGTAATTGAGAGTCTGGAAACCCATATATTTATTACAAATTAATTCATGATTTATTAAATAAAGTTTCACTTAATAAAACCCATAATATCAAGATTACTAGTGTCTTGGGGATATTATCTACATAAAATTACATCTTAGAGTTGGGTTATAATGAATTTACTAAAAACTTTTTTAACATGCTGTTAAATTCTCACTGATCTTCTAAAACTACACGTGATAACCTAGGGACATACATAATAATGGGGTGATATATAAATCCCAATAAGGGAATAAAATAATAATAACATGATGAAAGTATTACATTTTATTCAATAGTAATTTCAATTGGATATAAAAGGGGTTATAATTATAATCTTGAACAATGAGGCATGATACAACTTGATAGCATAAAGGTGACATGGGAATGTGGAAAAACACTACACATGAAATCATAAGAATAATTCAAGGTTAGGCACAAATAAATCATAAAATAATGAACTTAGTATAACCTATCATTACCTACACATGACATCTCATGAGACTAAAACATAAACCAATACATTTGAGCACTATCTTGGTGCACCCATCATAATCATACCTTGTATATGCATAAGTGTACTACATAGATCATTTAAAATAAGAACATATTCCATCCTATTTAATACCATGATTAATTAATTTAGTTTAAATACATGTATGTACCCAATATATTAAGTATATGTTAAACTATACAAATATTATTGACTGGAAATGGGTACGAGTATACACTTTACAAATGTTTGACATGAAAAATTGTAGGACAATTTCGGTAGCATAACAGGGAAGCATAAAGGTTCATGAGAGGGATTAATAAGAGTGAAAGGAGATATAATTAATTTTTAATAATAATGGAAGTAATAGGGATATTTAAGAATATAATCCAACATAAATAATTAGTAATTAAAAGGGATAAGACAAAAAGGGTTTTTGAATAAAAGTTTGGTATGAAAAAATTGTAGGATAATTTCAACAGAATAATTAGGGAACATAATGAATCATGGGTGGGATTAATGATAGTGAAATGGGACTATAATCACTTTTAAATAATAATTTATGAATTTGATATTTTTTAAATATTATCCCATCTATATGAATTGAAGAAAAGGCATTACATAATGAATGCACATGAATAATTAGGAGAAAGAGAGGATCCCTTACATTGAGAGGGTGATTCAAAAAGCATGGGAGGGGATTATTTAGATCTTGGCCAAACATTGGGAGGGATATAGAGATGTAAGGTAAGATTTTTAAAGGTTTTTAAATGAAGAAAAATGGGATCTTGGGTAGGTTTATATAGAAATATAGAGGGAAGTACTTTATTATTTCACAAACTTAGGTTTTGCTCTTTATACAATAAATTAATCCAAACTAAAAACATTACCATGGTTTTCTAATGTTTTTGAATAAATATGAGTTGTTTTCATTATTTCATAATTCCATGAATTTAGAATTTTAAAATAATTCCCTTGGTGATGTGAAAGGGAGTTATATTTATAGAGAATTGATTTTAAATCCTTAAAATATAATATAGATTTTAAAGGATCCATAAAGGGTTTATAAAATTAATAAAATAACTTAAAATAAAAATTACTCTTAATGGGAAACACATATTTTATCTTTTATACCTATTATGAAACATATTACATCAATTTTGGTTCATTATGATGTCATAATACACACCATATATTTATACTGTATTTAATTTTTACCTCAAAATTTGTCTGTCTTATAAAATTATGGAAAATTAAACATTAGATAATTTTAACACGACGATTAAAAAAATAATATTTATTTTATAAATATAATTATATAAATATATAAAATTAATATTTTAAATTAAAATCCCTATTGAAAAATACCATTTTTTATAATAATAGTTTTCTGACCCTTATGAAAATTACATTTTCACTTCATAAAATTATATTATCATTTATATTTAATATATAATATTTAATAATAATTTTTTATTAAAATATAATTTATTTTTAAAATTCATGAGTTTATCAAAAGGAATTTATTAATTGAAATTTCATATTACCCAAAATACAATTTTTTTAATCGTATCAATGTCTAATTTTTATCAAAATCATTTCATAGTTATTTATAAAATAAAACCAATTTGGAATAAATATAATCATTATTTTATTGAAAATAAAATATAAATTTTTATACTGTTAGGGTTGAGATATATAACCCTTTATTACCCCAGAAAACTCCCTGAGGGAAAGGTGTACAACAATGAGATTTGCTTAGGGTGGCTCAGCAAACATGATTTGGGATGCGATCTGGATGAGATTGAAATTATTACATAAATAGGTTTTCTTGCACTTTGGTTATTGAATATAGGATTGATGTTGGTCAAGGAAAAATCCTATAGATTCTATCTCCTTTAGAAGATTTGATAAATGGGATTTATAGGGTATTATTATACTGTACAAGACCATCACTTATTTCATCCATGTCAATTGGATTTATCATAAAACTTAATATAATAATCATATAATCAATGTTTAATGGATATATTATCAATTAATAGGATTGTAAATGATAGTTTAAATTTAAAATACTATACAATAGTTTAAAATATCAAAAGTAGTTCATGTTTTTCTTTCATTAATAAATACTTAAATCATTAAAAAGGGAATTTAATTTATAAAATTTAGGTCTATTATATCATTCAACCCATTATAATTTTTTCCATCAATATTTTAATTTCATACACTAAAATAGATGAGGGTATTTCTATTTCGTCACCTACTCCAGTTCCCACCTCGCTTCCTCAAACTTTTGGTTCCTCCATAACACTTTGACCAGGTGAATTATATTATTTTGTAGAATTTTGTATCTATGATCCAAGATCTTCAATAGATATTCCTTGTATGAAAGATCAGTTTCCAATAGTACTAACTATGAATTCATTACATGTGATAGATATGGTATTTAATTATTTAAGAGGGATACATGTAATACATCATGCACTTGAGATAGGTTTGGTGAGAGTGCTAGTTGATAAGCAACAGATTCGATGCAGTTGAGAACCTCAAAGAGGCCAATGTACCAAGGACATAACATACACTTCTTCCCAAAAATCATGAATTTATTCCATGGAGATATGCATAGGAATTCCTTATCTCTAACCTCAAACACCCAGTATCATCGATGATTGTAAACATAACTCTTTTTTAGAATATGATAATCCTTGATGTGATTATGAATGGTCTATAAATTTTCCACCATTTCATCAACCATTTTAGGACCCAACAGTTTGTGTTCTCCAACTTCATCCCAACATGCAGGTGTTCTATATCTCTTCCCATACAAGGCTTTATAGGGAGCTATTTGGATGATTGAGTGGAATCTATTATTATAAGAGAACTCAACCATAAGAATATGTTAATTCCACAACACTTTGAAGTCCATAAAGTATACTCTTGACATGTATTCTAGTGTCTTAATAGACTACTCATATTATCCATCACTTTAAGGGTGACAATCCAAACTAAAGTTCAACTCAGTATTTTGAGCATGTTGGAGAATCTTCCAGAACTTAGAGGTAAATATTGGATCTCAATCAGATACAATATATAGTGGTGTTTCATATAACCACACTAATTATGTGAAGTATATATTTATAAATTGATCGAGTGGGAAGTCCTATATAATTGAGATGAAGTGAATAGTCTTTTTAATACTATACATCACAACCAATATAACATTATTTCTTCTTTATATATATGGAACACCAGTGAAAATGTCTATGGTTATGTTTTTCCAATTCAATATTGGCATGAGTAATGGATGCATCATCCCCTTGTACATTTTCCCTTCAGTCTTCACTTGCTGACATATAAGACACCTTGATGTATATTACACAATATCTTTCTTCATATTGTCCCACCAATAGTTCTCTAAGAGATCTCAATACATCTTTATTATCTCTAGATAGATGGAAAAGGTCGAGCAATGTGAATCATCCAAAAAATCATTCTCTAACTTAGAATTTGATGGTATACATTTCTATAACCTAAATACTACAACTCCATTAATTTTGAAATCCTAATATTTCTATTTTCATATATTTCCACATTTTTATGAATTCCCACATAATCTATTTGAGAAGTATTTATCTTATCCATAAGGGATGTTTGAGAAATCATTTATGAAAGGATTTATTATGTTTCTTCCTATATGATTTCCATGTCCATCCTATTCAAGTCCAAGAAGATCAGATCTTTCTCCATCATGATTAGTGTAAAGGTTGTAGGATCCCTTATACTTTGAGAATCTCAAACTTTATTTTCTTTCCTAGGATGGTATAGTATTGAGAAGTCATAGTACATAATCATATCTATCTATATTATCTAGTTCATATTCATCTATTTATATTTTAATATATACTTGAGGCTCTTATGATATGTATATACTAAAAACTTATCCCCATAGAGATAATGCTCCTAGATTTTCAACATGAAGATCACTACATCCAACTCTTGATCATATGTTGGATAGTTTTGTTCATGAATTTTAAACTTCCTTGAGACATAGGATATCAATTTTTCATTATTCATTAGTACAAAACCCAATCCATTTTTATATGCATTGTTGTAGATCACAAATCCATCCCCACTGGTGCATAATGTGAGTATAGATACAATGATTAACCTATTCTTTAGATATTTAAAACTTTATTCACATTCATAATTCCATAAAAACTTTACTCATTTTAAAGTTATATTGGTTATGGGGATTGAAAATCATCATAATTTTCTAATAAATTGATAATAGTACCCAGAAAATATAAGGAAACTATGAAATCCCATCATAGAGATTGGTCTTGGCCACCCTTAAATTGATTTTTTGAAGGATCTATAGATATCCCTTTAATAGTGATACCATACCCCAATAAAGTTACTTTCACCAACCAAAAATCACATTTACTATACCTTTAATACCTTTTATACAAATTTTCTTCCCACAATTTCCTCAATACTGTATTTAAATGCTCCTCATGTTCCTCCATGATTTTGAGTTGATAAAAATATCATCAGTAAAGTATACTAAAAATTTGTTTAGGTAACCCCTAAATAATCTATTCATTAAACCCATGAAGATTTATAGAGCATTATTGAGTCAAAATAGAATTACTTTGAACCCATAGTGGACATACCTTGTATGAAAAGAATTCTCGGGGACATCATCATCATTCACATTTACTTGAAAATATTCCAACAGAAGATTTATCTTTGATAAATACTAGGATCCACATAGTTGATAAAACAATTCATCAATATATAAGAGAGGATACTTGTTATTTATCATAATCTTGTTGATCTCATGATAATTAATTCAAAGGTACATTGACCCATCCTTCTTCTTAATGAATATGATTGGTGCACTCCATGATGAAGCACTTGGGTGTATAAACCCTTTATTTGATTCTTCTATAGTTGTTTATTAATCTCCTCAAGTTCAAAAATGGTCATTCTATATAGAGTCTTAGATATTGTAATATATACAAGTATAATATCAATTGAAAATTAAACATTTCTATTAGAATAAATTCTAAACAATTATTCAGGAAACACATTAATACATTACCTCACAATGGGAATGTCTTCATGGATGATTTTTTTTGGTCTCAATCATTTTAGAAAGATAAAATTTATTATAGGGAAATAATATTTATTCTTTAGATGTTGGTACTAAAGAATATCCACCCCTCTCTTTTCACTTGTATATAATCGAAGGGAGATTCACGATACAGAGGGTGATTTAATTATCTCAGCAACTTGTGATGGATCTATATGAAAAAATCCAATTCAAATATATAATTGCATTAAATTTCACTAAAGTTAGTATCAGAGGCTTCAATGGGAATTTCATCCCATAAATTTTGATAGAGGAGGCATTATATACTTTGGATGAAATAATTTCCCCATTTTCTGTTTTCACTGAAAACTATACTTCCATGATTTATGGTGGTGTTTGAATAGTTATAATAAGAATACATGATATAAAAGAATGTGTAGAACCTAAAAAAAATGTATATTCAGTATTATTGAATGAATTACTATCATAACTATCCCCACTTCCTTATCCGAATCCACCTTAGTGGTTGTGTTGGAATATTATTTCCCTTGCTTCCTTAGAGGTTGTTGGCATTGATTGTCTTCGAAAATCCTTAACTTAGGAATGTGGTTCATATAGTGACCCTATTCTTTAAATTTGAAACTTCATTCAATAGGATGAGGGTTTACTAGAGCATTTTCCTCTCCCATCACATTGGAGAGTTTCTTATATCAACAATCGCTAGCTAGGTTCCCTTCCTTTCTGCACCTTAATATTTTTGTCACCCCTTATGAAATTTCTAGGATACTTCTTACCACACTTTTGAGAAGTGGTATATTGGGATTTATTTAAATTATTAGATTTTTCCATTATACAACCTAAATTAAACTCAAATTTCCATTTCTTATCCCCATGGAAACCTTGTGATCGTTGATCTTTATTTCAACTTTGAGGGAAAATCAGAGAATTTCCTCATAGATTTCAATGTCCTGAATCCCCATGGATTTTATTATACTTGGAATCAGCCAAAAAAAGAATAGGTCAACTTTTCATTCAGGTATAATGAAAAATCCATAAGCATATCATGCGAGTCTTGTGATTTTTTCCTCACACACCCTGAAAGATTTAACATATTTTTACACGAGGGAATAGAAATCCCTCTCTATTTTAAGTTGGAGAGTGTAAGAAAAATATTCATCAATTTTTTTTCCAGAATTCCTTCCACTCCATAATTTCGATATCTTCGTCATGCTTTATATTCTTGATTAGTTTCTACAACTGATCAACTTTTCATTCCTTATAATAAACAACAAGTGAAACTTTATCTTACCCAGAGCATTGAATTATGTGGAAGATCTTCTAAATGAATTTGATCCATTTTTTCAGGATTAAGGGATCAAGTGATCCACTAAAATATATAGGTCTTTGTCACATAAAGGTATCAATTTCATCTTTTTCTTTATTAGGGGGATTTTTGTATTCCTCCTAATTTAGGTTTCTAATTAAAACCTGATTAAATTGAGAAAGTATCTGTACAAATTTCCTGATTCCCGGTCCCATTATGTTGGGAATATAATTTATGTAGTCATCAAATTGCCCCTCACATTAATTATTCATCTATTTTCTCCTATTTCCATCCATTGAATAAATAAAGGGAAAATTAGTGATGATTAATTTTAAACTATTGAACACATAAATATGAAACCACTAACATTAATGGAATAACTCCTAAATGACATATATTCCTCAAATTATGGATTTCTAGGCTTCAATATAAGTTATCCATTATCTATTTACTAACATAGGATCTTATTATAATTTTTGTTCCCTCAATAATTTTTGTTAATGATATTTTAAATTTTAAAAAGAATATCCCCCCTAAGAGTGTAAAACTAGGTGTGCAACAAGGTGCATTGTTGTACACCAGTTCCTGATCAAGGCTATCTCAATATTGTTTTTTAGGGTTATTACACCTAGGTTCATCTATGCTAGAGCCACATCCAATTTTAATACCTAGACAGAGATGTATTTTATTTCAAACCACTTAATCTATAATTTACCAAAATACATGAATGATTTTATATGTTTAGTATTACCCCTAAGGATTTCTCAAGAGTTTTAAAATACTAATCCCAAAAATAACTAGACTTTACTTTGATACCAACCATGAAAAAAAAATATTTATTAATAATTAATTAATGTTTCACTCAATACAACCCATATGATAAAATTTGTAAGATTATAACATAACATCATAAAATAGGGATATAATTACTTTACTGAAAAATCACTTAACCTGCTCTTAAATTTTCATCGCTCTTCTAAAAATACATGAGAAAACCTAGGAAAATACATAATAATAGTTTGAAATATAAATCCCAACAAGGTAATAAAAAATTATAACATGATTAAAGTATTAAATGCTATTCAATAGTCATTTCGATGGGACATAAAAAGTGTGAGAGTCATAATCTTCAATAATGATGCATGATACAACATGATAACATAAAGGCAACTTGGGATTGTGGAAATAACATTAAACATGACATCATAAGAATAAGTCAAGGTTAACCACCAGGAAAACCTAACATAATGTTCATAGGATGACCACCCACAAACCGTACATGGAATATCATGAGACAAAAACATTACCCAAAACATTGGAGCACTTCTAGGCACACCCATCATAATCATATCATGTATATTCATAATTTTTCCACATAGATTGTATAACATAAGAACATATTTCATAAAATTCAATGCCATGATTAAGTAATGGGGGTTAAAATCACAGAAATCCCCAATCAGTGAATTATAGGTACAAATAGGTGAATACACTTGAGTGTAAATGGGTATGGGCACACACTTCACAAATGTTCAGTGTGGAGAATCACAAGATAGCTTTGACAACATAACAGGGGCACATAAAGGGTCACTAGAGGGATTAGATAAAGTAAATGGGGTATCTCATCACATGGTAATCATAAGGGATGTAAGAGGTATTTGTAATAACATAATACGACATGAAAAATTTGGAATTATAAGGCATAATACAAAAAGGGTGCTTGAATAAAAGTTTAGAATGGAAAAATTATAGGATAATTTTGGTAGCATAATGAGAGTACACAATGAATCATGGCAGGGATTAATGAGAGTTATAAGGGTATGTAATCACTTTTTATTCATATGGTAAGTATGAGGGATGTATAAAATCATCTACCATAAATAGGAATTAAAAAAAGGCATTAAATAAAGAAGGTGGTTGAATAAAGAGGAGAATGAGAGGGTCCCTTGTTGTGAGATGGTGTTTCCAAAATTTTGAGAGGGGATTATTTAGAGATTGGGGGAACCTTAGGAGGTATATATAAAGGTAATGGTAGAGTAATTATCCAAAGTTTTTTAGTAAAGAGAAACGTGTGATTGGGTGGGTATATATAGGGAAAGAGAGTGGAGTTCTTTATTTTTCCCAAACGTAGGTTTTAGACACTATACAATAAAGAAATCAAAACCAAAAAAATATTCCCATGGTTTCTGAAAAATGGGAGTGGTTATAATTATTTTATAAATCCATAAATTGATAAAATTAAAATAATACCCTTGGTGATTTAGAAGCAAGTCATGTTTACAAAAAATTGATTTTAAAAACATAAAATATAATATAGGTTTTGTAGGATTCATAGAGTTTTTAAAATTAATAAAATAACCCCAAAGAAAAATTATTTTAAAGTGGAAACATAGATTTTTTCTTGGATGATTTATATAGAACATATTATATCACTTATTGGTCATTATGTTTTCATAATACACACTATATATTTATACCATATTTAATTTTTACCCAAAAAATATGACTATCTCATAAAATTATGAAAATGTAACCTTTGATTATTTTGTTACGATGATTCTGAAAATAATATTTATTTCATCAAAATAATTATCTAAATATGAAAAATTACAATTTTAAATTAAAATCACTTTTTATTGAAAAATATTGGTTTTTTACAATACCAACTTTTCAACCCATATAAAAATTAAAATTTCACTTCATTAAATTATCTTATCATTTATATTTAATATATAATATTTAGTAAAAATATTTTATTAAAATATAATTTATTTAAAAAATTCATGACTTCGTTAAAAGTAATGCCTTGATTGAAATTTTATATTACCCAAAATACAAATTTGTGTTTTATTATTTCAAAATTTATTTTTTATGAAAATAATTTCTCAATAATTTATTAAGTAAAAAAACAAGGAGTAAATATAATCATTATTTTATTGAAAATAAATTATACATATTCATGCTATTTGGGTCAAGATATATAGACCCTTATTACACTAGTAAACTCCCTAAATGTAAGATGTGTGATATTGAGATTCTATTAGAGTGTTTCGATGAACATGGTTTGAGCCGTGATCTTGATAATCTTGAATTTATCGCATAAAATATTTCAATCATGATTTAGTTGTTAAATATTAGCTTGGGATTGGTTAAGGAAAAATCGAAGATATTCTATCTCCCTTAGAAGATTTGATAAATAGGCTTCATAGGGTATGATCCTACTGGTAAAGGCCATTGCTTCTTTCATCTTAGATTTATCATAACCATTAAGATAATAATCATATGATCACTATTCAATGGATATATTATCAACGATAGTGATTAATAACAAAATTTTAAATATAAAATAAAACACATAATAACAATAATTTAAAACTAAGATCATTCCCATTGGCAATGTGAGCTATTAGTCCCCAATACATATAATAGTAATTCTAGATCCGTTGTCTACTCTTAGATCTACCTTACCTTGGGAAATCACCAAGAATCTACATGTTTGATATATTTGAGGATATATATGAACACCACATACAATATCTAATAACCAATTTTTATAAATAGATAGATTACAATTGGTAACGAATGCACCTAAATCTTCCCCTTCTTTCTTTTTCCATGTATAGTTTTTCTTCAAGTGTCCCTTATTAACACATAAAAAACAGAAGGAGTCTTATTCCCTTACTTGTACCTTAATTTTCCTCTTCTTGGAAGGGAATTTTAAAGAAGCTTTAGACTTAGAGATCTTTTTTGTCCTTTCCTTTTATTTACCATAAGGGTAAAAGGATTTTGAAAATTCATATCCTTGTTAACTTAGCGAAGTAGAGTTAGAAGATATGGGAGATACTTTCATATTTAAATTTACAAAAAATATTGAGAAGCACTAAGGGAGTGATGAAAGAATGAGATCAGTTCATAGTAGTTTAAGAAGTTTAAACCCAAAAACCTCTAGGCGCTCAGTGTATCCAATGAGCTTGAATATGTTAGACAAAATATGTGAACCTTATCCAATTTTTCTATGAAATATCACCTTATATATCTCAGACAATTCTTGTATTTATCTCTTATAATAAAAATCACAAAGATGTTGGAGCATGATATAAGTGTCCCTATCTTCATGTGACATCATGAGTTCATTAGAAATTTAAAAAATAACTAAACTCTAAACATAATCCGAATCACTCAAGTATTTATCATATATAGTGAAATCCTCATCACTCACCTCCTTTGTAGGTGGAAGAGTAATTGAGTATTCTATCATGTAAGACTTCTGTTCATGGAGAAAAACTACCCTTAGGTGTATAAACCATTCCTTGAAGTTACTGCCAGTTAATAGATGGTATTTACCTAAAATTGATTGTAGGGATAAATTTTATTTTGAACTAGTAATTATTATATAATAAATAATCCAATTACTATTACTTTATTTGATTACAATATATGTGATACATATTAATTTTTTAAATTTTATTAAGTCTCCTACAATTATATCAAGTGTCAAAAACCCTCACCATTGAACATAGAATGTCCCATAATGTTATAAATTCTTGTGGAAATGATCTATATTTCCATTATTATAATCCATAAAGAGTCCATGAAAATTATAAAAAAGTATTTTGGTGGATATCTTTCCAACTAAAAACTAATAAGTCCTTGAACCATTAAGTAGACTCCCTAATAAAAAACCCAGACTCAAATTTTCTCAAAACTTGCCTCCAAATTTCTATTGGATAGATGGAGGCCATTAAAATCCATATAGATTCATTTAAGTCAACCCACTATCATCATTAATACTTCCATATAATTTAAATTTCTCTTTATGAAGGCTAAAATGAAAATTTAATTATGGGTTCATCTTAATTCAGATGATGGAAAGCTTAACATATTAATATTAACATGAGGGATTTTTTTATTATACATAAATTTTATTATTTTATCTTTAACAAGTATTATTAATATTAATTGGATTTTAATTGAGTGATTAACCATGTTATTATAAAACATTCATGTATAATCCATTTTCTTAATTCCATATTTACATATTAGTTCATTTATTTATGTGACCATGGTCCTGTATACATAAAATTATTCATGCAATAGATAGAAATATAATATATAAATAAATTACCTGATCATGAGATTTATCTAACATTTAATTTATTGAGAAGTTAATAAATCAACCCATGAACTTAATGGAAAAATCATTGTTCCGATCTTAGATTAAGGTTCATTACCCCACCTTTCCACCTATGTATCACTCGGGTTGGTTTTGCCTTAGCTCTATCTTGAACTGTCTCCACCTCGATTATCCCTTGAACCAAATACATGTGCCTTTAGATACTCATTTTATTAAATATGTTTTATAACTCACACATATTTTAAGAGAAATATATTATTAGTTGAATGGAACTATATAAAAAAACCTTGGACAATCAAGACCTATATAATAAAGGAGGGATGGATGACACATGTGCCATAAAATTTAATTTAATAATAAATAACTAAAAACCCGTGTAATAAATTAAATTAAATTGAAACAAAAAAAACCTAGGTATGGTAAAATATAAAGAAAATTCATAAACATGAAATGATTATTCATTTAAAACAACTATCAAGCATTCATTTCAATTAATTCTTCGATAATATTAAACACACTCGAATTAATCTGATAAATTGTCTTATTAGTCAATCATTTCATTTTATATTATTCAATCCAATAATTTTGAAATTACCATCCACTTTTATTTTAAATATAATAAATAATTTCAGTTTATTTAAAGCTAAATAAAATAGTAAAAACCTTTATACTTTTAAGTAACTTGGTGAGTACATTTCTGAACTACTAAATATAGTTCTAGTTGTATACATTGCACTGATACAACATATTGTATACATAAAATGTGTTTAAATTTCATAGTATATACTCTCAAATTAATTTTCCATAGAAAAAAATAATATTTCATTTCTTTTATTGTTTAATTTATTGATTCTTTAGTATAAAATGACCATACATGATTCATAGTTTTGAATATTACGTAGAATAAATTAAGAATTTAATATAAAATAAAACCAAATGACCGATGTGTACTATCAAATTATGGACCCATAGAACTAAGGTTTATGAGTTTTAATAGTGTAATTGATTAAATTTAATATTTCTATGTAATATTTAAAGTAAATGATGTGTGAATTATATAAACACAACGTGTACTTTTCTTTGTCGGATATCCATAGTACACACCTAGGCACCTAAAGAGTACCTATTATAGAAATTTATAAATTAAATGGCGTGAATATTGAAAACATAGTGTTTACTTGAAGTTACATGGATGTAATCCTACACTCATATTGTATTAAATACTCATTTTATTAATTACATGACATGGCTTGACCCCATACTTTATGCCTTGAATACACAAGTAGAACAAGATATCTATGTAATATATATGTAATATAGTATATAAAATATGTGGACCACCCTGGATGGTTAAAACATAGTTTATTTAATGAATGAATCGTGTGTTAATTATAAGAAAACCCATATCCCACATAGACATCCTTGTACAATGAATAATGATACATGGAATGTGACCAATTAGAACACATAGTGCAACCATGTGTTATCCATCTAGAATTCTTGTCACCTCTAGATAAGTTCCTAATATTAATTATTAATTAATTATTAATTTATTTGGTTATGTGTGTGATAAATGAAGATAATGAAGAATAGATTTTGATGATTTACTAAGAAATAATAAAACATTAAATGGATTTTAACTTTTAAATGCATAATGATAAAAAATAAAATAGTTAAATATAAATTTGAGTGCGAAAAATCTAATATTGACTTATTAGTTATAAGTGAAATAAAAGTTATTATTAGGGATAATATTTACTTACAAAATGTCATATTTGATGTATCATTCACATATTGTACAAAATGTAAGCATTAGTACTAATGAAATTTTTATAAAAAATATTTACAACGATAGTCACCAGAACCAAGAGAATATATTTTCACATTAATTTATAATTTTTTTAAATATATAAAAATAAATAATAACTCAATCTTGATATAATTAATTTATTAAGATATTTATCATCTGGAAACCATTTTTTCAATAGTCATGATCCTAGTGTAGAATACTTCTAGCGATAATCCACACATTCTTCTATGATCCCTGAATAACACCGATAGATTTCTAGGTGCTAGTGTGGATGAAAAATAATTTTTGGTGTTCAACTTAATTTATTCCATGATTCATTTAGACATAAAGAATCATCCTTACACTCTTGTTCTTAATATGATAGAGGATAAAGGATAATCCCTAGATATTTCTTTGATATTGAGAGAGAGATCAAGATTTCATCACGTAGAACGATTCTAAATTTTGATCAATTACTACAAAAAATACATAGTAGTTTATTTATAGCGATAGGGTTAGGGTTAAAGTATTATATAATTTTACAAAAACCCTTACATGTTATAATAAACCTTAGATGATTCCACGAAATGTAATTATAAGAATAACATTATTTTCTCATGGAATAGGCTTACTAGAACCACGATAAATATTATTTTCACTAGATTGAAAATTAATATTTATCACCAAACACAATCCTGGACTGCTTATCCTCCTAAGTATTTATTGAATATAGTAATAAATATTTATTCATTAAATTAAAAAACAATTACTATATATTTTTGTAATATATTAATTACCTTGTGAATCAATATTTATTTAATTTATCTGATCAATAAATACTAAATAAAATTATTCTTTGGTCTTGAGAATAATATTTATTCCAATAATTAAATACACATAGAATTTAATTTAGATAAACAGAAACACTTAGTGTGTGGCCCTCTAGGATTATTTTCATTAGAATTAAGCGAGTTTGTCTAAAGTGCAAGATTACTATCTAGCAATGGGTTAAGAAACCCAAGAGAAAGAAATTAATGTCACAACATCAACAACCCCACATGAGATCTCACTGTGAAATATAATCCCTTTTCTAGGATATATCATCAAGAAGGTTACACAGTCATGTCATCAACCTATATAATTGATACAAATTTCTTTGATTATCTTAAATAAACTCATCGTTATAATATTTACATGGAATTTAATATTATATTAGTCTTTCAATAAAAGGGATGAGATATTAACTACCATAAATGTGGAAAATACAGATCCTTCCTCAAGTTATTCATTAATAATACATCATTCATAATGCATCCAATGTACCCAAATTTAACATGATTTTTTTCTCATGGATTACGAAAATACATCTAAGTGAATGATTCATGAAATGAATTAATAATAATAATAAATTATAAGGACCATTACACATGATTTTATAAAGGAATATCAAATGACACATAAACACATGGAACTCCTACTGTCAGGTTTGTTCTCATAATCCCCATTTTAGAGATTAACAAGTGTGAACTTCATGATATAAAGACTCATGTTCTTATGAGTACATGCACCTGACAATCAACATATTACATTCCCTATCATATAATGTTATCCGACCATAGAAATAGTTTTAATAATATTATCATGTAATTTCAAGGGTGTCATCATAGTGGGGAACTGCTATTTCCTTTCAATGTGATAGATAATCTAGGAAATCATTGCATTAACGTCATGGAGAAATAAGAATGACATGTAATAATATAATTAAATTAATATTTACTTATTTAAATATATATATAATCTAAATAAAAAATAAAATTTTCTAGAATATTAACTCTAATATTTTGTTGTTTGGGGATAAATGTAAAAGTTGATCTTGGGAAAAATTATGTGATCATATCTTTCAATTTTTTGGGTTTTAAATTTAACCAAACATATTTTGGAGGATTATTAAGGTTAACTATTATAGAATGGTTTAAGTTAAACTTTTGGTCTTATTTTTTGGTTGTATAGATCAATATATATTTTCATCATGTAAAGATTTATCCATATTGGATAAGTTACGCTCACTATTTTTTTTAGGTAAATATATATAGATAGAAGGAATGAATAGTTACTGTTTTATGGATATTATGATCCATTAAAAGTTATTTTTAGTTCTGCAGGAATGGAAAATACATTTTTAATATAAATTTATCAAAGAAAGTGACGATATAGAAGTTTAAATGGATTTAAACACAACTAAAGGATGAAATTGTGCTTATTAAATAAAAATAATTAAAGTAAGTATGTTATCTCATATTCTCTACCTTGACTGTAAATGATTTCCTCAACTCAAGTAAGAGGAAGATAAATCCATAGAGTCTTATGCGGAAAGTATCGATCAACTATGATGGTAATTTTTAGAATACAACTAGTCCTACAATGATTCATACTTATTTTTAGAAATAAATTATTTGGAAATACTATGTTTCCTAGTAGTGACATAGAATTTGGTTATCATGATAGAATCTACATAGTATTTTATTACTATGTAATGATACACTAATTCATATAAGTGATAATTAAAATTTAAAGGGTTAAATTTATTTAAGGGGGTATAATGTAAAACCCCAATATTTTAGAATATATTTCTCTTTAAATAAATTTTATATGTTCTATAATTTTCTTGACATGAAACACAGATCTTAAAATGAACTGTGATATATTATAACCCAACCATTAAATTGATAGGTTTGAATATGATTAAAAAAATTATGAAATATATATGTGTCTATATACACACACACACACACACATATATATAACTTGTTTACTCAATTAAAATTTATTGATTAATTAATAATAAATACGTACTAAATATTTAGTAATGTCATTTTATTCTTCAAAAAATCATTTTCCTCAAAAATTATTTTTATTGAATTTTGTACATGGAAATTATAATTAATATATACCATCTTTAGATTTTTTTTCATGTGAATATAAATTTTTAAGTTATAATTTAAATATTGTCTTTAGCTTTTTTTTTATTTTTTTGAAAATATATATTTTTTAGTAAATAGTGAAAAATACCTATTTTTGAAAAGTGTCATTTCTTTTTATAAAATAAAGTAAGTTATTAGTCCTATTATGTTTTTAATTTTATATTAAAGTAACATAAGTATAATTTATATTTAAATAATCTAATTAATTATAAAAGAATCAAAATTATACATGTTTTTTGTATAAGTTCATTTTTAGGCTTAAAAACACATTTTTCTAAGAACTGTTCTTTGTTGCATTTTACACATTTATATCAAAATTTATTTATTAAAATTAAAGATATCGAGTCTTGAGAAATTTATTCTATTTTTAGAATTATAAGTTTCTAATTTGGTAACTATTCCCGTTTTGTTTTTGGTCATTATGAATATTAACCTTGGTAAATATGTTGTCACCATGGTAAGGGTAAAACGAGTAAAACATGGTTAAAACCATGAGAGAGGAATTTAAAATAAACCTAAAAAATATCTTTAATCTATTTAATGATTTTTTTGACCATAATCTTCCAATATTCCATGGTATGATTTTTTTTTTATTTTCCTTTGATAATGACTTATATATTATTTTAAGTAAAGAAAATAAAAAATGTCAATATCTTCTCTTTTTAAAACTATAATATTTTTTAATGTGGATAAAAAGAGGTCATGTTTTATTATAAATGGTTATTTCGAATAATAAAAAATTATTTTTGTTATTTTAATTTATTTTTAATATTTAGTGATGGTATAATTACCATAAATGCACCTACAATGTCGACAAAGTGTTTTTCCAAGCCATAGATACTAAATGATTTTAAAAACATATAAATAAAAAAAATTTGAATGAATTTAGGTGTTCTATGAATTTTATGGGTAATTATACTGTATAATTTATAGTAAAAAGGTTTATATTTGAAATAAATTGCTATATTTCTAACGTTAAAGTCAAATTAAATGAGTAGTCTCAAAAATGACATTAATGTTATTTTATGTTATATAATATTTTATTAAATGATTTAAAAATCATAAAAATATTGAAAGTGGATAAGGGGGATGGTATATGATATAAAATCTCACCAATTTATAATTTGTGCTCCAATTTTTACCTTATAATCAAATTTATAACCCTTTATTTTCGAAAAATTTATTACCATAGTTAAGGTTAAAATTGGTTAATAAAGGTATTAAACCAAAATATAAGGTTTAATATTCCT
Source organism: Viscum album (assembly GCA_963277665.1). Classification (NCBI taxonomy): domain Eukaryota; kingdom Viridiplantae; phylum Streptophyta; class Magnoliopsida; order Santalales; family Viscaceae; genus Viscum; species Viscum album. The sequence goes on along the minus strand of OY728164.1, from coordinate 1,135,109,290 downwards.
TATAAACCTGTAAAATTTTTATTAATTGAATGGATATCAACATTAAAATAAATTATATTAAAAAATTTGGTCACTTGGTGTCTCTTATATATGTAAAATAATTTATTATATTTAAATATTTTAAGTACTTTCAAGTCTGTCCTTTCCTTCACTATAAAAGGAAACAAACTATACTCTATTATTCACACAAATATGATCCATTTAGTTCAACAAAAATATTCCAAAAACTCTAATAAACATACCTATATATGTTCTAGAGGTTTTGGTCTCCTCAAAAGATCATCCCTAGGGCCCTTGAGAAGAGATCCAATGGAGGTCTCTCAAAGAGGAGGTAATCATTTTAAATGAACACTTTTAATTTTACTTCTTTTTTTAACTTATTAAGTTCAGTGATAACAATTTAAATAAAATAAAATAATTATATAATATATACTAGTATTTTTTATCTTTATGGTATAACCTTTATCCATATTATTTCCAGCAAGTGGGAAAGGAAAGCCTCAATTGTGTGTACGCGTGGACTACCGCCTCTATGCAAAGATATGATTACTTATACACCATCATTCATGGTTAGTTGTTATAATGTATTTAATATTTTTATATGATATTTATGAAATAATAATGCATTTATAAATATAAAAACTCATCTACCTTTTTACCTTCCCATCCATTGGAAAACTATAACGTCCCTCATGCGTACATGTGGACTACCACATATAAAAATCAATGCGATTCATTTTTAATTTCTTATTTACGGTATTATATGTATGAATATGGTTTTGTAATTGATTTATAATAAATATATATTTATTATACAGGTGTTTTGAACACATATGATGCAAAATGAGACTTGGGGAAAGGGTTATTCATTTCAATATTTTTTCGTTAAGACACAATTGATGTTATGAAAATATTTATGTTTATGAGGTGTATATAAAGATCCTTTGATATTTTATATCATTATTGATTCCTAATTAATGTAATTTAATGTTACAATTGAAATTAATTCATAAAAGGGGTTTTGGTTTGAATGTTACCAAAGTGGTAAGTGTTTATCATCTCAAATTGTCTTCTTCAGGACATATGTTATGTTATAAACATATCTACTTTTATGAGGTGTTTATACTAACTATTTGATATTTTTTATAATTAATACCCTTATTTTAATGGTATTTAATGTTTTATCTAATTTTATATATTTCATGGGGGTTATAACTCAAAAGTAACCAAAGCGGTAAACGATTTATGTTACAATATCAATTATTTTCAAGATTGTATATGAAAAATTTCCATCGAGGGAAATTATATGGATATTATACTTTAAAATATATATATTTTATTCTTTACTGGTTATTTTTATTTTTATTATTTATTATTACCATTTCCATCTATTTGGTACTTAAAATGATTGAGATTTTTTTTAAGGAAATGTCGACCTTATTTTTAATTTGGTTGATGAAATTTTTCTTCAATCTCTATAATCTTAAAAATTGTTTTATGAAAGTTAAAACCTATACTTGAAATGTTTTAAAAAGGTAATTTTATATAACTTTTAATTTATTTACATAGTTTAAAAAAACAATCTTTCAAAATAAAAGTTTTTCCAAAAACTTCCTTTTTGAATTTTTCTAAAGGTGAGAAAGGAATGTTTTGTTTTAACATACATGACATGAACTTATTTTTATGCCATAATGAAGATTATTTGATTTTAATATTAATTTACAAGTTTCATAGTTTATTTGAAAAGAAATAAAATTTGTCAATTTTTTTTGGAATTTTTAGTTAAAATTTTATAAAAATAAAAAGAACTTTTCTCATGTTTCGAAAGAAAGGTTCAAATTAACTTTTAAAGGTATTTTCCATATTTATCAACATTATATAAGGATTTTTATTCTTCACTAGGGATGTGATCTTTTGAAACCATAAAATTTATTTTTTTGGATGACTTATCATGATGATGATTTAAGGAAGATTCTATGAAACTAGTTTCTTTCCCATGGGTTAATTAAGTTATGATGAAACCTTTATGAAACCCATTTTTTTCCATGGGATATGTTATGATGTAATAATAAAATGTTTATGAGATATGATTCCTTTCTATAGTTTATGATATGTTAATATGATGAATATTTTATGATATTATGGCACACATATATATATTTTTCATGATGTGATGGATGGGCCCATAATTATATAGACCTATAATGCATTAAGTAAATATGGATATATCATGGAATAAAAAGTACTATAATGGGGTGTGAAACCAGTTCATTAAGGGACTTTTTTTACTTTGATAGTCTTGGATATGAACCTTGATTATGGAAATGATGGAATAGAGAGTGAACCCAATCCACTATGATAGCCTTGACAGTGATCCTTGACAAAATAAATTAATTTCTATTCTTATTTCTATGAAAAAAACTTATATATTTTTCTTATGATATGTTCTCATGGATCATGAGTGATTATTTATTATTCTACAATCTTACATCATTTACCATTTTTTATGAACAAAATTATTCCATGGTTCATGAATTAAGATATCTGAATGATTGGGCATGAATTTATTAAGTTATGATCACATTCTTATACCCTTATGATTATGTTCAATTTTGATAACTGATTGATATCTTATATGTTTATCCTTACTAAGAATCTGAGATCACCATTTCTTATATTTCCCTTACCATTTTAAGAAGAAAGGTTTCAAATTGGGTATGTCTAATAAGGGTATTATATAATAGGATATTTGTGGGATATGTTGAGTAAATATTAATAAATAACGTGATTATGTATCTATTCTCCAAATAAACAAAACATTTATAGTCTATATGTGTTTATTATTGTGAAACATATTGAATATTCCTTTAAAATGTGTAATATCTATTTATAAAATGATTGGGGCATTATAATTCCATTTTTTTAGTTTTACCACTGATAGTTTATATAATTGATAAAAGTGGTATTTATGGGGGGGGGGGGGTTAATTTTTTTTTGAGTTTTATCGGTTCTTAAAAATCATTGGAAAAGAAACCTTTAACAATGCGAAAAATGCTCTGATAAAACTCCTCATTTATCAGTGTTTTTTAGTATTGATAAAAGAAACCAAAATTTAAGGGATCTTAACACATCATTAATTTTTATCAAAGATTAAAAAATATATATCATTGATAAAAGGTGGTTTTTTAGTAGATATTGTTAATAAGTTACTTATAATTAATAATAATTTAAGTATTTTTTTTTCATGTGTGCACATAATCAAAATAACACATATGTCCCACATGAAATTATTAGGAAAACCCAAAAACACCCCAATGGATTTAACCATATTAAATTACTTAATTTTATCACACATGAGTTGAATACCTTATTTCAATAGGGTTTGAAAGCATAATGATAATGTGAGGGCCCAAAGACCATCCTTGGAACCAAGATCCCCAAGAAACATGATCTTTCCTTAATTTCTAAGCATTTTACTATAGTAATCATGCTAGATACAACAACTGTTACAATTCATACACATAATATTAATAAATATTGTATTAATAATAACTAATATCATATTTAATTATAATATTAAATTGTGTAATTAATAACAATAATTTATAGTTAAATTAATAAGTAATAAAAATGTAATAAAAATTAGTAATGTAATAAATATTACTAATTTAATAATGATTGATAATTAATAATTAATGATGGGATAATAATGAAATTAATAATTATTTTATATTAATTAATAACAATAAAAATAATAATTAATAATTAATAATAATTATATTATTAATTATTAATAACAATTACATTATTAATTATTATTAATAATAATTTAATTCCTAATAAGAATTAATATTTAATAATTAAATTAAATATAATTAATAATTTAATTAATTAATAATTTCAGAATATATAATAATTATTAATTAAAAATAAGTTATAATATAATTATTTTTTTTGGAAAAAACATGAAAATTAATCATTAGAAAACCAAATTATTGAATAAAAAGGACCTAACCTCAAGGGGAATACACCCAAACCAAACCAAAAAATCAAAAAGTCTCTTAAATCTCAAAACATGATGCACAACCACACTTCATTATCTTTTTTAAAAATAAAACCATTAACAAAAAAATCTTGAAGTTGCACACTAAATATCACCGAAGAGGTTCCCTAAGGTCGTAGTGACAACCGAATGAGCACTGGTCAAAGAGATCACGAAGATACAATTTAATTCCAATATAATATTATTCTATGCTTAACCTTAGGAGAATATCAAGCCCACACAAATTAAAATATCATTGATGATCTGGGATCACCATTCAGCTGTGAAATTTTGCTACAAAGATGTTAGAACATTACAAGAGGAATTGTGACCCAAAAAACAAACACTAACCCATGAAACAAAAATTATGGAATAATACACATTGTTCTTTATCACACTCAATGAAGGAAAAATTGTAACATATCAAGTTTTAATAAAGAAACACTATGTTCAATGGCATGCATGATACGCTACATCGAGCTTAAACAAACAACTAAATATTATTATTTAAATGTTAACATTATAAACTAGCTGTTGGAATGACATTAATGAATAATATCAATTGAATTATAAATATATGGTTTACACATGTTTAAATAATGATTCATTTGTTACCAAATTTATTAGAAATAGAAATAAAAAACAATTGAATATAAATGATGCATTTTTATGAAAACGTATTTAAAAGAGAATAATTGTGTTTATAAAATCATATAACTCTTTATGGATTTTTTATTGATGAAAAATTTGTGATAGATATTAAATTTAATGCTTTAAATTCATATTATATATTTTCTAGATATGATATAAGAACAGATTTATTTTTTCAGACAAATGAAGTATTTTTCAAAAAAAATATAGTTTTACCACCTTTTGATGGAGAACCATTTTTAAATAAAGTTTTTGACAATTTTATAAGTTATATTTGACATAAAAAACTTCTTATTTGGAATAGGGATATAAAAATTTACCTTGGTTGAAATTTTGGTATTTTTTTAATGAAATTACTATTTTAATGAACAATGAAAAATACTACATTTTAATTCAAAATTGACTTTTTGTCTAATTTATTTATATAGTTAAAACATATTTTTAATTGGTTTTAAATTGAAATTGGATTATGTTTTTATCATTTAATAAAATTATGGTCATTGGAAGTAATTTTACATTGAAACTTGATATAAACATGAGTCAATCTTTTGATGGTTTTTACTTAAAAAAAACCCGTTTTCTAGTTTTGACAACGAGATTTAATTTTAAATTAATTAATGAAACTTATGGGTTATGAATTTTGAAAAATTTATTCCATATTTGGAATCATATGGTCCAAATTGAGCAAATAGGTACCATTTATTTTTGTACATTATGAATAATAATTACAGTAATTATTTTTATTTACCACGGTTAAAGGTTAAATAAGGTAAATAAGGGTAAAAATAATATCATAATAATATAAAACTACCCTAAAACATGTCCTAATACGAATGGATGATATATTTCCGACCATTTGTTTCCTTGTGTTGATTTTATGACACCACTGAGCCACTTGGGTGTGAAAATGACATGTTATAATAATTAATTTAATGTAAAGGGAAATATAAACATGTATCTTTTTACTAAAATAATTTTAAGGTGGGGTAATATAATTGATCTCTTTTACTATAAATATTAATTAGAAATATAAAAATATTTCCTACATAATTTTATTTTTTTTATAATTTTTAGACATTAAATTAATAAATTTATTTATGACACAATGATGATGCAATGATTACATTATTAATTAAATATTCAAATAAATGATATTATAAATATTAAAATAAATGTAATTTGAAAATTTTTATTCCATACACGAATTTTATGGATGAATATGAAATTTTACCTTTTATTTAATGTAGTTTGTTCGAATGAATCAAGTTTTCACGACTTTAACAAAAATCAATTTCTAAGTAGTGTCAAAATTGACATAAATGAGTTTTTATAAGAAATACTATTTTATTAAATGATATAATAGTCATAAAAATATGATATTTGGAAAAATTATGTATATAATGTTAAAAATGTCATTAATTATCCACTTTAGGATATATTTTCATTTTATAGTAACTATGTCAACCATATAGTGTAAAAATACAAGAAGACATGGTAAGAAGTAATTTATTAACTAAGGACTAAAACCAAAATATAAGGTTAAATTTGTGATATAAACTTGTATAAAACCTATTAGTTGAGAGTATTTCTACCCATACTCATCTTATACTCAGAATTTATCACTTTAGAACTATTATAATTCTAAAATCAATTTATAATAAAATAATATTTCAAGACTTCCCTAAAGTGCCCCTACTACCTCTTATAAAAGACCACCACATCTACCCACTTAATCACACCTATCAATACCCTTGGATCATCCAAATTATACTAAAATAAGCTCCCCAAATCCCTCAATTCATCCTAAAATCCTTACCTTGGATAGAAGTTAACTGCATGAATCCTTTTGGCTCAAATCAAAAAGAGTTACCTGATTTAGAGGTAACATCTTATCTCAAGATCCTTTCATTTATTTTCCTTCTCTACCCCCCTATCCTCTATTTATTCAATTATTTTATAACAAAAAAATATAATCAATATACTAGGATGTTTTTATGGTATGGGGTAAACTTACACATACACTCACCTCTATCTAATGGATATAGAACCCATTGTTTCTGTGTACAACGAACTACTACCTCACGAAACGATGATTGTTCAATTTTATCCTAACACCTATCATAGTGGAAATTATGATGTAAATGTATTTATATATGAAATATATTATATTTATATTGTATATATTATTTTTTAATTTTTATTTACGACATACCTTTATGCTTTGCATAATGTGTAAATACTATAATTTCATTTAAGTGTGGACTACAGCCTCCTCAAAGTGATATGGCTCATTCATTACATACATGAAATGAATAAATTATGAACTTAATGAACTTATTTGACATATATAACATATATATTATACTATAATTATAATATATCTATGTATCATTTAGTTTTCATTCTTTTAATATGACAAAGAAATGAAAGCAGCGTTCATGCGTACGTATGACCTACCATCTCTATGAACAGTGCATTTAATTTCTTATATCCAAATGTTATGGACTATTATAAATACAAATATACTATATATATTTTATATTTAAATCATTAATAATATTTTTTAGATCATGTAATTTTTACCACATGGATAATTTACATCAAAACAAGTTCATTTTCGACTTAAGTACAGAATATCGACAAAATGACTGATATTAAATTAAATAATTTTATATTTTTTATATAATTTTAATATGTGATGTAAAATGAATAATAAAATTGAAATTATTTTACAATAAAGTATAAATTAACCTAAATTTATTATTCAGGAACATAATGATTTTACGCGACGAGTCAGATTCCAGGTACGAGAACTTCTTAAACCAATTTCCAATCGTTGGGTTTTATGCATACTTAAATAATTATATTATTCCAATATTATGTATGGAATAAATATTTATTTATTTCTATTAAAACGCACACTTCATTTTTTATATATATATTGTTGCTACAAATAATCACACCATTAATAAATTCTTACAAATTTTGTAAGGGAAATCTTAACTCAATATCATTTTATTGAATTAAATATCCATGTCATTGGTTTTGTTTTTAAAAGAATATGTGTGAATGGAATATGGTTATTTTAATTTTAATATGAAATTATATTTGGTGTATTTATATTTTTCACTCATAATTATGTCATTGATTTACCCTTAATCTAATGATACAATCTTGGTAAGGGACTTCATCCCAATCTTCTTTCATTGAGGAATATCTTGATATTGTGCACCTTTATTATCATACAAAGTGTATATACAACCCTTTTGAAATTTTATATAATTAATTTATATTTTCTATTGATATTTACAGTTTTGTTTGATTTTATTCTTTAATTATTTTATTCAAGTGTTTCTCAAGTGTTAAGGGACTCTTAAACTAAAACATCATTTTAAATGTTTTAAAGATTTATTATTCTAAATCATCCTCCTTAATGTCCATGTTTTAAAAATGGTTTTAAGGATTTATTTACATAGAAATGAATGTTTTAAAAGTTTAATTCCTTTCAAAATTTTCAAAGTGGTATGATACACTTTTATTCAAAAATATTTTCTTAAATGTTTTAATTTTGTTTTAAAAATGGACTGATTACATCAACATATTGAAATAATATATTTTGAATTGCAATGTGTAAATGTTATTTTTACTTTATTCTTATTTTATGTGTCATGATTATGTTATGGTTTTTGGGAATTGTTTATTTATATGGTTGGTTCTATGATAAAATGAGGTCAAGTGAGCCCATTATTTCTCTCCAATGTATTGAGTAATGTGGTAGAGGTAAACGTTAAAGTTTCTCCTAATAGATTTAGGTAAAATATTCTTATGGGTATTATAAATGTAACCATGATGGTTACTCACAATATAGATATTAAATCTACAATGTAAGTATGTTATTAATTCCATAATTTACCATTATGATTTATGATTTCTAGAATTTTATGATTTCATGAGGTTTGTTAAAGATCTAATGTTTCATGAGTTAAAAGTATGATTTTTTTGGTTTGTATGTATTAACAGACTAACGGTTTTATTCATTATTTTATATTCCTTACTAAGATTTTTATGATCACACAAATTTTTTGAAATGTTTTTCATAGGGTGTAAGGATGCGTAAGAGAAAGGACGAAGTAAAGAATATTTTTATCATGAACAAGAAATCATGTTTTGTTTAAAGGGTTTAGTTAGGTAGAAAAAGTGGATACTGAGTTTAATTGTCCACATGTAATGGATGGGTATATTATGTAATAGTTATGTCTTAATTCTCTAAAACCATAAACCTAAAAATATCCTCAATGTGAATTCTTGAATTTACTCAGGATTATGTAATGTTTAAGGTTGGGGCCTTATAGTTGGTATTAGAGGATGGTTTAGATAACTTTAGAGATTATGATATTTTATTAAGGGTTAGGGATATCATCATGGGTTTATAATTTTAAGGTATATCACAATTTAAATATCTTAGAAACCCCTTTTGAGTCTTTATGATATAAAATATTAATGTAACTAATGGTATTTTTGGAGACATTCACCTTTGAGGAAATTATTGGTTATTAATTTTTGGGATGCAAAATGCGAGGTATGAGATAACCTTTGAGGTTAAAATATGTTATGGTTATTTTTGAGGATTTTATCACATTTTTGGGAATGTTATAAAATTATATAGTTTTTGAGGAAGGACAACCCACAAGATGGGTGACAACCCGTCTCGTCGGACTAGGCTGTGGGGATCAAACCCAAAATTAAAGTGCGGCTAGAATTTATCATCTACCACTAGCCTACATGAAGTACCTGGTTAGTATGAGTTATTATTTTTATTTAAATGATTTTATGGATTAATAATAAGATGATTTTTATAACTTATGTTTTATAAAATTAATATCCCTAGTATAAAAAAATGATTTTGTGATTAATTGATAAATGTAATTTTGGAAGACATTCACTATTTTAGAAAAACTATATGCCTAAGAAAAATAAAATACTATGGGATTTCCTTTGAGGAGTAATGGTTGGATTTTATTTGGGAATAATCTATGTTTTTATTATGGAAATATAGAGATTTGGGTAATTTATGGAAATGATCCACATATCATGGAGAATATGTGATTAGGTGAATTACTTTTCAGTATGATACTTTAATAGTAGTCGATGTTATTTGGAGATAAATTTTAAGATTTATTTTGAAAGGATATGTGATCAAATCCTTATGAATTTTGAGTTTCAGTCTTAGTTTGTATTTTTTTAATGAATTTTAAGGAAATTTGTTTGTTAAATAGTATATGTAAAACTTAGTTATTACTGTTGAATTTTAGAGATTAAAAGTATTCCTTCTCATTATAAAGGATTATTATTTTTAAGAGATTATCTGATCTTTAACTAACCATTTTGGTTTTGGTTAATGTATAATTATAGAGAAAATATATGGTTTATATTTTGTAGATTATGTGATTCTCTAGAAGTTGATTATAGTGATTCAGGAGTGACCAAGTCATCTTAAATACTCATCAATTTAGGAAAAAGATGATTTTGTGGTGGAATTAAATTAATAGATGAAACTCTACATGTCAAGTAAGTATATTTCCTTATGTTATTATTTTAAGTATTAAAATAATTCCTCAAATTTATGAAGTGGATGTTAAATCAGAAATGTTTTCCACTTCCATTTTCCAACTACGAAATCAAAGACTGTTTGACCCATCACAAGTTTGTGGTTTTCTGGTTGTTAACTTTCTCCTGATCATGTTTTCTATCACTATCCCTTAGAACTTGACACTTATTTTTTCTTCCATATCCAGGATTTCCTACATGGAACCCTATTATGTGTTATCTTAGTTGTCCTTTGTAATTCACTTTCGATCTTTTAATGTGGAAGTTTTGTTAATTCTTTTTATGATGTGGGTTTGCAATAAAGGTATTTTGAAAATTCTTACCCTATTACCGACCCTAAATTCAAATTTATAGGATACAATTTATTAAGGGGGGAGGATGTAACATCCATAGTTTTAAGAAAGAAACACTATGTTAAATAGAGTACATGATACACTGCATTAAGCTTAAATGAATAACAAAATATTATTATTTAAATGTTACCGTTATAACCTTGCCGTTGGAATGGAAGAAATGAATAGTATCAACTAAATTACAAAAATATGGTTTATAAATGTTTAAATAACAATTCAATGGTTAACAAATTTATTTTAAATGGAAATAAAAACCAAGTGAATATAAAGGATGTGTTTTTAAGAAAACCTATTTAAAAGAAAATAATTGTGTTTATAAAATCATATCACTATTTATAAATTTCTATTTAATGAAAAATATATGATTGATATTAAATTTAATGTTTTAAATTCATATTATATGTTTTCTAGATATGATATAATAACAAATTCAATTTTTCAGATAAATGAAGTTTTTTTTCCAAAAAAATACAGTTTTAACGACTTTTGATGGAGAACCCTTTTTAAATCTAGTTTTTGAATATTTTATAAGTTATATTTGACATAATAAACTTATTATTTTTAAGAGGTACATAAAAATTTACCTTGTTTGATTTTTTTATTTTTCTAATGAAATTCATATTTTAATGAATAGTGAAAAATATTGCATTTTAATTCAAAACTGCATTTTCATCTAATTTATTTATGGAGTTAGATTATATTTTTAATTGATTTAAAAGTGTAATTGTATTATGTTTTCATTATTCAATCAAATTATGGTCATTGTAAGGGATTTAATATTGAAATTTTATATAAACACGTGTCAATCTTTTGATGGTTTTTACTTTTTAAAAAAACCTATTTCTCCTTTTGACAACGAGATTTAATTTTAAATTAATTACTGCAACTTATGGGCTCTGAATTTAAAAAAATAGATTCCATATTTTTAATCATAATTTCCAAATTGAGTAAATATGTACCTTTTTTTGGAAATTATGAATAGTAATTTGAGTAATTATTTTTATTTACCACATTTAAAGACTAAATTAGGTAAATAAGGGTAAAAATAATATTATAATAATATAAAAAACCCTAAAACATGTAATAATACTATTGGATGAGATATTTACGACACTTTCCATCTTTGGGTATATTTTAGGACCCCATGGAGCCACTTGGGGTGTGAAAATGACAGGTTATAATAATTTATTTAAGGTAAAGGGAAATTTAACATAAACATGTATCTTTTTAATAAAACAATTTTAAGGCGGGGTTATATAATTTATATATTTAAATATAAATAATAATTATAAAGATAAAAATATTTCCTATATCATGATATTTTATTTATAATTTTTATAAAATAAATAAATAAATTTATTTATGACACAATGATGATGCAATGATTACCTTATAAATGAAATATTCAAATAAATTATATTATAAATATTAAAATAAATGGAATTTGAAAATTTTTATTCCATACAGTAATTTCATGTATTGATATGAAATATTATATTTGAGTTAATGTAATTTTTTCTAATGAATAAATTTTTCATGAATTTAACAAAAATCAATTTCTAAATTGTGTCAAAATTGACATAAATTAGTTTTTATAATAGATAATATTTTATTAAATGAAACAATAGTCATAAAAATATGAGGTTAGTACAAATTAATTATATAAAGTTAAAAATACCATTAATGATCCACTTGAGGTTCTATTTTTATTTTATAGTAACTATACTAACCATATAGTATAAAAATACAAGAAGACATTGTAAGATGTAATTTATTTAACTAAGGGTTAAAGCCAATAGATAAGGTTAATTTTTTTAGATAAACATGTCTAAAACCTATTGGGTGAGAGTATTTTGGCCCATCCTCATATTATCCTCAGAATTTATCCCTTTGGAACTATTATAAATCTAAAATTAATTTATAATAAAATAATATTTCAACACTTTCCTAAAGTGCCCCTCATCCCTTTTATAAAAGAACACTACATCTACCCACTTACTCACACATCTTAAACCCCTTCTATCATCCAAATTATGATCAAATAATCTCCCAGAATCCCTAAATTCAACCTATAAGGCTTACCTTGGGCATAAGGAAACTCAAGAAAGCCTTTTGGCTCAAATAAAAAAGAGTTACCTGATTTAGAGGTAACGTCTTCTCTCAAGATCCTTTAATTAGTTTTCCTTATCCAACCCCCTATACAATATTTATTCCTTTATTTTATAAAAAAATTATATCCTAAATATAACATGATATTTTTATGATAAGGGTTTGACATACACTTACACTCACCTCCATCTAATGGATATCGAACATATTGTTTTTGTGTCTGGTGAACAACTGCCTCACAAAACGATGATTGTTCAATTTTCTCCTACCACCTCTCATGGTGACCATTATAATGGAATAGTATTTATATATAGAATATATTATATTTATGTTTTCTTTATTCTTCTATAATTTTTATTCAAAACACACCTTTATTCTTTCCATAATGTGTAAATACGATGATTTCATTTGCGGAAGTGTGGACTACTGCCCCCTCAAAGTGATATGAATCGTTCATTATATACATGGTACATATAAAGGATGGTGTTAATGAAATTATGTAACATATATAACATATATACTATAATATAATAATATTATACCTATGTATCATTTATTTTTCATTCCTTTAATATGACAATGAAATGAAACTAGTGTTCATGCGTATGTACGACCTACTGTCTCCAAAAACGATGTATTTCATTTCTTATCTTCAAATGTTATAGAATATTATAAATACATATATAACAGATATATATGATATTTAAATCATAAATAATATTTTGGATATGATGTACTTTTGACCAGATGGAAAATTTACTTGAAAATAAGTTCATTTTTAACTCAAGTACCGAATATCGACAAAATGAATGATATGAACTTAAATAATTATGTAATTTTTATATCATGATAATAAGTGATATAAAATAAAAATAAACTTTAAATTTTTTCTCAATCAATTATAAATTAGCCTAAATTTATTATTCAGGAATATAACGATTGTGCGTGACGAGTCAGACTCAAGGTAAGGGAACTTTTTAACCTAATTTCCACTTGTTGGGTTTTATGAATACTTCATTGATTATATTTTTCCAAGAATATGTGTGGAATCACTATTTATTTATTTATTTTGTTATTTACACTCTAATTTGTGTGAATATACTATTTATATATATAATCACCCCATTGATAAATTCTTACGATTTTTATAAGGGAAATCTTAACTCAATTTCATTTCATTGAGTTAAATATCCATGTAATTGGTTTTGTTTTTGTAAGAATTTGTGTGAATTAACTCTGATTTTTTTAAACTAAATATACAATTATATTGGGTTTATTTATATTTTCCACACATAATTATCTCATTGATTTATCCTTAATCTAATGATATGATCTTGGTAAGGTACTTCATCTCAATATCATTTCATTGAGGAATATCTTGATATTGTGCAACTTTATTTTCCTATAAAGTGTACATAAAACCCTTTTGACATTTTATATCATGAATTTATATATTCTCTTGATATTTATAGTTTATTTTGATTTTATTCTTTAATTATTTTTATTCAAGTTTTTCTCAAGTGTTAAAGGACTCTTTAACTAAAACATATTTTTAAATGTTTTAAATATTTTTTCTTCTAAATAATCCTCTTTAATGTACATGTTTTAAAAATGGTTTTAAGGATTTATTTATATATAATTTAATGTTTTAAAAGGTTAATTCCTTTTCAAAGTTTCAATGTGGTACAAGACACTTTGATTCAAAAATCTTATTTTTAAATGTTTTAATTGTGTTTTAAAAATGGATTGATTACATCAATATCTTGAAATTATATCTTGTGAACTGTAATGTGGAAATGTTATTTTTACTTCTTTCTTGTTTTATATTTCTTGATTAGGTTATGGTTCCTAGGAATTGTTTTTTTATACAGGTGGTTATATGATAAACTGAGGGTGGGTAATCCCATGATAGCTCTCCAATTCATTGGGTAACATGACATATGTAAACGTTAAGGTTACTCCTAAAAGATTTAGGAAAAATACTATGATGGGTAATCCAAACAGAACCGTGAAGGTTACTATATATGTAGCTATGAAAGCTAAAATGTAAGTATATTATAAATTCCATAAGTTAACTTTATGATTTATGATTTCTATGATCATATGATTTCATGAGGTTTGTTAAAGATCTTATGTTTTATGAGTGAAAAGTATGATTTAATTAGATTGTATGCATTCATGGACTAATGGTTTTATTCCTTATTTTATATTATTTATGAAGCTTTTTATACTCATACTCAGTTTTTGAAATGTTTTCCACATGGTATAAGGATGGGTATGAAAAAGGAAGTATCAAATAAAATTTTTATCAAGAAAAAAAATCACGTTTTGTTTAAAGGGTTTCCTTTGGTGGAAAAAGTGGACGCTGAGTGTAACTATCCACATGTAATGTATGGGTATATTATGTAATAGTTATAGTCCAATTATATAAAAATATAAACCTAAAAATATCCTTAATTTTAATTCTTGACTTAACTCAAGATTATGTTATGATTATAGCTTGGGCCTTATAATAATACCATAACTCTACAAGAACCATCACATGGCCACAAAGATCATTAGTCCCATGGATATTCCTAATATTAGCTATACTCAAAGCTTTTTGAATCGAAAAATCATTTAGAAAGTTATTGTGATTGAAGATAAAATAATTATTCCATATCCAAATAAACCAAGAAATATAAAATTTCCTAGAAAATCCTAGAGTCTATGGAATTAAAACACTAGGTAAAAGAATATAAAGTAGAGGACATCATTTGATATGGATGAAGTTTCTTTCCCTCAAGATTACCAAATTGGTAAAACAAAAGGGAAATGAAATATAACATGCTAATTAGTTTTCGGGAAAAAATAGAAAGTACAAAAATCTACAGGGGAAAAATGCCTCCTCCACAACACACCTCTAATTAGAAGTAAATTACCCACAAAAATCAACCAAAACTACCAAACCTTAAATAAATATTTAGAAGACTAAATATTATACCATACTGTATCAAAATCATAATCCTTCCTCTATATATCCTTCCAGTATCCATATTTCATAGAGGAAAAACCATTCCCCCAAAATTTTGAAACAATTCTATTCTCTCACATTCACCTACAAACAAGTATTTTCAATATAATATTTTTATACATTTTTTGAAATGTGACTGAATGTTATCAACACCTTAACTAGAGAAGTCATATTTAATAATATCCCACAAACCACACTTTCTATACCATTAGAAGAAGTTATTAAAAGAAACCAATAGTTTGCACCCCAATTAAAGTGTCATTTCATATAATCACAAAACTTACATCCAAATTGTTCCAACAAAGACCCTCTAAAATGAGTGTCTTTTCTACTTAGATAATATAATAAAGGAAACTAAGAAATAACCTTAAATGAGATTGGATAAACTAGTACATAGAGAATATTTATCACACAAAACTCATTCATGTAGGGAGATAGAGGATATTAATAGCCTCCAACACTTATTATTAAGGAGGGAAGTATTAAAGGATTCCACATACCTAAAATAAAACACCCTCCTCCTTATAATGATAAAGCGTTTCTAATGAAACTATGTGAATATTCCACCCACCAGACTATGGACCCCACCAAAATAAAAAAACATGGAGTGGAGATGATAAATAAGAGCATTCAGTTGTTTGAAAATGGATATAATATAATGTAGAATATACTAAACCATTGATTTTATCAAAACATTCATTTCATCCTATGAAAGACTCTTCCCCCAACCATTATTCTCCTTCCAAGCCCTATAAAAAATATATATAATCACCTATATATTATAACTTCCAATTACAAATGGGATCCCAAAGTATTTATTATATCTAGAAACTTATCTAATATTAAGAATATAAAATATTTCATTCCACCATTCTAGAAGGAAACATTTTCTAAAAGAATCCTCCAATTTATAGAAATAAATCTTTTGACCCAACACATCACTATAACAGTGAATAAGATGATATATATGTTAAAATTTATCATGAGAATCTATAAAGAGTAAAATAAATTATCTATTAAGAAAATATATGATATCATAGAGATATTAATGTTAACATTAGTGATATGAACCATTCCCTATAAAACTACATTTGAGATAAACATAAAGAATACATAAAACAATAATGGAAAAGTGATAAAGTGATTGGGATCCCCCTGCCTCAAACCTCTCGATGAGAGGAAAAATTCTATGATATCACCATTAATATTGATTTTATAAGTGACCTTAAAAAATAATATCATAATTTTTTTGATAAAAATATTATGAAACCCATATTTAGAGAGGACATGCTCAAGGAAATGCCACTCAACCCCGTAACACACCTTCATGATTTCAAGATTTATAGTAATGTAACCTTTATGATCCATAAATAATACATTCATAGAGTGGAGCACTTCATGGGAAATAATTAAATTATCTCTGATCAAATCCTAGGTTATGAATTCCCATTAATCATTAGAAATAATATATTGTAAGATAAGTCTCAAAATATTATCCAAAACCTTTAAGACAATTTTATAAATCACACTACAAAGGATAATAAGCTGAAACTACACCATCGTGAAAGGCCTATAAACTTTAGCGATAATGGTTATAATAGGTTCATTAAATGTCCTAATATCCACCATAATCTTACATAATTTATTAAATATATTTAAAATATTGATGCCAATTATATGAAAAACTCTCTTATAAAAGGTCATGTAAAGACCATTGGCCCAAAGAGTCTTAAAAGAGTACATGAAATGTATAGCATTGACAACATCAACCTAATGTATATCAACAAGTAATTTAGTATTCATATATATATATATACCATCGATTTTAGTCACTCATTCACTTCTATTAAGATGAGAATCTTCTGATATTTGAACAATGAACCATAAAAACTAGTGGCCATCCTTTTAATAGCATTTCTAATATCAACCCATTGACCCTATGAACTTTTTTGATTACGAATAAAATAATTTCACTACCTAGAAGATTTATTTTGATAAAAGAACACAATATTTTGATCCTATTATTGTAGGAGTATCTCCCTTGATCAAATATTTCAATATTACTCCTTTATCAGGAGAAATTCATCAATATTCTGTTCTAAAAAATGTAATCTCCTGAAAGAAAAATGGAAACACCATACCCTAATTCCTATATAGTTATCTTTCAATTATTTAGATGTTATGGTCAAAATTTCTATATTTTATATCCAGAAAGACTATAAATTTTTATCCATATATAGAAACTTATATATAATTATTTTGAACCCTTGGAGCCACACATCCTTAATAATATGATCACGATTTTGATCTTTCAAACACAAAGTTCAAAAATTTAAAACTCCTCCACATGGGCCTGGAAACATTAATTTTAATGAAATTCACCTTAATTATCTTATGGTATGTAGTAACAAGAAGAATTTAAGACACTTTAAAGGGGTAAAGTATTCAACCACTCAGACTAAGCCACACACATAACAAACCATTCCAAAATACTTATAGTTAGATTGTGACCCCTAGACCATGTGAAAGAATCTCCCTCAAAACCCAAGTTAGAAAAGTATGTACCATATAAATTACTCTGGAATTATTTCATAAAATTAAAATTAAATATGACCCCAAAAAACTTCTCCTTATAAAAAATAATTTCATTGAAATTACCTCTAATAAGGTTAGGTCCCACAAATTCTTATTTAATCCTCCTGATAAGATATCAGGTCCTCCATTTTTCACTCCCAAAGGCCAAACATATAGGACAATGAAAAACTAAACACCCAATACTCATCCCAAATTAAAGCAAGAAGAAAAAAATGATTTATAAACAACTTAAACCATTTAAATATTTTTTTTAAAACATAATAAAATACCCTAAACTCTCTTTTCCATTCCAATGAAATTATCATTTTTTTCACTTATTTTTTAAAATTATTTTAATGATTTAATCTAAATTTATTCACTAAAACCAGTTGGTGGGTCTGTAAACCACATTCATGAAAACTATCTAATAATTATGTATCTTGCATAGATGTGGCTAATTTAAGACACATAATTATCTAAAGTATTGAGTGTACAATATTAAATTTATAAATGAATCTATAAAAAAATTATTACATAGAATTTATGAACATGGTTAAAATAATATGTATAAAACTTTTTAATCTTGTGTGATCAATATTAACATAGGCCTTGTTTTGTTTCTAAAGGATGTGTGGATTTTTTCACACTTACTAGAAAATATTATAAAATTTCAACACCCACCATTTTATTCATAAGTTATTCTATACTCTAACGATGGTGGTGGTGATATTTTTTTAATAATTTTTTCTTTTAACAATTCAGTAGGTATAATTTCTATTTTTTAATTTTAATTTTAATTTAGATTTATTTTATATTTATTAGTTTATTTTATTTAATTTTTAATTGATTGGATTTAATTATTATTATTTATAATTTATTTAAATGATAGTTTGTTTTATTTTTAGAATTTTTGTTTCATATTAGGTAAATAATAAAAATAAAAATAACAACAAAAAAACAACAACAACAAGCATAATAGTAATAATAATAATATTTGTATTAGTAAATTTAAAAATAAAAATTAATAATAAAAATAAAAATAAATATAGATTTCATTTTGTATTCTTGGATTATGAATGGTCTTGAGTTTAACCAAACAATGTATGTTTTAATTTAAATAATTTAATTGTATTTATTGAATGGTTTAATAATTTGTAATAATTATTTTTAATTTAATTATTATGGGTCTGCGTATCATCCCTATCTATTATAATGTAATTCCATGTGTGTCCATGGTTACTTTTATGTATTTCCATACACTTGGATATTTTCATTGGTATATGAGTGACATTGTAAAAAATGAATATTTCACAACAATTGTGATGTTCTTTTCTAGATCTAAAGTTAATTCAAAGAGAATGACTCAAAGAAGGTGGTAGATTATATTACATATTCCAAGTGATAGTGAATAATTTTTCTCCTTTTGTTCTAGTTTGATTATCACCACTTGATAAACCAAATAGTGTACTATAAATCATGATAATATTATTGTAAATATGTTCTAAATCATAAACCATGACATGGTGAGGGACACAATGATGTATTTCAGGTATTCTCATGGTTTTTGAAAACATGGAAAATTTTATATTAGGGATGATTTGAGATCTTATTCAGTCGAATTTCTTATGATGTTTATGTTGTAGTTGGTTTCCCATAACTAGCTATATTTATGATTTAATCAATTGAATATTCATGGTTATGAATATTAATTTATATCTTATCACATGATGATTGTTCTTCTACATGAAATCTATGTGATAATTTCCTAATGGTAATTTCCATAGTAAAAGGCCATAGATGTTCCCTAAAATGATGATAACATAAAAATTCCATGAAATTATTCTTAAATATATGTTCTATATCTAGATGGTATCATTTTATGGGAAAAAAATGATACAAGTTATCAGAGGTGGATACTCATAAGACTTTGAGAAACATTCTCATGGTGTACACCCTTGGTAATCTCAAGATAGAAGGTTATGATAACATGACTCTCTAATAGTAATTTCACATATTTTACGTGTCATTATATATTACTATTTGTGGAGGTGTGTAATGTTCCTTATACTTTAGATTATTAATAATTCATATCATGGTTCACACAATTTGATGTATTGATGAAAACCATGATGACTTGTACTCATGGTGAGGTAGGATACATTGGGTCCATCATGAGTGATATGAAATTAATGAATAAATAAAGAAAATTATTTTTTCATTATATATAATGTTAGTACTATCTTTTTTTTATTAAAATAAAACTATTTGATAAATTAATGGGCATGTAATGATATTTATGTGTTCATTTTTAAAAACTCAAATAAAAAAAATTCGAGCATATAGGTTATTGACACATTATATGAGACCTGCTTGAATTAGATGTGGAGAAAAAAGGGGATTATATTACATAATAATAATTTGTATGAGTTTTTATGTTGTTGTGACATTAAATAATTTCTCTGTGGGTTCCTTGGCACGTTTCTAGATGCTAGAATTTGACTTTAGGCGGTTATTTTTAATTACACTAAGAAAGGATCCTTGAGGGTCACACACTAAGTGTACTAAAATACTCATTTAAATTCTATATAAACATAAAATATTGAATAAATATTATTCCAATACATGGTTTAATTATTATTCAAGTTTAGTTGATCACATATATTGAGTCACTAGTTATTCAATAAAATATTAGTGAGTTGAATATTTAATAAATATTTGTTCACTATTTTTGTAAATATAGTATCTATTTATTTATCAGTGAAGAACATAGTGATATTTATTTATTTTAAAAAAATACATAATATAAAGCTTGATTAATATTGAATAGGATGGGATAATTGATATTATTAGTCTTGTGAGAGATAACATATTAAAAATTATTTTAATTAATATTAATCTATTTGTTGAATGAAATTATATTTATTTATCTATGAGTTTAAAATAAGCTAATTAAATAAGAATAATATTATTATTTAGACATGAGGTTCACTGGGTATTAAAATAATCCTAAGGGCCAATGTGTAATTATTAATCTATATCCCTAACAATATTTAAACCCCATTATGACATTTTCTATCTAAGTTAAGGCCTAGCTATTCTAATCATTATGCACAATGAATTCTTGAGATTACTCTAAATACCTAGATATCCCTTCTCTTAGAAATCTCTCAAGAATAGAGAGAAATATTCCTCCACCACCCTCTCTAAAGTTTAGAGAGAACAAGAAGAGTCCTTCCATCTCAAAGTTATTATTGTGGTAATCATCAATGTATGATGCAAGCATTACAATATTCCACAGAAACACTTGGATATTTCAATAGTGACGTTTGAAGGTTTGTGGTTCATGTTTAGATCACTAATAAGGGGAATCTACCCATGATTTCCCTTATAAAATGATGACATGACATGGAGGAATCATCAAATTCATCAATGAAGAAATAATTTTAGGGAAGGGTAACTTTTTATTTAAATAAATTGATTATCAACTATATGTAATGACCCTATCTCTCTTGGTTCCAAAATCCTCTATCAAACATATTCAAATTTCATTTTTTCTTCATGATGTTTATTTTAATGTAAATTATGAATGATTTTTTGAAACCTGATAAATGATGAGTTTTCCATGAACCAATAGGTGCTTCCACCATATTCAGAACCATCAAGTGGTATCAGAGTGGTCAAATTTTAATGTATAATTATTTATTAATCATTTATCATTAATATGTATTTGTTATTATTATTATTTTTTGGATTTTTTCTTATTTAAATTAAAATTTCAAAATATCCTCTTCTTATTCTTTGTTCTTGATCATATAACTAAGAACACATTAAAAATATACAAAGAGAATTTGAAGATTCCATTAAGTGGTTCCAAGAGTTGTATCTGTATAACACACCACTACAAGGTGTGTAACCTGTTGCTACATGCCATGTATGAGTGTATACTCTACATGGATAAATCATGAGAAATCTGGGCTATCATAGTAAATTCACGAATAGTGAATTACTAAACACCTTATGTTGACCAAACTAGACTCACACATGGTTTTATAGACAACATGTTGTGTAAATATTACATATGGTGGGTAGTACATGTATTTTTTCATTAGAAAATGCATTTTAAAATATGTTTTTTGTATTTATTACATTATGTATGTGACTGAAAACTGATAAACACATTAATTAATGCACATTATGTGGTGGTCATGTAACTAGAACACACCAGGTTTATTTAATTTATATTACATGATGGTCATGTAATCAATATGCATGTGGTGTATTTAATTAAAATTATTTAGTGATCATTTAATTAATTCACATGCAGTGTAATGCACACAATGTGTAATTAATTCACATATAATGCGTAATTAATTCCCACAAAATCTACAATTAATCCATGTTAGATATGTAATTATTTTACATAAAATGCAATTAATTAATTTATACCCTGTTTATTTAATTAACATGCATACTAATTAATTAATTCCCACAGTATATTTAATTCACATGTGATGTAATTAATTCATATATGATGTATTATTAATACACACATGTAGTGTTTAATACACATGGTGTAATTAATTTGTTTATGTGATGTACGTGTTAGCCTAGGATATACATACATAAATTATTTTATGTGTAAATAAAATTAATTACATTAATAAACTAGGATACATGTCATATAGATATGGTTTAAAAGATATTAAATTACCTATTAATTCCATTTAAATTTTAGAACTTGTGACAACCTGAACTGTTATAAATAAAATTCCACTTTTATTTTAATTAAAATTTTTATTATATATTATAGTTACATAAAACACATGAACTCCTTTGGTTTTATTATATACAATTTTAAAACCATTAGAAATCACTACCATTGATAATACAACCATTTAATAATGATCACATGATTATTATAAATATAGGGTTTTATAAAATCCAATTGACACAGACAAAGGAAGTGATGACATAAACTAGTAAGATCGTACGCTATGAATCTGATTTATCAGAGATTCCAATGGATATAACATCATTAGAATTTTCCCTGGACCAAGACAAAGTTAATATCCAATAACTTAAGAATGAGTGAAACTATTTATGATAGAAGTTCAAGCTCATCGAGACCACAACCCAAACCATGTACACCGAAGCACCCCATGAAAGTATCAGTATTGTGCACCTTAATCTTAGGGTGTTCACTTGTGTATTAAAGGGATATGTATCAATAACATGAAAAAATTATTATGTATACTATTTGGTACAGAATAATGAATATATTTTCATCCTATTATTATTACTTTACAATTGTTTTTTATTTTTATACAATAAAACAGAAAAGTATTTTTGGGTAACATTAAAATTTAGTTAAGGAATTTATTTGGATGAATTAATGGTTTTTTGAAATAAATAATATTTTAAGAAAATATTTTTATAAAATATAAATGATCATATAATTTTTATGTAGTGAAATGTAATTATTATATGGGTTCTAAGAGTATTATTAAAAAACCCAGTATTTCACAATAAATATGGATTATTATTTTAAAATTTTAAATGCACATATTTAGAAAATTATTTAGGTAAAATACATATTATTTTTGGAAACATAATGTTGAAATCATCCAATAGTTATTTTTCATAATTTTATGAGAGAGTCGAATATTTGGGTAAAAATTAAATACCGTATAAATATACTTTGCGTATTATGACATAATAAAGACCAAAAAGTGATGTAATAAATACTATAACGGGAATCCATGAACAAATATATTTTTTTACTTTAAAATAATGTAATTTTACATTTATTTGTTTAATTTTATAATGCCTTTATGAATCCTCCCAAACCATTAATTTATTTTAAGGTTTTAAAAGCATTTGTTTAAGAGTACGACACACTTACACATAAGAAATTGTATTATTTTTGTAAGTTATACCCTTGTACTTATTAAAAAATGAATATGAATCTCATTTTTCATAAACCACAGGCAAAAACCAAGGAAAGGTTTGTGGTTTTGGTAATTTTATTATAGAGTCCAAAACCTAAGTTTGATAAATATTAAAGAAATCCTCACTCTTTTCATATATAAACCCACCCAAGATTCAATTTATCATCACTCAAAATCCTTATAGGATACCCTTACTCTTCTCTCCTATCTCTAGAGTCCTCTAAAGGCACATAATCTCTCAAGAATCTTCTCCCAAGAATTTTGAGTCACACACTCAAGTATGGGATCCTCACCTTCTCTTATTTATTCAAATTTTTTAATTATCTCATGCCTTTTATTTCCAATTAATAATGTTGGGTCATGTATTTAAATATCCCTATTACTACACATTTGATATAAAAATTATGAGATACCCCTTTATATCTCATAAACCCAATTTAAGAATTTTTATGTGACGCCATTTTGCTGCTGAAATTTAGCTGTGATTTTCCATGTCAAAACAATTTTGTAGTGAATACCATACCCATTTCATATCAAGGGTGTTAACTTTTGTACAATTATACTTTTTTGACTTTATACTTACATGTATTAATTCCACACTCTTTGATCGTAGAATAAAATATGATGATGAATGAATCCGTGTTTTATGATCTTTGTGGCACACTTAAGCCTGGGAATGAAATGAAAGTGATGGGTGCGACCATAATTATATAGCACTCTAATACTTTGGGAAATATTCAGTCTCATGAGATGTCATTTTTGGATAGTGAGTGAACCTAATTCCTTTATGGTACTATTTCCATCAGGATGTCTTTGAAGTTTTCCTTGACCTATGTTTTTGATGCAGTGTTTTATGTTGTTTCCACATTTCACATGTTTCCTTTATGTTATCATGGTATATCATGTCTCATTATTAATATTTATGATTTACACTATTTTTATACCCCATTGATATAAATATTTTCTAATATTAAATATCCTCTTCATGTTATTCCATGTTTATTCCCTTATTGGGCTTTATTATTACCCATCTCTTATATATGTCCCCATGTTATCTCATGCAGTTTTAAGTGAGAGCATGTTAAAGAAGTTTTCAATGAGCTGCACACCTGACTTAGTGTAACCTAGTACACATCAATGAGCCTTACTTCACACCTGGTTTGATACTCATGGGGGACATTCTTTGGTAAATTCACAATCTCATTAAAAACCATTATTAAGGGAACATAAATTCTCATAAAAATGTTTGTTTGGAAATAGATCATATTTAACATAGATTGAAGTCTAGAAATTCATAAATTAAGAAATAAATGTAAGTTATAAGTTATCCCTTAATTTCATTAAATTTTATTTTATTTTTTAATAGTTTAAAAATATTCATCTCTAATTTTTTCTTTATTATAGCTAATAGATGGAAATAAGAGAAATAAGGTAAAAAATTAATGTGACTGGAAATGTGAGGAATTCTCTAATGAGATTCCCAACCTGATGGGAGTAGAAATCAAAAACTTGTGATGATACTCTTTCAGATGATTTAGGTTCTGAATAGAAAACTCGATCAAGAGGATCACCCAAATCCTTATAATAAAGAACAAGATGAAGTTTAAATATTTATTTGAAAAAGTCCTCTGACTTTCAATGGATCATCCAATCCCTTAATCTTAGAACAATTGATCAACTCCATCCTTAAATTATATGAATAAGAGAAGGTTATAATGTATTTTTATTATATGGAGGGAGAAGATGATCAGTGGTTTACATTGTTTAATAATATGAATCATGAGGAATAAATCGAAGTGCTTGGAAGAAAGGAATTTTGGAAAATGTTTTTCAATAAATATTTTCCTCACACTCACTGACTTAAAATGGAAAGGGATTTACTTTACCTTAAGAAACAATATGACAAATATATTGGGGAATACAAGGAAAACATAACAAAATTTTCACGATACACCTCCGTCTTTGTCATTATCCTCAAATGAAAGTTGAACTCTTATTTGGTGGGATAAAACCTAGTATATGAAAAGACCTGGTGATCTGTGACTTTGATAGCTATGACAAAATTTTTCTATGTTCTTTGAAAGTTGAAATAGAGATTAGCGAATCTCAAGGGTATCATGGGTATAAAAAGTGGAAATAGGAGCTTAATTATAGTATTATGATGGAGAAATATAATGGTGCAAAGAAATTTTTACATCCCACATTTCAAAGGTGTATAAAGAATAACCTTATAAATTTCCTAAAGAGAATGAGGAAATGATTTAGGTGTAGGATGGAATGAAACCTATCTATCTATTTCTGATAGAAGAATCCTGCTAATGTGATAGAGGAAAGGGATTCTTTAGTCAAACCTCAATGTATTTTTTATTGCTACAACTATAGGGAACTAGGGAACTTTGCAAACCAATTAACTAAGCCAAGGGTTTTCAAAGACAACCAACAACCTCCAAGTCAGCAAGGGAGTGATTTTTCCATCACAACCGCTAAGGTGGATCTTGAAAATAAAGAGGTGACATGTATATTAGTTATTCATTCAAGGATAGTGAGAATATTTTTTTTGATTATAGTTTTAAACATTCCTTAATATCATGAAAGTTTATTAGAACTATTCAAACACCAAAAAAAATCATGGAATTCGATTTATCAGTGAAAATGGAAAATGGTGCAATTATTACATCCCGAGTATATAACTCCTCCTCTATCACAAATTTTGAGATGAAATTACCATAAAACCTTGTCATAATACCTTTTATAGAATTTTATTCAGTTAAAGATATATATTGACTTTCCTTATATAAGTCCAACATAAATTTCCATGAGAAGGAAATTAGTCATCGTATGGGAATTGACCCCCAATTATGTACAAGTGAATGTAAGAGTATGACTATTATTTAGTACCAAAATCAAAATCATGGATAATATTTCCCTATAATCAAGTGTATCTAGCTCTAATGTTTGGTTCTAAAGAAAAATCATCCTCAAATACACGCCTATTGTGAGGTAATACACTGTTATGTTTCTAAAGGAATTTCCTAGTCTTTTTACTTGGTGAGAGGTTGAATTCTCAATCAAGCTCAAACATGGGATGTTACCATTATCCAAGAATCGATATAGAATAGATGTTGTGGAACTTGAGGGGATGAATAAATAACTACAATAGAATCTATATAAATGGATCATACACCCAAGTGTTTCACCATGGGATGCACCCATCCTCTTCATCGAGGAGAAGGACGGGCCAATACATCTTTGCATTGATTATCATGATCTAAACAAGATCATGATAAAGAAAAATCATCCTCTACCATGGATTGATAAATTTTTCAATCAGCTACATAGATAACAATACTTATCCAAGGTAGATCTTTGATCGGGATATCACTAAGTTAGGGTGATGAAGGAGGATATCCCAAAACTACTTTTTGTACAAGGTATGGGCATTATGAGTTCCTAGAAATTACATTTAGACTTACTAATTGTCCATAAATATTCATGGCCTTGATTAATTGAGTCTTTCAATATTACATCTACAAATTTTTGGTTGTATTTATAGATGATATTATAATATAATCAAAAACCAAGGAGGATCATGGAGAGCATCTGAGAACTATTCTAAAGACCTTGAGTAAGGATAAGATTTATGCCATGTACAACAAATTTTATTTTTGGTTGAAATAAGTCTCATTCTTGGGGAATATCATCACAAACAATAGGATATCACTAAACCCTTAAAGAAAAAATAAATTGAAGGATGGATGAGGAAAAAATAGGTGATTTAGATTAGTGGGGTATTATCATCTATTTTTGATAAATGTATTATGATTTTAAAACCCTCTAACCAGTCTAACTTGTAAGGGAGTTATGTTTTATTGGAATGATAAATGTGAAGAGAGTTTCAAGGAGTTTAAAAGGAGGCTTATCACTACCCCTATAGTCAGACTACCCATAAGTGGAGAACTTTTTATAGTATTCATCGATTCATTGAAGAAGGGATTGGTC
Organism: Viscum album; assembly: GCA_963277665.1. Classification (NCBI taxonomy): domain Eukaryota; kingdom Viridiplantae; phylum Streptophyta; class Magnoliopsida; order Santalales; family Viscaceae; genus Viscum; species Viscum album. The sequence continues at coordinate 1,135,080,994 of OY728164.1, read as the reverse complement.
TGTGTATTAATTTAGAATGAAAAAGTAATAGCCTATGATTAAAGGTAGTTGAAAGTTCATGACCAGATTTACCCACCATATGGTCTGGAGTTGGTTGTAGGGATCTTTGCTTTGAAAATATAGAGGAATTATCTCTTTGGGGAGAAGTGTAAAATATATACAGATCATAAAATCTTCAATTATGTATTCTCACAAAAAGAAATGAATATGCACCAATGAAGATGGTTAGAGCTGATCAAAGACTATGATTTCTCAATTCACTATCATCCTTGAAAATCAAATAAAGTAGTGGATGATCTAAGTAGAAAGGATAATTTTTTTTATCATTGATGAGAATTTAGAGGTATCAAATCTTCTTATATTTGAAAAGTATGGACATGAGAATCATAAAAAAAGGAACATCATCAATATTTTCAAAAATTTTTTCTCAACCATACCTAACAGAGAGTTTAAAGGATGCTCAAAGTGGCGATGTGGGAATTATGAATAAAGTGGAAACAATAAAGAAAGGTAAATATATGAAGATTAATGTTAATGAATAAGTAGTTGAAAGATTTTGGCCAAGAATATGTGTACCATAGAATCCTAAGTTAAATATGGAATTTTTGGATGATGCAAAAAGTTCAACCATCTCTATCCATCCTAGAAACACAAATACGTATCGAGATCTTTGAGACCACTATTTTTGGGACAAAAGGAATAATGATATTTATAAATATAAATCAATGTTCCTAGTATCTCAGTAAGTGAAGGATGAAAGAAAGAAGTCTAGGGGCATGATAAAACCATTACTCATACCAACATGGAAATCACCATGTAAGTTTTCACTAGACATTCCAAGAAAAAAAGAGGAAACAATTCTATCTAGTTTGTGGTGGATCATTTTACAAAGACAGTGAATTTAATTATGATTTGAGATGATTTATCACTGGATAAACATACACAGATATACATTAGATAATTGGTGAGGCTTCATGTTTTACTACTGTCAATTGCATCCAATCAAGATTCGAGATTCACCTCCATGTTCTGGAAAAGTATCAAACATGCTCTAAAAACTAATCTGAACTTAAGTACGACCTATTATCCTCAAACTGATTACCAATACGAGAGGACTATTAAAAAATGGAAGACATATTTTGAGCATGTTCTATGGATTTCAAAGTAGTATGGGGCCAATATCTATCTCTGGTCTAGTTTTATTATAAAAAGAGATTACACTCAAGAATCCAAATGGATCCCTATAAATCCCTTTATGAGAAGAGGTGTAGAAAACCGACATGCTGTAATGAATTTGGGGAACACAAACTGATAGGTCCTGAAATGGTCAAGGAAATAGTGGAAAAGTTAAATATCATTCAACAGAACATCAAGGCTGCTAAGAGTCGAAAGAATATATATGATGATAATTGTTGATGAGACCTAGAGTTTTATATTAGAGACATGGTATTCCTCCTCATATCTCATTGTAACAAATTCTCAAAATTTTTCAGGAAGGGAAAGTTTAGTCCAAGATACATCAGTCCCTTTGAGATCAATGATTGCATCGGAGTGGTGGCCTACTGACAAGGACTCCAACATAACCTATCTCAAGTACATGATGTATTCCATGTAACCATATTTATGAATTACATACCATACCCCTCACGTGTACTCAATCCATAGGTGGTACCATTGGAGAATAATCTTTCCTATGAGGAGTATCCGGTGAAGATCTCAGATCATAGAGATAAAGTACTACAATATAATATAATTCACCTTGTCAAAGTGATGTGGACAAAGAAAAAGTTTAAATAAATGACATGGAAACCAGCGGAGGTGATAAAAAAGAGTTACCCTCATCCAATTTATTGTGGGAAATGAAAACCCTAAGGGAAATTTTTTTGAAGGGGGTAATATTGTAATGACCCAAACTTTTATAAATAAAAAAACCCTTTTGTTTTAATTAAAATGCATTATTATATATTATGGATATATAAAACACATGAACTCCTTTGGTTTTATTATATCCAATTTTAAATAATTTTAAGAATCATTAACATTGATAATTTATCCATTTAACAATGATTACACTATTATTATAAATATAGGGTTTTAACAAATCTAATTAACACATACAAAATAAGTGATGACATCAACCAGTAGGATCATACCTTATAAATCTTATTTATTGGATATTCAGAGGTAGATAACATCATCTATATTTTCTCTTTACCAAGACCTATATTATATACGATAACTTAAGCATGAGCGATGGACAAGATCAAGCTCGTCGAGATCACGACCTAAACCATATATGCCGAACTACCCCATTAAAGTCTCACCATCGTGCACCTTACTTTTTGGGAATTATATGATGTCTTAAAGAGATACATATCAAGACATTAAAAATTTGATTATTTACATTATTTTATATATAAGAATGAGTATATTTTAATCCTATTAATGTTACTATATAAATTATTTTTATTTTGATAAAATACAACACAAATAATATTTTTGGGTAATATTCAAATTCAGTTAAGGAATTTATTTTTATGAATTAATGGATTTTTGAAATAAATAATATTTTAATAAAATTTATTTATATAAATAATTTTTATCAAAAATAAATGATCATATATTTTTTATGATGTAAAACTTATTTTTTATAAGGGTTCAAAAACAATTATTGTCAAAAAACCCAAAATTTCTCAATAAATGTCAATTATTTTGTAAAAATTAAAAATAAATTATTTAAAAAATTATATATATAAAATTAAAATTTTTTGGAATCATAATGTAAAAATTATCCAATGGTGAATTTTTCCTAATTTTTGGAGGAAAACAATTTTTGGGTAAAAATTAATACAATACAAATATAATTTATGTATTATGATATCATAATGGACCAAAATTGATGTAATAAAAACTATAAAGGGTATAAAAGACCAAATATATATTTTTAATTTAAAATAACGTGATTTTATATTTATTTTGTTAATTTTATAAATCCTCTATAAATAGTCCAAAACCATTAATATATTTTAAGGTTTTAAAATTATTTCCTTAATAGTATGACTCACTTCCACATAATACAGGGTATTATTTTATTAATTTCAAACCATTTTCTTATAAAACAATTAAAACCACTCTCATTTGGAAGAAACCATGGGAAAAAACCATGGTAAGGATTGTGGTTCTGTTTATTTTATTACATAGAGTCCAAAAACTAAGTTTGAGAAATATTAAACAAATCCTCCCTATTTTCATATATAAACCTAGACAATATTCCATTTATCTTCATTAAAAATCATTGGATCACTTAATTTCTCTTCACTAACCTCTTTAGAGTCCCCCTATGGTTCCCCAAATCTTTCAATAATCTGCACCAAGCATTTTCAGTCCACACTCAAGTAGGGATCCTCATCTTCTTTTATTTATTAAAGTTTATTAATTATATTATGACTTATATTTATAATTACTAATGTCAGGATATGTATTTATATTTACCTATCACTAACCATTTGATATAAAAATTATGAGATAAACCTTTCTCTCTCATCAACCCATTTTATGAATTTTTATGTGACGTCGTTGTGCTGCTGAAATTTCACCATAATTTTCCATGCCAAAAAAACTATGTTGTAAATACCATACCCATGTCCTATTAAGGGTGTTCAATTTTATACACTCATAATTAGTTGACATGTGAATTACATGTGTGTATTATATACTCTTTGATGATTAATTAATCCATATTGTATGCTCTATGTGGCACACTTAATCATAAGAATGAAATGAAAGTGACAGGTGCACCCTGTCACACCCATCGTTTCTAATTTATTTATTTTATTAATTTTCTTTTCATTGGGTAGTTCGGGTCAAAACCCGACTTAAGATTTCGAGTTCCTTGTGTTTTGGTCTTGATTGCATCCAGCGCAATGCGGTCGAAGCTGCGCGGCCTCGCCTGGGTCGCCGTGCGACCTCACCCAGCTCGCTGCACGACCTGCCAGATGTTCAAGGCAGATGCACATTATGCAATGAATAATAAAATGGGAATACAATAAAAATTGAGACCGCGTGGCCTCGGGCGGGGCACGTTTCTGAAACCATGTAGCCTCTCCTGGTACACCGAGTGACCTGTCAATGTCCGATTAACTAAATGGCCTGAATTAGCAATGAAGAGATAAAATTAAATGAGTCGTAAAATGAAAATAGAACAAATTAATAAGGGTTAGATAAAAAATTAATTAATTGATTTGCTGATAATTGTAATATTATTATTATGGTTATTACAATGATTATTATTAAAATTAATGAATTGGTTTATATTTATGATTTGATTTAATAAATATTTAAAAGGATCGTTTTAAATATTAATGAATTATTATCACTATTATTAATATTATTATCAAAATTGTTATAAATTTCGTTTTTAATTTTATTATCATCAATTGAGTTTTATCCTCTTGTTTATTATTAACATTTTCATTCTAATTTTAGTTTACTTTTATGACTAGTTTTATTTCAGTTTCATTTCTATTTATTTTATCCTCTCTTTTCTAGTGGTGTTAGGGTTCCATTTTTTTTTCCGGCTGCAACCCCCCTTCTACCCCGTATCCCTTGCACGCCGCCATCCTCACCTCATGCCCCGACCCACATCTCCCCTATACTCTTGGCCACTCTCTCATACAGCTACCCTCCCGCCGACTATCATGCGCCGCATCTCCCTCCGGTCTACACAGCTCACGCCGTGCCTTCCCTCCGGCTGGGCTGTCTCGCCTGCAACCCCACCCGACCCCCTGTTCACGTCGCTCGGCCTCCCTGGTCATCCAGCCGCATTGCGTCGTTGCTCCCTGCCAACCACCGGACCACCCCTTCCGGCTGACCTTCCCCCATTCGCACCGCTGCCCGACCTCCTGGCCGGCCTGCAAGTATCGCTCGCCGGCCCCCCCTCTCTTGACCTCGCGCTACTCCACAAACAGCCGCACCTCCTTTCTCACGCCGTCTGCCGCTGCCCCCATAAACCCCCCACGCCTGTTCGTCCGAGCCCCCTGGTGAAGCGACGTACCGAACCAACCGACCTCCTCTTTCCAACAGCCCCGACCGCTGCCTTGTCTCCCTTTTCCGACAACCCCACTGACGGGCCAGCCCCCTTATCCTCTGGATGATCCTTTTTTTCCTCTATTCCGGCATGACACAACACTGCGACGACTCCCCGGGTCGCGACTCCCTTGTCAAAACCTTCTTTCGGCATGGTTCCAGCCATTGCGACACATTCTGGCACTATACATCTTGCTCGAACGGCTCTTCAGACCATTCCTACAGTTTATTCGAGTTGATTGCGGCGATTTTGATGCGTGTTTGGATCATTGCTCTGATATTTGAGGTTCTTCGACGCTGAGGTAGGTGGTTCCGCTCATAATTATTGTTTGATGAATTTATTTTCTTGTTTAATTAATTTGGCATATTATTTAGTTAGTTGGAAGGGTGAGAAATGGTCTTATTTCATTCTCTTGAGATCTCATATGCTTTGATTTGTTACTAATGTGTTTTTGTGATTTTAGTGTGATTTTCTGGAAACCCAGGTCAAGCTGGTTTAGTGTTTTATAAATTGTTAAATTTTTAATTAAATGATATTTGTGGTGCAAATCATGTTTCAAAAATATTGCGTCGTATTTTTGGTTCCAAAGTGGCCTCTTAAGTCAAACCAAATTTATCGTTAGTGAAAACAATATTGCATCGTTTTTTAGAACTTGTGTTAAACCACTCAAATAGTTTCTTTTTAATTGGGGTAAGTGGTGTGGATTGAAATCTTGATGTGGCGTTGTGTGTGTTTGGTTACAAAAGAAGATTTGGTTGGGTTTGTGTGCAAATTCATGCTCTTCTCTTCAAAATTTGTTTATTAAAAATCTTAAAAAAGTTTTATTAAATAGTTACTTAGGGTGCAAGTTGTTTTAATTGGTTATGTAAGAAATGAAGATTGAGTTTTGGAACATTTCAGTGTGAGTATTATTCCAAATGGTTTTTTATGTGCGAATGGTGGTTTTTGGTGTGCGTGATGTCTTTCATGGTTTGAGGGTGTGGTTACGACCACTACTGGAAATAAGGACATTAGTGACGGGGCATTTGCATCGGGATCCCGTCGCTAATGTACTTTTGCGACAAGGCTCCGTCGCAAATAGCCCGTTGCGGAAAACGGCATCGCAACAACAATTATTTGCGACGAGAATATGTCCCGTTGCAAATATTATTCGTTATATTTAAAAAACTTTTTAAAAAAATATTTGCGACGGGTCCGTCGCAAATATTTAAAATAAAAAATAAAAAAAATTACTAAATTATTTTAATTAATATAATAATAATACTATTTGCGACGGGCATAATACCCGTCGCAAATAATATAAAAAAAATAAAAAAAATAAATTAGTAATAAATTATTTTAATTAATATAATAATAATCCAATTATAATTCAAAAATAAAAAAATAAAAAATATTAATAAATGATTTTAATTAATATAATAATAGAATTATAATGCACAAATAAAAATAATAAATTATTAGTAAATTATTTTAATTAATATAATAATAATAGAATTATAATTCAAAAATAAAAAATAATAAAACATTAATAAATGATTTTAATTAATATAATAATATTAGAATTATAATTCATAAATAAAATAAATATTAATAAGTTATTTTAATTAAAATAATAATAATAAAATTATAATACATTCAAATATTAAAATAATTCAAATATTAAAAAAAACTATAATTAAATTATAATATTATAAAATTTTAATATATATATAAAATTTAATATTATAAAATATAAATAATATTATTCTTCATATTAATATTGTTATTTCAAAATATAATATTATTTATATTTTATAATGAGACAGAAACTACGAATAGAAAAAAATTCATATTTTGATTTAGCAAACTTTATAACATAAAAACAAACTCTAATCTGAAGGAGGGGGGAGGGGGGGAGGGGGGGGGGGATCTGCAGATGCTGGTGGAGGAAACTCCATCCCTAAAGCATGAGTGAGTCGGTGCATATACTCCATCTGCTCCTGCTGGTGCTACTGCCACCGACTCATCTACTCCTCGTACAACTGCTGCTGGCATCGACGCTCCTCCTCATGCTGCTGCTGCTGTTGACGCATCTCCTCCTGCTCCTGTCGGAGACTCTCTATCAGTGCAGTCTGAGATTGCAACTGATCCTCATACTGTGTAGCAGAAGAAGATGCACGAGCTCCTCTCGAGCTGGACGCCGACATCGCAACACTGTCATAATAATCTCCGGGAGTCAGTCGATAGCTGATACCAACTACCCAGCCCTTCTCGAAGGCATACTGGGTGGCCTGCATCCATGCCGCCTCATCAAACTGACGGCCACTGGTCTGATCTGATGACTCGACCTGACTCTCAGGCTGGGTCTGTGACGCTGCGACCTCATATGACTCCTGTAGTTTCAATTTAAAATTAAAATTGTGAATATATTATATGTAGTTAATTTTTAAACTTGAAAACAAATAATACTGACCACGATGTGACACTGATGATCACCTCTGAGCTCCCCAGTAGCCGGATCACTATACATCCTCTGATATACGTCGTACTCCGTAATATCGGGGTGCTCGACAGCCTATAAGAATAAAAAATAAACTGTTAATATTTATAGTTATATAAAATATTTATAAATAATGTACGTACCAGATGCTGTCTATGAGTACTGAAAGTACGACTCCCAGCTCGATGAGTCATCTCCTGTCTCCCCCGATTTTGCCTCCCCACTGATGAACTCCTCTGAAAGGCATCACTTAACCGGTGCGCACATAATCCATCCCATACATGGGATGAAATGTATTGTGGTCGGTGCGCTCTACAGGAGTCATCAAAAATGGATACTTCTGCTTTCTTCATGGCCGCTCTCCTCAAGTTGTGCAAAAACTAACGAAAGCAATCATGCATGACCACCTCCCATGCATCGTGGATGGTGCCATGCATGGTATCCTCGATCCGATACCATAAAACCTACAAATAAATCAAAATATCAAGTTAGAAATTAAATAATTTTCAAAATAAAAATTATTTATTTACGTACGTACCAACCAATGGCCGAACATGGCCTACTGCACATCAATGGGAATCTGCTCCCATGTGGTCCAAGGCTGAGAGAAATAGTTGTGAAAAATAGCGTTGCCCTGTCCGACTACTATATGCAGAAAACTGTAAAAATAATAAACATTTATTATGTGAATAGATTAATGATATTTTAGTCAAATCCATAGGTTATCACACAGGTTATCACACCTCTGTGTGCGGGGATCAAACCCAAGACGTGGACGTCGCTCGGGGACGGGGCCAGGAATCATCAATCGTGCAAGACCGCGCCCCCTCCGCGTACTCCCTGAAGTTCCTGCAGGCTGAGGGTCATCTGCCAGCAACTCATCTACATCGAAAGACAGGCCAGCATCCACCAACTCACAAAACGCGTCGTCGTCAATCTGAAATAGAAAATATTAATGTTGTTAGAAAATAATTGATAATTACTATTATATATACATATATATTAGTTATGATTATATATAACTACCATGGAATTCTATCAGTGTTCATCTTCATCATCATCTTCATATATGTCAATGTCATATTCATATTCCTCCTCAACATCATCGATATCCATTCGAGTTCCAGTTGCTTCATCTCTTACCATTTCAAATTCATATGTGACATCATTAACATCATCGTCATCACCAACTCTTAAATGTGGGGTGTCGTCATCGATAATCATGTCTCATTGTAAAAAATATTGATTTTGAGTACTCTCTTGAAAAACCTCAATTCCTTGCACATCAGTGAAAGCACATTCACTTTGACTAAACTGATTGTCTCGAATTTTGATTTTTATTATGCTCCACCAATCAGTCAAGTATTTTGACATAGCACAATACTTTGTGTAATAAACTTGATGTGCCTATTGAGCCAATAAGAATGGTTCATTTACTGCAAGAACACTTTTACATTTAATATCAATGATTCCATGAGTCGGATGAACACACATGCCTCTCTCTGTATCCAACCACCGACATTTGAACATGGTTATGTAATGTTGTCCAAGATAACAGAGTTCAATGATTTCATCAAGCATGCCATAAAAGTCAACTTCATTTTCTTGATAATGAGATCATCTCAAGATAACTCCACTGTTCATTGTTTTTTTTGATTCCCCATATGCATGTGTATGAAATCAAAATCCATTCACCACATATGCATTATAAGTTTTAACAAGTTTGGAAGGTGGGTTACTCAATATACACAGCTGTTTGTCAATTTTATCAGCATGTCGAGAAACCTAAAAATTTGTGAAATAATTATCAATATAGTAAACTATACATTGAATGAGTTGCTAAAAGATAAAGAATTATGTTACTAGTTTTTGAAACCAATGAGAGAAATTTTTTTGTCGGCATTCTTCGAGAGCAGCTACTGTAATTTGTGGAATTTGTTTCTTGATATGATTATCATACAACCTATAAAAAACAAAGTTATTTATTGTAACATAAATGATAGAATAAGTGATATAAACACTTACAGTACAACTTATTTCATCTCTTCACAGTTGAGAAGAACATTCATATGAGCTCTGTGATGTTCATCATCTGAAAGCCAGCGTTCATGAACTCCACCAAAACCAAGCTCTGGCTGGTTGAAAACAGATAATTGATTATCGATTTCATAAATATTTCTATAGTTCTGTCCCATTCGGTTGTGTTTTGAAGGATACTCAGATTCAAAATAATGGGAGCAGAAAAAATATATTTCCTCTTGCAAATAAGCTTCTTCAATAGATCCTTCAACAGATGCTTTGTTACGTAATTTTCTTTTCAATTTTTGCATGCATCTTTCGAATGGGTACATCCATCGAAACTATACTGGACCTCCACATTTGGATTCATATGGAAAATGTAATATCAAATGTTCCATTGAGTCGAAGAAAGGCGACAACAATATTTTTTCTAGTTTACATATAATTACATCAACATCTTCTTCAAGTTTGCATAGAGTATCATAATCTGTTGTAGCCGCACAAATGTCCCGAAAAGATATGACATGTCTGTTATGGAATCCCAAATCACAGAATTCAACAGACCTCTTAATCCAATGGGTAGAAATTTTTCCATTATAACATGACAATCATGACTTTTTAATCGAGTAATATGACTATTCTTTACACATCTACCCAAATTGGAAGAAAAACCATCTGGAAATCTCAAATCTGCAATCCACTGACAAAATAATAAATGGTTTTCTTTAGATAGTGTATAAGCTGCTTTTGGTTTCAGTAACTTTTCTATTCTGAAATTCTCAAATAGTTCCAGTTCTAGACGCCTGCAAATTTGGGCAAGATCTAAATGTGCATTTACATTGTCTTTTCTCTTTCCTGGGGTATCCAAAACTGTATGAAACAAATTATCAAAATAGTTCTTCTCAATATGCATGACATCCAACATGTGGCAGACCAAAAAATCAGACCAATATGGAAAATCCCAAAATATTCTACGTTTAATCCAATTATGTTCTTTCCCAAAACCAGAAATTTTCTGTTTGTTTATTGTGGGACCAAAAGTGATAGGAGGAAATGAAAATACAACTGATTTTAACTCCAAACCTGATAGCATTTTTGGAGGTCCATCCCTTTCAACTGTTCCTTTTCTGAAATGAGATATGTTTCTGCGAAAAGGATGATCAGCTAAAAGAAATCTGCGATGACAGTCAAAATAACAAGGTTTCATTCCATGAATGAGCATAAATGATTTGTTCTCTCCCATACAGTAAGGACATGATTTCTGACCATGTGTACTCCAGCCAGATAACATCCCATAAGTCGGAAAGTCACTAATTGTCCACATCAATGCTGCTCTCAGTATGAATTTCTGTTTCGTAGCAACATCATATGTACTGACACCAGTACTCCACAATAAACTTAATTCATCAATCAATGGTTTCAAATAAACATCGATATTCTTCTTCGGATGTCCTGGAATTAGTAAAGTCAAAAAGATATAGGGCTCCTTCATCAACATCCATGGAGGTAAATTGTATGGAGTTAAAAAAACAGGCCAACATGAATACTGACTACCATAAGATCCGAATGGACAGAAACCATCAGTGGAAAGGCCCAGTCGAACATTTATAGCTTTTAAAGCAAAGGATGGATGCACTCTATCAAAATGTTTCCATGAATCACCATCGTATGGATAATTCAAGATTTTATCGGTTGAAATATTCGATTTATGCCATGACATCATTGTCGCTGTATTCTTAGACATGAATAAACGTTTTAGTCTGGATGTAAGAGGAAAATATCTCAATTGTTTTACAGGAATCAAACCAGACTTCCCATGTTTCCCTTATTTATATCTCGGTTTCCCACATGTGGGAAAACTATCCAACGACTCATTTTCCCCAGAATATAAAATGCAGTCATTTGAACATGCATGAATCTTCTGACAAGTAAGTCCCAAATTTCGAACCAGCCTCTTACTCTCGTAGTAATTTGCTGGAAAAACATTTCCTTCGGGTAACAGTGTTTTAAGCAAAGAAAATATCTGGTCAAAAAAGGTGTTTGACATTCCATTATCTGATTTGATAACCATAAATTTTGAAACTGCTTCTAATTTTCTCATCTTGCAGCCATGATATAATGCATCCTCAGCAGACCTCCACAACTCATAAAATTCAGATGGTGCCAACTCAGGATTTGAAGTTATATTAGTCAGAGTTTCTGTATGTTGAACAGATAAACCTGCAACATCATGTACTAAATCTTGAAACCAGGATGGATCTAGAATCAAGTTGGTATCACCTACTCTGGAACTGCGTTCACCGTGTTGATACCAAAAAACACAATCTGGTTGAAAACCAAAATGCAAGAGATGTTCCCCCACTTTTTCAAACGTGTCAAACGTTCTCAATGCACATTTTCTACAAGGGCATTTTATTGTGCCTTCTGAAACAAATTCTGGATTTGATGTCGCAAATGATAAAAAAGTTTCCACACCCTCTATGTATACTGGATTTAAACCAGAACCATTTGGATTTCTACATTGATTTATCCATATGCGTTCATCTAATAATGACTATTTATGACCTCGTTGTTCCATATTTTTCTATAAAATATAAAAGCATTACAGGTTTTGAATAATTTGTTAGAAAAAACACTCAAATAAGGATAATTATAGAGTTTACATCAGACATGACTGACGCAAACTTTTTATTGGGATAGACCTAAAAATTGACCCTTTAAGAATTGGACATGTTAAGAATAAATCAAAACCTATTACAAATATTGATAATTTTAATATTATATAATTTTTTTATTATTTTAATAATACTATTTTTTTTCATAAATATTAATTATATAATAATAATATTATTACATTATTAGTATATTTTATTATTAATATTAAAATAATATAATTTTCTATATTATATACAATTCTCCTTTCATCTGTGTGTTTAACATTCTGTCTCCACATGTAATATTTTCATTCACTTTCACCTCTCCATTGGTGAGTAGGTTGATAATTTTGAAAAAGAATGAAAATATTACATGTGGAGACAGAAAACACACAGATGAAAGGAGAATTATATATAATATAGAAAATTATATTATTTTAATATTAATAATAAAATATACTAATAATTTTATAATGTTATTATTCCTAATTATTGGTAATTATTCCTAATTATTGGTAATTATTCCTAATTATTGGTAATTATTCCTAATTATTGGTAAATATTTTTAAATATTGGTAATTATTGGTAATTATTGGTAAATATTGGTAATTATTACTAATTATTGGTAATTATTAGTAATTATTGCTAATTATTCCTAATTATTGGTAATTATTCCTAATTATTGGTAATTATTCCGAATTATTGGTAATTATTGTTAATTATTGGTAATTATTGTTAATTATTGTTAATTATTGTTAATTATTAGTAATTATTCATAATTATTGGTAATTATTCCTAATTATTGGTAATTATTACTATTTATTGGTAATTATTCCTAATTATTCTTAATTATTGGTAATTATTCCTAATTATTGGTAAATATTCCTAATTATTCTTAAATATTGACAAGTATTGGGAATTATTGGTAAATATTGACAAGTATTGGGAATTATTGGTAAATATTGACAACTATTGGCAATTATTGGTAATTATTACTAATTATTACTAATTATTGTTAATTATTACTAATTATTGTTAATTATTACTAATTATTGGTAATTATTGTTAATTTTTACTAATTATTGGTAATTATTGGTAATTATTCCTAATTATTGATAATTATTCCTAATTATTGATAATTATTCCTAATTATTGGTATTTATTCCTAATTATTGGTAATTATTCCTAATTATTGGTAATTATTCATAATTATTGGTAATTATTCATAATTATTGGTAAATATTGAAAATTATTGGCAATTATTGGCAATTATTGGAAATTATTGAAAAATATTGACAATTATTGACAATTATTGGTAAATATACGCAAATATTGATAATTATTACTAATTATTGGTAATTATTGTTAATTATTGATAATTATTGTTAATTATTATTAATTATTACTAATTAATGTTAATTATTTCTAATTATTATTAATTAATTCAAATTAATTTTAATTTTTCATAATTACTGCTAATTATTTGTAATTATAGCTATCTATTTTAAATTAATTAGTGTTTAATTGTATCTAATTACTGTTAATTATTAATAGTTATTCATAATTTTTTCTATTTAGGAATCAGAAAAAAAATTATAAAAATTTAAAATAAATAAATAAAATAAATAATAAATTAAAATTCAGATAAAAACCTTAAACTTGATGTCAATGTCGAGCCGCTGTAGTTGTAGGACAACACCAACTGACTCCTCGAAATCGGAATTTTTTTTTACAACTGATTGTCGTAAGAAGTTTAGAGTGAAAAAACTGTAACGGTTTGCAGTATTTATAGGTTAGATTAATTGCGACGGGCTTATTTGCGATGGGATTCCCATCACAAATAACCTCGACCGCATTTAATTATGGGCGGCATTAAAACGGTTATTTGTGACGGGACTCGTCGCAAATAACCCCTGCTGCCGGAAGATTTGCGACCAGACTGCAGTCCCATCGCAAATACTCTTTATCCGCCGCCGGTTATTTGCGACGGGGCTCTAGCCCCATCGCAAATAAACTTCGCGTGGTTTTGCGTGCATTTCGCACCAAACCATTTGCGATGGTTAAAAGAAACCTGTCGGAAATACTCTTTAACTGCCGCCGGTTATTTGCGACGGGGTTAGAACCCCGTCGCAAATAAATTTCGCGTGGTTTGGCGCGCATTTCGCGCCAAACCATTTGCGACGGGTAAAATAAACCCGTCGCAAATAACGGGTTATTTGCGACGGGAAACTATTCCCGTCGCAAATAAGCCGTTCCGTAAGGTATTTACGACCGGAATAATTCCCGTCGCAAATAACCCGTCGCTATTATCCATTTTTCCCGTATTGGACATGTGGCATGCACTTTGAATTACTTGAGCACAAACAGGAAGCCTGGGTACTAGGTGGGCGGACTAGACTAGCGTGCTAGTGATACGGGAGTGGCCTCGACCCAGTTTCACTTAGCGGGATTGACGCTTACAACACTAACTAAACATTGGATGATGACTGGAGACCACCACGGTAGGAGGTGTTTCCCTACTGGTGGGTCGTGCATGGGAATGTATGATATGGTTCACTGAGACGTGAGGTTCTAGGGTCCCACTCCTCGCTAGTATCGTTAGGGCCTCTCCCATGTATTGTGCTCTTCTTTTGCCTTCTGCTCACCGTCGGTGCATGGTGTGATGTTGGAGTTACCAAGAAAAGTGTGTGTGCGTGTGTACGTGTGTGCGTGCGCTTGTGTGTGTGCATGCGTGTGTGGGCATGCGTGCGTGTGTGTAAGTTAATTTAAGTTGTTTTCCTTTTAGAGAAGTTCCCCCTTAAAAAACCGTTTTCATTAAAAGTCTTTAAACACTTATTTATCTTTATTCTGTTAAATTGAAAATGTATTTTTCTTTTAATAATTATGCGTGGAACCTTTTCTCGGTGGCATCCTACTGGGCTTTTAGCTCACACCCTACATACACCCTTGGGTGTATGTAGATTCTGTTTCTTCTACTTTCCAGGTTGTGACTTCGTGCTCAGCGATGGTGGTTCGGGTTGCAGTTGGTCTTTTCATGCAGACTGGTGTCGATGTGTCCTCTCTTCTACCGGGTGGTTTGAGTAAGAGTTTTAGTTTCCACTGTCGTCTTTTCTTTTTAGTTCTTGGTTCGAGTTGTAGACTTTAAAAATGTTCACAGTTTAAAGGCGTGTTTGGTTTTCCTTTTTCCAGTTTCAGTTTATTTATCTGGCTAGTTGTTTTTCTATCTTTTATTTCAGGTAAAATCATTCCCACTTGTTACTTACGATACCCGAGCACTTGTGCTGGCCCGTGGGGATTGGGAACGCCCTTTGGGCCTTTCTGCGGACCGGGTCGGGCGCCGGGTCGGATGGCGACCCGGCCTGGTTCGTGACAAAATGGTATCAGAGGGAAAGGTTTTCTCTCTTGAGTCGTGATCTTTTGGGATAGAGTCACAGTATACATGAGTTAAGGTTGTCAGGACTCGACGTCCTGGCTATGAGTAAGGTGCCTGGCCAGCACACCTCGTGGTGGGACTCAAGTTACCAAAATATGTTGAGGTTTGTCCGAGTTTTTGGTCATTGCGGTTAATATTGTCTAGGGGAAACGAAAAGGGGTAAGGTCAGTGGTCCTAGTGAGCTCGCAGGGTCTGGAAAGCCATGTGGAGCTGGGGACGCTATCCTAGAATACCCTCCATGGCAGTGGCGTGACTAGCATATGGCCTCCAACCATATGTTCCTGTCACGTGCTGAAACAAGTTTTCTCTTGCGTCATTTCTCGTCTCCTTGTTTTTGATTCATGAGAATTTGGTTTTTAAGTAAAAATGTTTTGGTCTTTTTGAGTTGTCTGACTCGTCAGGTATGAAGTTTACATCGTTGTGTCTAAAGGTTCCCCTGGAAGTGGTGAAAGAAATTCCAACGGGGAAAGTTGAAGGTGGTTCAGAATTTTTAGTGTTGACTAGTGTCTTGAAGGGCTTGTAGTATTTACATCGGCTGTAAGGGTCATGTTCGGTGACATCTTGCAGCGTGAGGTCCCTTTGATAGTCAACGATGGTTTGGAAGCAACCCTAAGTTGTTTGTGTGGTCTATCATTCTAAATGACCTCTGGTTTTTGGTTTGTTTGTTTAAAGAAAGGTTCGTGTTAGGCTACTAGTTTGGCAGACCCAGTCATATGAGGCTGCTATGGTCATTTATAGGAATCACGTGTTGTTCAAGATGCGGTTTAAAGTCCTTCTCAGTATAATGTTCCTCTCAACATCAACGGTCATGTTCAGGTGACGATTTGTGGTGTCGTGTTCTCATTTAGTGTGACCAAGGGTGATGTGCATGCACTATTTCAACTTTGGTGTTGGTGAATGTTCCGCGTATGATCAATCAGATGTTGTAATGTGTTGTGTTTGCTGGTGTTGTCTCGGTTGCAGTGTGGTTGCGTGTGACACCAAAAGGAGAAGCTCCGTTCGGGAGTCTTCCATTCCTGACTACGAGGCAGAAGATGCTTCAAACATCAGGGCTCCAGCCGTAGGCCTCGGAGTGAAGCTGGAACGTGGTCAGAAACCCTGGGAGTGTATGGGACCCAAACTTTATTTCTGTCATCAGTATTAAAAGTAGAGGTGGTTTAATTTTTTTTTCTATGGTTGTTCCGCTCCGAATGAGCCATCGGGTTGCATAAGGTTTTCGTGTCCATGTGGAGGCGTGTTCGTCTCATTGCCTTAAAGTCTTGGGGATTGCGTCCCATTGGATGTAATTGTTTTAGTGGTCCTTATGTGAGTTTGTTGACTAAATCATCCTCAAATCTGAATAATGCTCATCCAGGAATGTGGAAATTCTGGTTTGTCTTAGGTCATGCTTTTGACGCCCGGTAGTCGGGCCCCTCCCTCTGCGCCCCTTGTGGTAGGGTGTTTGGACACCATCGGGATTTTTTTAAATGTTCTATATCCTCTATTAGTTCTAGTGGCTGTGAAACCCAAGATGGGTCTCGTACAAAGGTCTCTGGAATAAATCAGTGATGGACTTTTCTTTAATGGTGGGGAGTCTGCTCGAACTTCTCCGTGTCGGTTTTCCAGTCTCGTTTCGAGAATCTGTGACTTCCTAATGGTGGGGAGCCCCTTGGGCCTCCACATATGGATCCTTTGCTTCTATTTTTAAATATGGTTTGGTGATAAGTAATAAGAGTGTTCCGTGTACGTGGTTTGACCTTATTTGTTCATTTTATCCAAGTGGTGTGGTTTCGGTTTCATAGTGCTTGAGGTGTTTCGGCTTGTGAAGATGGTTCCTGTGGGTTCAAGTGTTCTTTTTCTAAAACAATCAGTTGGAGGCGTTCTATCTCTTTCGGGCGGGCGACATATATCAGAATGTCTTTTTACGTGTTTCTTGATGTTGTCTTTGAGTCACTTTATCTGAGCACGATGTTTTTTCTCTCTCTTTGCTTGATGTTTGTGGGGATCCTATTTGATCCTTAGTGGGGTGTCGTTTCCTAGTTTGGGTTTCTGCCTTAGTTGTGGCTTTCCGGGGATGGAAAGCTTTGTGGTGGGGAGAATTGTCACACCCGTTGTTTCTAATTTTTTTATTTTATTAATTTTCTTTACGTTGGGTAGTTCGGGTCAAAACCCGACTTAATATTTCGAGTTCCTTGTGTTTTGGTCTTGATTGCATCTGGCGCAATGCGGTCGAAGCTGCGCGGCCTCGACTGGGTCGCCGTGCGACCTCACCCAGCTCGCTGCATGACCTGCCCGATGTTCAAGGCAGATGCGCATTATGCGACGAATAATAAAATGGGAATACAATGAAAATTGAGACCGCACGGCCTCGGGCAGGGCACATTTCTGAAACCATGCAGCCTCTCCTGGTACACCGAGTGACCTGCCGATGTCCGATTAATTAAATGGCATGAATTAGCAATGAAGAGATAAAATTAAATGAGTCGTAAAATGAAAATAGAACAAATTAATAAGGGTTAGATAAAAAATTAATTAATTGTTTTGATAATAATAGTAATATTATTATTATGGTTATTAAAATGATTATTATTAAAATTAATGAATTGTTTTATATTTATGATTTGCTTTAATAAATATTTAAAAGGATCATTTTAAATATTAATGAATTATTATCACTATTATTATAATTATTATAAATTTATTTTTTAATTTTATTATCATCAATTGAATTTTATCCTATTGTTTATTATTAACATTTTGATTATAATTTTAGTTTACTTTTATGACTAGTTTTATTTCAGTTTCATTTCTATTTTATTTTTGTTTTTTTATCCTCTCCTTTGTAGTGGTGTTAGGGTTTCATTTTTTTTCCGGATACAACCCCTCCTTCTACCCCATAGCCCCTGCGCGACGCCATCCTCACCTCATGCCCCGACCCACATCCCCCTATACTCTTGGCCACTCTGTCATACAGCTACCCTCCCGGCTGACTATCATGCTCTGCATCTCCCTTCGGTCTACACAGCTCACGCCGCGCCTTCCCTCCGGCTGGGCTGTCTCACCTGCAACCCCACCCGACCCCCTGTTCACGTCGCTCGGCCTCCCTGGTCATCCAGCTACACTGCGCCGTTGCTCCCTGCCAGCCGCCTGATCACCCCTTCCGGCCGACCTTCCCCTATTTGCACCACTGCCCAACCTCCTGGCCGGCCTGTAGGTATCGCTCTCTGTCCCCCCCTCTCTTGACCTCGTGCTGCTCCACAAATCGCCGCACCTCCTTGCTCGCGCCATATGCGGCCGCCCGCACGAACCCCCCACGCCTGTTTGGCCGAGCCCCCTGGCGAAGCGACACACCAAACCAACCGACCTCCTCTTTCCGGAAGCCCCGACCACTGTCTTGTCCCTTTTTCGGCGACCACACTGACCGACTAGCCCCCTTATCCTCTGGATGATCCTTTTTTTCTCTTTTCCGGCATGATGCAACACTGCGACGACTCCGCTGGTCGTGACTCGCTTGGCCGCGCCTTCTTCCGGCATGGTTCCAGCCGACGCGACACCTTTTGACACTATACATCTTTCTTGGATGGCTTTTCAGACCATTCCTACAGTTTATTCGAGTTTATTGCGGCGATTTGGATGTGCGTTTGGATCATTTCTATGATATTTGAGGTTTTTCGATGCTGAGGTAGGTGGTTCCGCTCATAATTATTGTTTGATGAATTTATTTTCTTGTTTAATTAATTCGGCATATTATTTAGTTAGTTGGCAGGGTACGAAATGGTCTTATTTCATTCTCTTGAGATCTCATATGCTTTGATTTTTTACTAATGTGTTTTTGTGATTTTAGTGTGATTTTCTGGAAACCCAGGTCAAGCTGGTTTAGTGTTTTATAAATTGTTAAATTTTTAATTAAATGATATTTGTGGTGCAAATCATGTTTCAAAAATATTGCGTCATGTTTTTGGTTCCAAAGTGGCCTTTTAAGTCAAACCAAATTTATCGTTAGTGAAAACAATATTGCATCGTTTTTTAGCACTTGTGTTAAACTACTCAAACCGTTTCTTTTTAATTGGGGTAAATGGTGTGAATTGAACTCTTGACGTGGCATTGTGTGTGTTTGGTTACGAAAGAAGATTTGGTTGGTTTTGTGTGTAAATTCATGCTCTTCTCTTCAAAATTTGTTTATTAAAAATCTTAAAAAAGTCTAATTAAATAGTTATTAAGGGTGCAAGTTGTTTTAGTTGGTTGTGTAAGAAATGAAGATTGAGTTTTGGAACGTTTCAGTGTGCGTATTATTCCAAATGGTTTTTTTATGTGCGAATGGTGGTTTTTGGTGTGTGTGATGTCTTTCTTGGTTTGAGCATGTGGTTATGACATATGGCATGAACTTTGAATTACTTGAGCACAAACAGGAAGCCTGGGTACTAGGTGGGTGGACTAGACTAGCGTGCTAGTGATACGGGAGTGGCCTCGACCCAGTTTCACTTAGCGGGATTGACGCTTACAACACTAACTAAACATTGGATGATGACTGGAGACCACCACGGTAGGAGGTGTTTCCCTGCCGGTGGATCGTGCACAGGAATGTATGATATGGTTCACCGAGACGTGAGGTTCTAGGGTCCCACTCCTCTCTAGTATCGTTAGGGCCTCTCCTATGTATTGTGCTCTTCTTTTGCCTTCTCCTCACCGTTGGTGCATGGTGTGATGTTGGGGTTACCAAGAAAAGTGTGTGTGCGTGTGTACGTGTGTGCGTGTATGTGTGGGTGTGCGTGCATGTGTGTAAGTTAATTTAAGTTGTTTTCCTTTTAGAGAAGTCCCCCCTTAAAAAACCATTTTCATTAAAAGTCTTTAAACACTTATTTATCTTTATTATGTTAAATTGCAAATGTATTTGTCTTTTAATAATTATGCATGGAAACTTTTCTTGGTGGCATCCTACTGGGCTTTTAGCTCACACCGTACATACACCCTTGGGTGTATGTAGATTCTGTTTCTTCTACTTTCCAGGTTGTGACTTCGTGCTCAGTGATGGTGGTTCGGGTTGCAGTTGGTCTTTTCAAGCAGAGTGGTGTCGATGTGGCCTATCTTCTTCCGGGTGGTTTGAGTAAGAGTTTTAGTTTCCACTTTCGTCTTTTATTTTTAGTTCTTGGTTGGAGTTGTAGACTTTAAAAATGTTCGTAGTTTAAAGGCGTGTTTGGTTGTCCTTTTTCCAGTTTCACTTTATTTATCTGGCTAGTTGTTTTTCTGTCTTTTATTTCGGGTAAAATCGTTCCCACTTGTTACTTACGATACCCAGGCTCTTGTGCCAGCCCGTGGGGATCGGGAACGCCCTTTGGACCTTGCCGTGGACCGGGTCGGGCGCCAGGTCGGATGGCGACCCGACCTGGTTTGTGAGACACCCATAATTATATAGAGCTCCAATGCATTGGGTAATATTTAGTCTATGAGACGTCATGTTGGGATAGGGACTGAACATAATTAATTTATGGGAATTTTTCCATCATTATGTTTTGGTGTTATTCTTGACCTATGTTTATGATGTATTGTTTTAAGTTGTTACCATATGTCCCATGTTTTCTTTATGTTATCATGCTATATCATGTATCATTTTCCATGTTTATGATTCCTACTATATTTATGCACCATTGATATTTCTATTGTATAACATGAAATATCCTATCCATTTTATTCCATTTTTATTCTCTTACTGGGCATTATTTCTCATCCCTTTTTTATGTGTGTCCCCAGGTTCTCCCATGTTGTTTTAAGTGTGAGAATGTTAAGGAAGTTTTCAATAAATAAGATGTTTTTTCTATATTTTAAATTGTTATTTAATATAACTAATCCCAAAATAAACTATACTTATTGATAATATATCTTTTATTAAGTGTAATATTACGTAATAAATCATGTATTAATGTGTAATAAAGATTAGGGTTGTTATAGAACTACTCTCTGTGTTACCTCTAAGTACACACTATATACTTATTTTATTTAAATAAAATTATTTAATTTATTATATTTCAAATAATGGATGATGTAATTTCTAGTACTATTTGGATAGAATAAAATAAACGAATGAATGAAATAATGAGATAATTAATTAGATTAAAATAAGAAAATTTTATCTTAATTAAATGATAAATGGAAGTTAATTCTAGCTGGCGTGAAAATGTATATTATTTTTATTTATGTGTATGATCATGAGCCTAGATTGAGGAGTGAATAAAATTATATATTTTATTTATTTATTATAAAATCTAAATAAAGGCTAGTGTATCTTCCCATCCTATGATTATGTAAGGGCCTGCATGACCAAGATTTATTTTATGTAAACATCTTTAACCAATCACTGGGTACCTATCACATGAATGTGAGTAAATATTATATAATGGATGGAGATCTCAAGTGAGTGTAAGTGGTTTAGGTTTGGATCTAGGGTGAAACTAATCTAGGAGGTACATAGGTGGACAAGTGGAATGCTACAACAAAAACCAAGTTACACTTCAAGGTGTTATTCCATTTGGGATAGTGTTAGTTTATCATTATCAATATAAAATAACCATTATAAAATCTCATGATCATAATATTTTTTGTGTTTTATTTTTTCAAAGTTCTATGGTTAATTTATTTTTGTATTATTTATCACAAAAACTAAATAAATTAATTATCAAGCATGAAAGATGAGATTAAAATAAATTATATTATGAGTAAATTTTATTTAGACATGGTTATTAATTTGAGTAAAATCCAATTAATATTAAAAATTATTTAATAGGATAAACTAGGAAATATAAACATGATTATACTATCCTTAAAATAAAATATTATACCACTATATCCTTCTATCACTTGATTTATAATGAAACCACATGATCATAATGTTTGATCTGGCCCTCATTGGGACCTTACCATTTAATATAGAAACATAAAAAAGGTTTTAGGTTGGATTAATAAAATTGAATTTAAGATATGTATCTATCACTTTACTTAGTGTAAATTTTGGAGGAAAATGTTGATGAAGTCCTTGTCTAATATTTTAGAATTTGGGAGTTCAAAAAATGAATCAAGGAGATATGAGTTAATGCAATTGACAAAGACTTACCTACTTAAAAAACCTCTAGTAATTGATCAAGACCTCACTCAGGTTATTAGAAGGGAAATATGGATCCTTGATAGTAGAATATACTAAAAATAGGATCTTCTAAAAAAATGTTGGGTACTATTGTGTTTTGATAAAATATTGGAAGGCTAGTACTATATATTTACTATCTAATATTTTGGTAATAAGGATAAAAACCAAAATCTTCTTTTAATTGATATAGAGTATGGAAAGTGAATTCATTACAACAATGTAATTTCTTAGGACATATACCATGTCCTTAATGACACATATTTTCAAGGGTGGAAAATTGTTTTATATACTAAACTACAATAATAAATTTGTAAAATGTTCTAGATATCCATATACATATGCCTATACCATGAAATATCATCTTCAATACCTTTAGAAGGATAAAGTTAGGTTTTAGATAAATGATATTATAATTACACTATAATAGTTTAAATAGGAATGATGTACTTATATATTGATTTTGTCTTCAATATATTGATGTATACTAATAAATTAAAAAAGTTGGGATTCCATACAGATAAGAAATTTTACATTAATCTCATACTATCATATATATCTTCTTTATTATCCTTATTATTTTAAAATTTTGCGATGAATATTATGGATTAACAACTTAAGAATAATTTGAAAAATATTCCCTAGGTAAATAAGTGTTTTTGGGAACACTGTTCCATTACCCTTATAGTGAAAAACATAAAATGAAAGGTTTAAAATACCATATATATTTTATAGTAAATTTCACCTTTACAACTTCTTTCAATGAAACAAAAGATTTAGAGGTAGTGTGGTGAACATGAGTTTATTTGATTACCATATAGATAGCAAGGTCAATGCATGAATACACTAAAGGCCATCTTGTTTTATTTATTTTTGATAACCCCCTTTCAAGGAATGAGGGGGAACCCTTACAAGGCCCGTAGGCTTCAGATATTACAATTCTCATAGGCTTGGATAGAAAGGTCAATGAATTGATGAAGAACATACCAATTTAATCTACCTTATAAATACACTAATCATATTATGTATTGTTTCTATATCACTTTTTTTGAATTTAGTTTGTTGGTATTTTAATATAAAAACAAGAAAAATAAGATGTGTTTTCTCCTAATCACTAAGAAAGGGTGACTCCAATGTATATAGTTAGAAATATATTACTTTAGAAGAAATTTATTTTATTTTAATAACCGAGAAGTGGATATTCACATGTTAATAATGAGAAACACATGAATTTTGAATTCATAATGAATAAAATATACTTGAACTATTGTTTGTATTAAGTGTTACCTAAAAATTTATCTCAGTGTTCTATTGGACACAAAGAGACTTTATTTATTTTGAAATCAATTTTTTTATTATATTCAACACTTTAATCGATAGTTAAATAATTCTTGAATCATTGATATGAATCATTGGAAATAACTTATGAATATAATTATAAGGCTCATGCTCAGTTGTGTAAAGGTAATTCTTAGTTAATTAAAACTATAAGTTGTGATATATATATATACAAAATATGATATATAGGATCTTAAAGATGAAACTCTTATGTATATGATATAATTATGTTTTATAATAATTATCTTTTAGATATAAATTTAAGCCAAAAATATTCTAGAGTTGGTAAAATCTTGATGGGATGAAATATTACAAGGTGAAGCTCGAGGTAAATTCATATACTTTATGATATTCCTTTAAGATTTTTTTGGAATGAACAATAAAGTAATTAATACACTTTCTAAATGAAATGGGATCTTTGGTCTAATATTCTTGAGTATATATTAACCAAGTATTCACCAATAATTTAAATGTAGAGTTATGGTTTTCCTAAAATCACATTACCTTATTCACATCATAAAGAAAATGATAATACAAGTTAGATCGATAATGAGTATTATATTCATTTCAAGTCTTCCATAATTCATTTCTTATCATGTTTTAAAAATAAAATCACAAAAACTTACCATATTTCAACTAAATTGAATAATAGATATCATATTAGTTACTAAATGAAGAAATTACATTATGTCACCACCTCAAGAATTTTTTATGGGATCCATCAGTAAAGTTGGAGAAAGCTTCAATTATACAACATAAAACATAATGTGCCTCCCAATTAAAGATCTTGTTGCTACTAAGAATATTAACATCCCAAATAATGAAAACATATTAATCATACAAACTATATTTCTATATGGGAATAAAATATATTTTGAGATAGTGGGATAAATCAAGGATTCAACTGAATCATGACTCCAGATACATAAGATAGAATCAGGATATTAAAATTTAGAATTGTTTGTTATAGGAATTGTTCTAGCGACACATTATGCATATAATGTTTAAAACAATAATAGTGATTTTATATTTACTGTGTTTGTAATATATTATTATATAAGAATAATAAATACTATATACCAATAAGTTATATGTATCTATGACAGAATTTTTTTTATGAATTCATTGATAGATTTAATCTACCAAGATTCATTCTATATTTTGGTGGTTGATGTAAATCCGTTCTTGGCTATTCAAAATAAACAATACATGGATTGTATAAGTGAGGAAACGATAATTATTTATTGGTTATACCAAGAAATAATACTTAAATACATTATAATTATAATTTTCATAGTTACTATAATCATTATATTAAGAAATGGATGTCAAGGACACCTCCCTTAGAGGTAACTTTATGGAACATGCCAATATGTTATAACTAAAAAGGTTGGAGTCATCAAAGAAATCCAATTGAGAATCTAATATTCAAGGATTAATTAATTTGTTGATAAAAGTATAATGATCGTAGAATATTCATTTCAAAAAAATTATTTCTAGGACTTCACAAGTGGTTAGTGAGAGTTCTATAGTTTCAAGACATATATGTTAACAAAATATAAAAAATAAGAAATTTATATTTTGGTTAATTTAATAATCAATTAATTTATTGATGATGACTGAAGTAGAAAACCAAGTTATAGGGAATAAGATTCTATGGAATAGATCAAGGGGTTTCCTAATGGAATTCATTATACACATCTGACATGGTATTTAAAAATACAATATGGAATAATACAAATGAATTGTTTCTAGTGTCACACTGTATTCTAATGATTAACAGACTACATATGCCTAAGAGATATTTTAAAATATATATCACATTCCATGATATATACATAGGTTTGATATTTTTTATTCATAATGAATTAAATAAAAATATCAAACAAGACTAGGAGATCTATGTAGGCTTTCAATTAGAACTATCTAATAGTTCTTAAGGAATAAAAACTAGATGAGTTCATACTAATTGAATAATTGGGAATACTATTTTTCTAGGGATATAAAACTATTATTCTTAAATTAGTTTGATCTATAATCATAATAAATCTAAAGTAATATTTAAGGGTCAATCTTATTACAGCTAGTAGTTTTCATATATACCCTAGATCGAGTATGTATCGGTTTTTGTTATATCATAAGAATCAATTTTAGCAACAATTTATTCTCTATTTTAGAATTATACTCAGATAGAAAAATTAAACCATATTATGATGAATTTCAACTATAATATTATCTAATATTCCAGGGATGGCATAGAAAAAAAGGTCTATACTCATTGATATCATCTATTTATGAATTTTATCAGAGAGATGAAATCAAAGTAATTAAAAAGTCACTGGAAATGTGGTGGGTTCAAATGATAAGTCCAGAACCACCGAGTTCCCAACTAGAACAATGGTAAAAAAGTTATTCCACCCCAAGACAACCTTCAATAGGTCATGGCTTGATGACTATAACCTATTAGGTATATCACACATATGGGATGCCTTAACATATAATAACTTGAAAAAGATATTTCTAATTCATAATGTAAGAAATCATATCATTAGGATTTATATAAATTAAACCAACTAAGAATAATATAAAACATAAATTATATGTGTACTAAGATCCATAAGATAACTATTATAAATAATATAACGTAAAAAGGGGAAAAATACACACCCAATAACCAATAAGTAAAACCAAAAAACAACCAAGACTAAGAGGTCCTCACTATAAACTGACTCCAAACATGAACATATCCTACTACCATCATCTCATGGTACCAAAAAATATCTTTCAACACTATATCCCAAAGTTTTACAGGAATAAACTCTAAAAAATTTATATCAACTCTACACCAAAAAATATATCACGGATCAATATGTTATCTTTACTAACACAACATTTATTGGCCCAATGTTCATGTAGGGGTGAGTATAAACATAGTTAATATGAATCCATGAAAACCATAGAAGGATAAAAATAAAATAATCAACTTATCTCCAAGAAGATGAGGTTTCCAGGAGGAGGACAATAAGAGAATCTAGAATATCAATTCATCTCAAGTTCCCAACACCGAGGAGTAGTCAAAAGGGATTCAAGAAGAAGAGTAATCAAATGGGAGTAAAGAAGATATATATATATATATATTCTCAACAATAGAAGTCTTTGGGAACTAGAGATTCTAGTCTATCATAGTTCCAAACCTTTAAGGTATCTTTCATAGGAACCCAAAGGTGGCCAAAATGTCAAAATGTCCATAATCCTAACATCAATATCTAGTTAGGTACCGTATATCAAAGAAAAACCCAGGGGGATATGAGTAATGAAAACTATTATATATTTGAAAACTATATAGGCTTATAGTATCTACGCCACCACCAAAATATAATAAGGGGATCTCGCTCTAGACTGATGCATGATCGCCTATCAAGGTAGCACATGGTACTCGAGGGTAAAATATAAACCCTACTTTCCCATAGAATGTTTCTAGAAGAATTATATACTTTTTACAAGGTATCTATACCAAATTAACTATCAACTCACATATCCTTGGAGGATATTGTTCCTATAGTGAGGATATTAACTCCACTAGAGGATCTCATGCCCAATTTTAGATCTTTAGAAAGGGGGGATACCGACCCATGAGATAGAGGATACCAAACCACAAAATATTAGAGGGATACTAACCCCATAAAATCCTTAGGTAGAGGATACCATGCCCAAAACTCATGGGTGGGTTCTTTCTAACCCTTGACTTGGATAGAAAGAGAAACATCACCCTAACAAAACTCTCCTAAAAGGGTGGGTTGGCAGTCAATAAGGTTTCCTGAAAGAAAAATTTTATCTCCAAGATGCTAATATAGTTAAACATGATTGATTTAGAATGATTCTCATATCTTAATTCAATAGTAAGTCTTCCATTGTGTTCCTTGAAAATTTATACTCAAAATGGACTACTTGATCGTCTGATTATAGGATAAAGCAAATCACATGGAATGTCTTAGGGGGTACATGGTTAAAACTATACAAATATATAGAAAATTCACATGGTGTGTCAAATATTGAATATTTTTATTATAAAATGAACTACAAAGTGTGTGGGACCAGGTTTATCACTAAATGTGTGCCTCATTACGCGATTCGTGTTCTACCAAGATTAAATAGGATGTAGTACTTAGCCATATAATGTGTTGGTTACTTTGATTCCCTCGGCGCACACTCACTATACATGATGATCTGGCCATATAGTGTCACACGATGTGTGATTTTGACCCCATGGCCATGTTATATTTAACTTGGTATGAAACCCTAGTGTAACAAAAATAAAAAATTTGTGTTTTTTCATCTGAACTACATGCTGTGTAGTCAGAAAATCTTCATATTGTTCACATATTCAACATGCTTTCTAATTTTTATGCCTCCTACTTTAAATCTTATACAAAATTTTCCTGAAAATTTGATAAATTATTTGATAAATATCATATCACTAGAATAAATCATATTTTGTGCGACCGTTATCCAAAATTTAATTTCTATAACCTCTTCACATCACCCATACACACCAAATTTTGAAAAGACATTTTTTTTCTTCCTCAGATTCTTATCACTATATTCTATGTATTCCTCATTGTTTGGAGTTATTTTTTAGTTTTTGTTTTGATAGAATATGTTGGGACCAAGTTGGATGATGAAGTTTTTGAATGAATGAAGTATTTTCTTTTGTTGTCAAGTTAGTTTGAGAATAATGGATATCAATTCACTTTTCATAAGTGGGTGAGGAAAGAAAGAAAAGTTACAATAATTTCCACAATAAATATAATGATGATTTAATGGTCTATATTTGACAATTATAATTAGTTGGTTGGAGAAATTTTGATTCAAGAATTATGATTTAAAGGGGGATAAAAGATGCATCAAATCAGAATGGTTAGTATTGCAAAAGAAAGTGTCTAAGGGGGCGCAGTTTCCAAGTGTTTGCCTAATTTTTGAGGTCTAAAATTTGGAGTTGGGATAGCATTGCGAAAAGTGTATTTCTAGGAATATATCATAAAAGTATAGATAAGTCATGAATTTTGTGAATATGGTCTTCATGAAGTAGATTTCACGAAGACATGAAGAATGTTGATGGCGTGATTTGTGATTATGACGAGCTCTACAAATGATAGAGGTGAAGATATTTGCAAGCAAGCATTGCAGTGGTGAAGATAATTATGAGTGGAGAATTGAGGAGGCACAAAGGAAGAAGGATCATTGCAGTGATGCAAAAGGATTTGACAGAAATCTTCGTGATTACGACAAGATTTTCAAATCCGGGAAATAGCCATGGTGATTTGCGAGACAGAGTGAATTTTAGTGGAAATTACAGAGCTTTTCAATTTAATGCTGATGAGGTGCCGAGATGGTTGGAAGGTTCTAGAGTTGGTGGGAAACACCTATAAATAGGCCCCTGCCCCTAGAGAAAAGTAGATAGATACTTAAATAGAATTTTATATCTCTCGAATTGTGAAGAAGGTTCGCGGAGAAAAATGAGCTATATAACGACCCATACTTTACATACATTGTTAATACTTCAAAATTGAAGCATACTTATTACAACATATAACAAAACCACGAAAGGACCGTATAAGTATAGTGTCTTTAGAAACTGGGAACATAAACAACTGGTTCATAAAGCGTCTACAATGTCTCCCATTTATTTCATCATATCTATAGTCCCCTTTTGGAATATCTTACTTAATAACCTTCTTCCTAAACTGGGGAAAGAAAACATACAAAAGGGTGAGCTCAAATGCTCAGTAAGGGTAAACAAAAGAAATATCAATCACATCGTATACATAAGCACACAATTTTTGGAAATCTTAACCTGCAAAAGAGATCATAATTTCATAACATGGGATAAATCATGGCAGTGAAATGTAATCACAATAATCATAACTTAAAACATGAAACTTTGTGGCATACACACATAATCATAGAGAATCATTTCTTGTTAGTCAAGACTCATTGCCAAGACTATCTTAGTGGACAAAGTCCCTTTCTGAACCGAGTCACCCTCGTTTCAGTCCTGTTTCACTGAACCGGTATAACCTACCGTTCTAGCCATGTCTATCTCATGAGATATAAAATCATCACCCAATGCATTGGAGGGAGATATAGGTCGCACCCATCTTATAATGATACCATTCTTATGTGTGCCACAAAATCATAAATCATACATCATTGCATAACCCATGTAATAAAAATGGGAATCTTAAACATCGTGACATCATAAAACAATTCATATAAGATAAAGGAATTCATAAAAATAATTCCATCACAACATAATAAAATCAATGTAATAATTGGGATAGAAACAGAACCCTTTATTATCTTAGATGGAAAATAATTTTGATAAAACACTTGAACTCCATTCTTGAGGAAAATATCCTTTCTACTTCAAAAACACTTTCCCATTCTTAACATGTCATAAAATTCTAAACTAAAAGAAGTTGACTAAAAATAAACATGAAAAGTTTTAAAGGAAGCTTCTTGGAAATAATGTTTTAAAAATCCATTCATGCCGTATAAGTTAAAAAAACATTCTTCTCATACTTTTGTCAGAAAAGTCAAAAAGTACCTCGTATGAAAAACGACAAAAGATTCCTTTCATATCTTTTACTAAAAACTCACCGAAGGGTAAAATAGGTTTTAAAATTTTTTAGGTGGATGGAAATAATATTACAGATTGTGGGACATTGGATATTGATGATAAAATACACCCCAATAAATAACAAAGTATAAGCAATCTCGGATAAGAATGAGATTGTGATATTTCCCTTACCTTAGGTCCGTTTTGCTTCGTAAGTGTCCGAACCTCTTATATAATGATTTAAATAATGTTATTGACTTATTAAAGAATCATATTTATTTTTATGATATTATATATGGTCATATTCTTAGCTTCTTAGTAGTAATATTTTATTGCTACTTGTTATTCAGGTGTTTATAACTTTTTGTTCTTATGCATGTTTTGTCAAATAAATTCTTATTCTTATCTTTAGGTTATAGATAACTCATTTCCAGAATGGTATTAGTGTAATATATATCATATTTATTCATTAAATTCATTTATATAATCATTATGAAATTAAGATCATGTAGAATGAGTCGCATCACATCGTGGAGACGGTATTCCGTACGTACGCACGAGTGATGATATCATTCCTATGATCATGGAATTGTATTGTAGTGTATGTATACTATTTCAGAATCAGTATCACTTTATAATAGTCATATATAGTCATTATCTAAAAAATTATACCCATACAAGTAAGGTGGTGGTGGAAAATAGATTATACCACGGCGTGGAGACGGTATTCCGTACGTACGCACGCGCGGTGATTTATTTTTCCGTAGCATGGATAGATGGTGAAATAGGGTTGTTTCATACTTATAATATCATATCAGTATATTAGTGATACTGATGTTATTACTTCATAATGAAACAACTAAAGAAGAAGAAGTGGAAGAAGAAATAAAGATGAAATAATCGGTAACAGACATTACCTCTTCTTTGAAGTGCTTCTTTGAGACCTTCTTTTAGGGCACTAAAATTGGTCTTTGAAGAAGACCAGGACCTCTAGGATGTCTCTAGGGAAGTGGAGAGGAGGAATTGGCAGGGGTTGGACGATCTTGAAGGCTCAAAGTGGTGTGAGGAAGAGGGGGAGGAGGTTCCCTTTTACAAGGGAGGAGAGGGGTACCTTTGGGAAAACTAAAAATATTATTTTATTATAAAGTCAAGTTCGGATTTAAATAGCTCCAAATTGATATATTTCGAAGCTAAGGTGGGGATGTGTCGAAAGACTTTCATCCAATATATTTAGACAAGTTTAGGTTCCTATTTTAACCTTATCATTAAGATTTAACATTAAGTTAAATAAGTTTACTTTTACCATGTCTTCTTGTGTTCTTATACTATAAGGTTAATAAACTATCTATAAGCAGCCAAACGATCCCCAAGTTGTTTATTATTAATATATATAACCTTATCTAAGTCATTTGGCCGAACCTTAGATTTTTAGGAATAAAATAACAATTAATAATATAATATTTGTTTTAATAACCATTTTATGTCAATTTTGACACTATTTAGTAATTGATTTTTGTGAAAATCATAACAGAATGATTAGTTCGAAACAAGTTACTTAAATCAATACTAACATGTCATATTAACCTATAAAATTATTTTAATTCATAAAAAGTCTCAAATTATATTTATTTGGGTATTTATAATATCAATTATGTCAATATTTCATTAATAAGATAATTACTGCATCATCGTTGTGTCATAAATAAATTAAATTATTTAATGTTTAAAAATTACAAATAAAATACAATTATGTAGTAAATATTTGTATCTTTCTAATTAATATTTATAGTCGAATTTATCTTATGTATAAACCCATATTAAAAATTATTTACTTATTAAACTTTGATTTTAACTATTTTAACCATTCTTTAAATAAATTAATAATAAATGTCCTAATCAAATCCAAGTGGGCCTAAATGGTCATATTTTATTCCTAAGTTTGTTTTTGGTCGAATTACACTTGTCCAATAGAACTAGGACATGTGTTAGGGTAATAATAATATCATCTTTACCCTTAATTACCCTATTTACTTTTAACCGTGGTAAAAAAAGTAAAAAGTTACTATTCACCAAAAAATTATTTTCATCTCATTGAACCACATTTTACTTACTGACATCAACCGTGTCTCTCGGATTTTTGAAATTCCACTCACAGAAGCGGTAAAATTAAGTTTTATGAAAAATTCAGTTTTTTAACTACCACTTAGTGGTTTCACTATTCATCAAAAATTGAAAGTTTTCAGAAAAATACCAAAATTTCACCCTACGTTAATTTCGATATTCCGAATCAAAAAATGAAGTCCATTTTGAAAAATAAAATTTATAAAATTTCAAAAAGTGGTTATTACTATTCATAACGGCTAGTTTTAATAATATTTTAATATCATATCGATGTTTAGTGAAACTCGGTATTGCGTACGACGCAAGTTATCGAGGAAGGTCACGATTTCATGTAAAGCAAGCCAAGAAAGTGTTGTGTGTAGAAAAATATTCCTTTGATGATTTATATAACATAAAAGTCTCGGGTGTTACATTCTACCCCCCTTAAAATGAATTTCGACCTCGAAATTCGTCACTTTGTAATAAACAGATGAGGATACCTCTCCCTCATCATATCCTCAAGCTCCCATGTAGCTTCTTCTAATTGGTGGTTCCTCCATAAAACTTTCACCAATTGAGTGTTCTTGTTTCGTAGGAATTTTTCGCTACGATCCAGAATCTCTATCGGTTGTTCTTCATAAGAAAGATCTTGCTCCAGCGGTATAACTTCTGAGCTGAGTACATGTGAAGGATCAGGTATGTACTTTCTCAGGAGAGATACATGGAACACATCGTGAACTTGAGGGAGATTTGGTGGAAGCGCCAATCTGTAAGCTACCTTCCCAACACGATCCAGTATTTCGAAAGGACCGATATATCTAGGGCTCAACTTCCCCTTCTTTCCAAATCTCATGACTCTATTCCAGGGAGATATCCGTAAGAACACTTTATCACCCACTTCAAACTCTAGGTATTTTTTTCGGTTGCGGCATAACTTTTCTGTCGACTGTGAGCTGCTCTTATGTGTTGTTGAATAGATCTGACCTTTTCTGCCATTTCATCAACGAGATCTGGTCCTAATAGCTTTCTTTCCCCAACTTCATCCCAGCAAGTTGGAGTCCTGCATTTCTTTCCATAGAGAGCTTCATAAGGAGCCATCTGAATACTGGAGTGAAAGCTATTATTATAAGAAAATTCCACCAAAGGTAGGTGTTGATCCCAACCACCTTTTAAATCCATAGAGCAAGCTCTCAACATATCTTCTAGGGTTTGAATTGTTCTCTCAGACTGACCGTCTGTTTGAGGATGATAAGCAGTGCTAAAACTCAACTCTGTATCCAGAGTATGCTGAAGACTTCGCCAGAACTTTGAGGTAAATCTCAGATCCCGATCAGATATAATAGAAAGTGGTACTCCATGCAATATTACCACTTCCTTTACATATATCCTGGCAAGCTGATCCAGAGAAAAATCCTCTCTAATAGCAATGAAGTGTACAGACTTTGTAAGACGATCAACTATGACCCAGATAGCATTATTGCCTTTGGATGTTTTAGGAAGTCCTGTGACAAAGTCCATAGTGATGTTTTCCCATTTCCATTTGGGTATGGGTAATGGTTGTAACATCCCCTTAGACTTCTGTCTCTCAGCTTTAACTTGTTGACAATCCAAGCATCGAGAGACATATTCAGCAACATCTCTTTTCATGCCATCCCACCAGAAGTACTCTTTCAGGTCCCTATACATCTTCGTGATTCCAGGATGAATAGAGAACGAAGAACTATGAGCCTCATCCAGCAGCTCCTTCTTTAATTCGCGGATGGGAGGAACACAAACCCGATTCGTGAACTTTATTATCCCATCACAATCAAGGTTGAATTCAGGAACATTTCTCACCTTCTTTTGTAACTCGACATCTTCTTTCTGTGCCTATTTAATCTTCATATGTATAGATGGTTGAACATTCATTTGAGAAAGATAAGATTTTTCCCCTTCCATTATAATTCAAGATCCATCCTTTGTAAATCCATAAATATTGGATCTTTTTTGATCCTCATCATGGATAAACTATCATGGTCTTGTCGACTTAATGGATCTTACACCTTATTTGCTTTCCCATGGTGGTAATGGATTGAGCAGTCATAATCCATAATCAGCTCCAACCATCTTCTTTGACACATATTCAGCTCCTTTTGGGTGAAAATATACTTTAAACTTTTATGATTAGTATAAATATCACACCTTTCACCATAAAGATAATGCCTCCAAATCTTTAATGCAAAGATTACCACAGCTAACTCCGAATCATGTGTTGGGTAATTTTGCTCATGGATTTTCAACTGTCGTGAGGCAAAAGCTATCACCATATCATTTTTCATAAGAACACACCCCAATCCCTTCTGGGATGCATCACTATAGATCACAAACCTTTCTCCACTACAAGGAAGTGTGAGCACAGGTGCACTGGATAACCTTCTTTTCAACTCCTTGAAATTCTCTTCACATTCCTCCGTCCAAACAAACTTAACTCCTTTCCGAGTCAACTTGGTGAGTGGATTAGATAATCATGAAAAATCTTTCACAAAACGTCGATAATATCCAGCCAAACCAAGAAAACTTCGGATCTCAGTTACTGTTGTTGGTCTCAACCATCTTTCGATAACCTCTGTTTTTGTTGGATCCACAGATATCCCCTCTTTTGAGATTATGTGACCCAAGAATGAAACTTTTTGAAGCCAAAATTCACACTTGGTAAATTTGGCATAAAGCTTCTCCTTTCTCAGGGTCTTCAATATAATTCTCAAGTGATCTTCATGTTCTTCCTTTCTCTTTGAATAGACAAGAATATCGTCTATAAAGACTACCACAAATTGATCAAGATAGTCTCTAAAGAATCTATTCATCAGATCCATGAAGATAGAAGGGGCATTAGTAAGACCAAATGGAATCACTATAAATTCATAGTGTCCATACCTTGTACGGAAAGCCGTCTTTGGTATATCCTCCCTTTTGACCCTTAATTGATGATACCCTGAACGAAGATCAATCTTGGAAAAGTATTGAGCTCCTCGTAGTTGGTCAAATAAGTCATCAATGCGTGGGAGAGGATATTTGTTCTTGATAGTGATCTTGTTAAGTTCTCGATAATCAATGCAGAGTCTCATTGATCCATATTTATTCTTAACAAATAGAACAGGTGCTCCCCAAGGTGACGCACTAGGTCCTATGAATCCCTTATCAAGATTCTCTTGGAGTTGCTTCTTCAATTCCTGCAACTCAATTGGGGCCATTCTATAAGGTGTCTTTGAAATAGGCAAAGCACCCAATACAAGTTCTATTGAAAACTCAACTTCACAATTTGGTGGAAGACCTGGTAATTCCTCCGGAAAGACATCATCAAACTCCCGTATACTGGGAATATTCTTAATCGTGAGTTTCTCACCAACCATTTGAGATAAATAACCTTCATTTAGTGGAATCAAGACCCATAAGATGGAAGAAATTTCCACTGGAAGGTTATGTTCATCCTTGCATTGATAGACGATCATAGATTGATCTGGAATATGAAATGTGACTTCCCTTATTTGGTAATTGATATGAGCTCCATATAAAGAAAGACAATCTATGCCAAGAATCACATCAAATTCCACTATAGGAAGGATCACAAGATTTGCAGGAAGCACTTTCCCACAAACTTCGATCGGAGAAGAATTATAAACTTTTGATGAAACTGTTGTGCCATTAGGTGTTGTCACAGCTAACTCAACATCTAATTGTTGAGGTAATACGGTGATACCCTTATAAAATTATTCAGAAATAAAAGAGTGGGTGGATCCAGAATCAAATAAAACATTTGATACTTTAGAGTGGATGGTAAGTGTACCTTTCACCACATCGTTATCGTACTCCACATCGCTGATAGAAATTGCATGTGACTTTCCTTTGTCTTTAGCCTTAAGAGTTTGTTGACGTCGACCATCATCATCAACCCTTGGATTAGGGAATTTATTGGCATAATGCCCCATCTCCTTGCACTTGAAACATTGAAGTGTAGTAGGTTCATTCTGTGTATCCCTTCCTTTTTTTGCATCATTAGACATCTTCTTCCCATCATCGCGGCATTCAAATGCCCGATGACCTTCCTTTCCACATTTGAAACATTTACTTGTCCCTTTAAGACAACTCCCTCCATGTTTCTTTCCACACTTTGAGCATAAGGGAAAGCTCATCTTCTTTTCAGTGTGCTCTTTAGATTTTCCTTTGAATTCCATTTTCCTCTTCTTATCAAACCCATATGAGTGATGGGTTATTCCAATCTCCATCTCGACTTTGAGAGCACATCGAATGATTTCCTCGTAGGTATTGAAGTCCCTTATGGCTAACTCCCTTCGAAGACTTGGTTTTAAGCCACTAAATAATCAATCGATCTTACTCTCAGGTTGGATAATAATACCAGAAGCATACCTTGCAAGTCTTGTAAAATTTGCTTCATAGGTACCAACAGATTCATCATCCTTTTGCTTCAGTTCAAGAAACTCTTTCTCCATCTTTGTTCGGAGAATACGAGGGAAGTAATTATTGAAAAATAAGTTCTTGAACTCGTCCCATTCCATAGACTCAATTTCATCCCTTTGCCTCGTATTCTTAAAAAGATTCCACCATTGATCAGCATCCCCCTCCAAACGATACACTGCTAAGATGACTTTATCATGCTCAGAACATTGAAAAACTGAAAATATCTTTTCAGTAGTACTAATCCATTGTTCAGAAACTAATGGATCAGTAGACCCGCTAAAAAAAGGTGGACGCTGCCTCATGAAGGATTAAACAGAATGTTGCTCCTTCCTTTGATCGTTTGGAAGTCCTACATGATTCATAGCTTGAGAAAGTTGTGTGACCATGGCTACAAGATTTTTCATTCTAGCTCCCATAACGTTTGGTTGCTCAGGGGGACAATCATTGCATTGCCCGTCGCATTCCGCATTAACACGATTCCTTCGGGTTCTAACCATTGACTAAAACAAAGAAGAATAGTGTGAGAAACACTAATTATAATAGGAAAACCACATAATCAAGAATAAAATTTCACACTTAAGTTCTTATCCTAGGTTATTCATGGCCATTTCTAAACCACTAATATTGTGTTCTATGTTTAGACTTATCCTTAGGGTTCTTACTAAGGCTTTCACATCCTAGTTTCCAAAGGTTGACTATACCTTTCCTCTGATACCAACTATAACGGTCTGGAATTACTTCCAGTGGACTATAATTGATACCTATCAGGGCACTCCATGGGTGGATACACCCCCTGGGCGGGACACACCACCATCCCCAGTGGCAGCCATTTCCTCATGAAGCCCTTGGGCGGAGAGCCATGCTTCGTCCAACGCTCACATGTGAGAGTTCCCAAGGATCAGATACATTCCTACCTCCTTTGCCTCTGATACCAACTATAATGACCCATACTTTACATACATTGTTAATAATTCAAAATTGAATCATACTTATTACAACATATAACAAAACCACGAAAGGACCGTATAGGTATAGTGTCTTTAGAAGCTGGGAACATAAACAACTGGTTCATAAAGCGTCTACACTGTCTCCCATATATTTCATCATATCTATAGTCCCCTTTTGGCATATCTTACTTAATAACCTTATTCCTGACCTGGGGAAAGAAAAAATACAAAAGGGTGAGCTCAAATACTCAATAAGGGTAAACAAAAGAAATATCAATCACATCGTAAACATAAGCACATAATTTTTGGAAATCTTAACCTACAAAAGAGATCATAATTTCATAACATGGGATAAATCATGGCAGTGAAATGTAATCAAAATAATCATAACATAAAACATGAAACTTTGTGGCATACATACATAATCATAAAGAATCATTTCTTGTTAGTCAAGACTCATTGCCAAGACTATCTTAGTGGACAAAGTCCCTTTCTGAACTGAGTCACCCTCGTTTCAGTCCTGTTTCACTGAACCGGTATAACCTACCGTTCCAGCCATATCTATCTCATGAGATATAAAATCATTACCCAATGCATTGGAGGCAGATATAGGTCCCACCCATCTCATAATTATACCATTCTTATGTGTGCCAAAAAATCATAAATCATACATCATTGCATAACCCATGTAATAAAAATGGGAATCTTAAACATCGTGACACCATAAAACAATTCATATAAGATAAAGGAATTCATAAAAATAATTCCATCACAACATAATAAAATCAATGTAATAATAGGGATAGAAACAAAAACCTTTATTATCTTAGATGGAAAATAATTTTGATAAAACACTTGAACTCCATTCTTGAGGAAAATATCCTTTCTACTTCAAAAACACTTTTCCTTTCTTAACATGTCATAAAATTCAAAACTAAAAGAAGTTGATTAAAACTAAACATGGAAAGTTTTAAAGGAAGATTCTTGGAAATAATGTTTTAAAAATCCATTCATGCCGTATAAGTTAAAAAAACATTCTTCTCATATTTTTGTCAGAAAAGTCAAAAAGTACCTCGTACGAAAAACGACAAAAGATTCCTTTCATATCTTTTACTAAAAACTCACCGAAGGGTAAAATAGGTTTTAAAAAATTGTAGGCGGATGGATATAATATTACAGATTGATGGAACATGGATGTGGATGATAAAATACACCCCAGTAAATACCAAAGTATAAGCAATCTCAGATAAGAATGAGATTGTGATATTTCCCTTACCTTAGGTCCGTTTTGCTTCGTAAGTGTCCGAAACTCCTGTATAATGATTTAAATAATGTTATTGACTTAGTCCATAATCATACTTATTTTTATGATATCATATATGGTCATATTCTTAGCTTCTTAGTAGTAATATTTCATTGCTACTTGTTATTCGGGTGTTTATAACTTTTTGTTCTTATGCATGTTTTGTCAAATAAATTCTTATTCTTATCTTTAGGTTATAGATACCTCATTTCCAGAATGGTATTAGTGTAATATATATCATATTAATTCATTAAATTCATTTATATAATCATTATTAAATGAAGATCATGTAGAACGAGTCACATCACATCGTGGAGACGATATTCCGTATGTACGCACGAGTGATGATATCGTTCCTATGATCGTGGAATTGTATTGGAGTGTATGTATACTATTTAAGAATCAGTATCACTTTATAATAGTCATATATAGTCATTATCTACACCATTATACCCATCCAAGTAAGGTGGTGGTGGAAAATAGATTACACCACGGCGTGGAGATGGTATTCCGTACGTACGCACGCGCGGTGATTTCTTTTTCCATAGGATGGATAGATGGTGAAATAGGGTTGTTTCATACTTACAATAACATATCAGTATATGAGTGATACTGATGTTTGTACTTCATAATGAAACAATTAAAGAAGAAGATGTGGAAGAAGAAATAAAGATGAAAGAATCGGTAACGGACATTACCTCTTCTTTGAAGTGCTTCTTTGAGACCTTCTTTTAGGGCACTAAAATTGGTCTTTGAAGAAGTCCATGACCTCTAGGATGTCTCTAGGGAAGTGGAGAGGAGTAATTGGAAGGGGTTGTTCGAGCTTGAAGGCTCAAAGTGGTGTGAGGAAGAGGGGGAGGAGGTGCCCTTTTATAAGGGAGGAGAGGGGTACCTTTGGGAAAACTAAAAATATTATTTTATTATAAAGTCAAGTTCAGTTTTAAATAGCTCCAAATTGATATATTTCTAAGATAAGGTGGGTATGGGTCGAAATACTTTCATCCAATAGAATTTAGACAAGTTTAGGTTCCTATTTTAACCTTATCATTTAGATTTAACGTTAAGTTAAATAAGTTTACTTTTACCGTGTCTTCTTGTGTTCTTATACTATAAGGTTAATAAACTTACTATAAGCAGCCAAACGAACCCCAAGTTGTTTATTATTAATATATATAACCTTATATAAGTCATTTGGCCGAACCTTAGATTTTTAGGAATAAAATAACAATTACTAATATAATATTTTTTTTAATAACTATTTTATGTCAATTTTGACACTATTTAGTAATTGATTTTTGTGAAAATCATAACAGAATGATTAGTTCAAAAAAAGTTACTTAAATTAATAATAACATGTCATATTAACCTATAAAATTAGTGTAATTCATAAAAAGTCTCAAATTGTATTTATTTGGGTATTTATAATATCAATTATGTCAATATTTCATTAATAAGATAATTACTGCATCATCGTTGTGTCATAAATAAATTAAATTATTTAATGTCTAAAAATTACAAATAAAATACCATTATATTTGAAATATTTTTATCTTTCTAATTAATATTTATAGTCGAATTTATCTTATGTATAAACCTATATTAAAAATTATTTACTTATTAAACTTTGATTTTAACTATTTTAACCCTTCTTTAAATAAATTAATAATAAATGTCCTAATCTAATCCAAGTGGGCCTAAATGGTCATATTTTATTCCTAAGTTTGTTTTTGGTCGTATTAAACTTGTCTAATAGAATTAGGACATGTGTTAGGGTAATAATAATATCATATTTACCCTTAATTACCCTATTTACTTTTAATCGTGGTAAAAAAAGTTAAAAGTTACTATTCACCAAAAAATTATTTTCATCTCATTGAACCACATTTTACTTACTGAAATCAACCGTGTATCTCGGATTTTTGAAATTCCACTCACAAAAGCGGTAAAATTAAGTTTTATGAAAAATTCAGTTTTTTAACTATCACTTAGTGGTTTCACTATTCATCAAAAGTTGAAAGTTTTCAGAAAAATACCAAAATTTCACCCTAGGCTAATTTTGATATTCCGAATCCAAAAATGAAGTCCATTTTGAAAAATAAAATTTATAAAATTTCAAAAAGTGGTTATTACTATTCATAATGGTTAGTTTTAATAATATTTTAATAGCATATCGTTGTTTAGTGAAACTCGGTATTGCGTACGACGCAAGCTATCGAGGAAGGTCGCGATTTCGTGTAAAGAAAGCCAAGAAAGTGTTGTGTGTAGAAAAATATTCCTTTGATGATTTATATAACATAAAATTCTTGGGTGTTACAAGCTATGAAAAAGCAGTAAGCTCTACGAAGGAAAGGAGGTTCACAGTGAGACTTTGAGATTTTCAAAATAAGTAAACTTCAGAAAGACCAATCCATTCTCCACTAAATAGGGAGTTCTGCAATATATTGAGCTTTGAAAACTAGAGAGCTTTGTGAATAAGAGATATTTGCAAACTAGAGTGCTCTCCGAAGCTGGGTGCTTCGCGAAGGAGCTCTGCAAAGGAGCTCTACGAGCTGAAGATTTGAGTACCCAAATTAAGTGAGAAGTGGTTTCAAGTGAATCATGATATGAATGAACTATAGGACTAAGTATTATTAAGAAGTCCAAGTAGTACATATCAGCTTATGGATAGGAAAAAGAAGAGTTTTTTTCAAAGATCAGATAAGAGAATGTTTTTCAAGAAACACAGAGATATTGCTTTACCCTATTTGTGATAAGAGGGTGAACACATAATTGAGGATTTTCTCCAAATTACTACATGAGTGAAAGGGAATATACAACTTATTGAATTCCACATAAAAGGATTATTTTCTAGTGGATTGTGTGGTAGTGGATTCTTTCTGTACCATACCAAAGATGTAGCTACTCTTGTTGAGTAGTGAACCTTGTGAATCTTATGTTCCTGGGGTTGTGTATATTTAGCAGGGATAAAACTCTTTAATAGGAGGTGAAGTTTGTTTAAAAAAATGAAACATAAAAGAAAATATATCAATGATCCATCCCCACTCTCAGTGATACTTGGATCCTGACTGGGTAACTTCAAATCAAGATTCTATGAATAATATTCAACGTTTTGCATGAAAAACCTAAAGTCTATACTTCATATTCTCAATAAACCACTCGTGTTGCCCACATTTTCACCACTTCCACCCTCTATATTCCTTACTTGTGATATGATCATGAAACACCTATCTATTTTAATGATTCAAATGAGTGATAACAAAATGTGAAATGAAATCAATATATGGGTATGATCTAATCACTCACTAAATGATTTTCAGTGATGAACATATTTAGAAAGGAGGGATAAATCCATAAAAAATAAATGGTGAGTAAATATCAATTCTTGTACATAGTTTGGGTAAATTTCATGTAAAATAATCAAATAATAAAATCATATCAATAATTTCCAATGATAATTATATCTCAAAACATAGAAGTAGTTATAAATCACAAATTTGCGGTTTGTGCAATAATGTAACATGGATTCAACGGAAAGAGATTGATCTATGTTCAAAAAGTATTGAATAATAAGGTAAAATACATAAATAGAAAATTAATTTCATGGAATAATTTTCATCACTTCGATCCTTTATTGTAGCCATAGTTCTATTAATCACTATTGTATAAGCTAATCATTGACACTGATGCATACCCGATCCTTATCCTTGAACAACTATTGATGTCACTGCCACTCTCTAGTGTCTCCATTAAGAGGCCCCCTCTCAATACTCCATCTAGGTTTTTGAAAATAATTTTAGAGGAGTATCTAGTGATAGGTAAAAATAGATATATTATTATGTCAATGGAAAATAAAATAATTTAAATTAATAATTTATTTAAATCATTTTTAATGCAACTCCGATTGCACCCTATAATGACACCTGATGAAAAAAATATTATTACACTATTAGAAAAAAACGAATTCAAAATTTAATCAAGCTATTATATTACCCATCTGAGGCATCATTACAAAGTAAAAGGGATTACATTAGATCTATTTCACACAATATTAAAATAATTTAATATTTTTAATATATTATTTTAAAGTTTTCACAACATTCACCTTTTCACCCCAGCTCAACCCATGGATAAATTTCATACCCTGGAACTAACAAAACCCTCATCAAAATTTTCCTTTGTCCTAATCTGGGAAAAAATTAAGGGTTTAACCCAGGAAACGTCCTAGCACTTTACAAGTTCATATTTAAGTAGAGTCCCACAAAGGTAAGACCCTCGTCACTAAATTTTCCCCACCAAAAAAGTTTTCATCCTTAAAAATAGTGAAACTATAGTTTCTTGAAAAAAATGTTAATAAAAATACATATGAGGAAATTTTTTTACACTCACATGAAAACCCTTAACCTTTAAAGATTAAAACTCCTAGAAAAATCAATTAAACATTGTTTATGAAGGATACCACCTTCTCTCATACAAAAAGATACCGAATCACATCTATTATGAAGTAATAAATAAATGTAAACATACACCCAATATTAGAACATATTACCCAAACTATACACAATATTAGGGAGTCTCCCCTTGTGCCTCCAACTATATACCCCAAATAGTATACTTACAATTATAACACTAGTGGGAGTTCCCCACTCCCCAAATTTTAAAGAAAGTTCCATATGGCCATCATGGATAGAAACCCATCTATGATAAA
Organism: Viscum album; assembly: GCA_963277665.1. Lineage (NCBI taxonomy): Eukaryota > Viridiplantae > Streptophyta > Magnoliopsida > Santalales > Viscaceae > Viscum > Viscum album. The sequence continues at coordinate 1,135,036,745 of OY728164.1, read as the reverse complement.
AAAAATTAACTAGGAACTTATCAAAATTCCCCTGAAGACATCTAAAAATCTACATAGAAGCATGATCTCTAGAATTTCATGTCACAAACCTCTATCCTTATCTACCAGCATGGTACAAGATCCACTATTGGTAGTATATAACATTACAGAAAAAAAGCTTCCATAAAAACCTCTATTCCCACATCCTATAGGTTTTCCAACATTTTCAATGACCTTTTATGGATTCAAACTCTCAATTGAATATCTTCTATTAGGGAGACTATTATGTGAAATCTATCAATGAGCAAACCAGTCACAAAAACCACATCATCCAATTGATCATTGCCACACTACTGCTTATTGGTAACCTATTACACCTCAATATAAAGTGGATTATCTTTAATTATTAGATAACCATACCCTATTTTCTTCATACCCAAAGAAACTGTAACACCCTGAGATTTTGTAAATATATTTTTTGAATTAATTTAATTTTTTTGATATTTTTCATTTCACGCAACACTAAAAATATTTTATTTAATATTAAAAAACTATTTTTGTATTGTGTTATATGAAAAACCAAGTTAATAGTGCAATAAAAACAAAATAAAATTTATCATTCTCTACACAAAACATCGATGTCGGCTTGTGTTACACACAACAATGACTTTTGTCGATGGCTTGTGTAACACACAAGAACGAGTTTTAACAAATATTAATATACTATTTTACATAACCTAGACATAAAATTAGTAGTTATAAATAGGTTTACGTATCTTTTGAAAATATATGGTTTAAAAAAATATAAAATGAATTCATTTGTTACAAATTAATTAAAAATGAATATAAAAACTGATTGAATATAAAGAAAAATATTATTATACCCACAAAGCTCTTTTAACCTAAAAAATTAAATTAATTAAAATTAGAGAGTGATATTAATGTGATATATATATATATATATATGTTATATTAAATAAAATATTTTTTATATTCATCTAATATATTTTATAGGATTAATATTGAAACAAACCCAATTTTATACATAAAAGACTGTATTTCCTTTTAAGGTGTTTTTAATGCCTTTTAATGGAAAACCTATTTTAAATACAATTTTTGGAACTTTTATGGATTATATATGTCAAAATAAAATTAATATTTGAAATATAAACATAAAAATTAGGTTAGGGTTAATTTTTGGTATTTTTCTATGAGCTTTTATTTTTTAACGAATAGTTAAAAAATATTGAATTTTAGTTCAAAAATACATTTTCATATAATTTATTATAAGATAAAATTAAATTTTAAATTAGTTTCATAGTTTAATTAGATAATTTTTTTAATTAATTAAATTTAGGTCATTTTAATTAATTTAACTTTGAAATTGTCTATAAAAACATAACAAACTTTTGGTCATTTTTACTTTAAAAACTCAGATTGTTGACCCAACTATGGGATTAAATTTAAATCAATTTCTGCTACTTATGTGATTGGAATTTGGAAAAATGGATTCCATATTTGGAATAATAATAATTTATAATTTTTAATTATCTCAAATTATTTTTTTGACCAAAAATATTAGTGAAAGTAATTAAAATTAATTACAACGATTAAGGTAAAATTAATATTAATAAGGGAATAAAACTCAAATTTAAGGGAAATAATGACCTAGAAACCTATAAAAGAGACATTTTCTTTCCATATGTCTACCCTATCCTCCCTTTTATATAATTTTTTTCATTATGGGAGCCATGTTCCCTGGGAAAAACGTGGATGGAATTCCCTTTCTCAAAATTTACAAGCGTTCCACTCCTCCACTATAAAAAAGATCATCTCCTACCACTTCCTCACACCTATCAAGACACTTTTTGTCAAAAAAGATCTATACAAATAGATTTTTAACATACCTAACCTAATCCCACAACACCCTTGGTAATAAAGAAATGCAATGAATCTCTTTGGATAAAACCAAAATGAGTTACCCGAATAAGAGCTAACATTCATCCTCAAGTTATTTTATGTTATTTGCATTATGCACCCCCTAAACTCTTCCTATTCCATGATTTTATAAAAAATCTATAATAAATATAATATTTTGTTTTAATGATATGTTTTTAGATAAACCTACACACACTTCCATGATTTTATTTGCATTATGCACCCCCTAAACTCCTATACCGCCTCTCATGGTGGAAATTATGATGGAAAATATATTTATATATATTATATATTATATTAATTATTTCTTTAAGATTATGTAATTACTTTAAAACACATATCTTTATAATTTACATTTGGTGTAAATATGATAATTTTGGTTGAGGAAGTGTGGACTACTGCCCCCTCAAAGCAATGCGATTCATTCACACACTAGATGTAATGTATGAAGGATGTATTTATTAAAACTATATGATATATATGACATAATAATTATAATTTAATTATGTTTTATACATATATACATATATTTAATTTTATTTTCTTCTTTCAACATGATATTAAAATGGAAACATCATTTATGAGTACGTACAACATACCGTCTCCATAAACAGTGTATTATATTTCATAATTTTATATTATATAGATTATTATAATATAAATATTATGAATATAAATGATATTTATATAATTATTTACATTATAAAAATCATTATATAAGTATAAGGACCAAATATATAACAAATTAAGACACATGTGAAGAACATAACAGATATTACCCAAAGTGAAACCTTAACATAGAATTGTTAACAAGTGGGTAAAATAAAGTCATAATAAAACCATATATGATTTGAGATATAATAATATGGTTCTATGATAGATTAATAATAAAATTTTATTTATTATACATGACATTTTTACAAGTACGATGAGATTCAAGACACAAGGTAATGGAATTTCATCTCTCTATTTTTATTTCTGTGAGATACATGATTTATTCACCACTGATTCCTTTTGTGTGGTGTGTATACTTCCCATGTATGAATTATATTATTTTTATTATTAAATTTAGGGGTATTTACATATCAATTTTATGTTATTTATTTCATTGGTCTTATGTTTCAAAAGTTACCAATTCGTTAAAGTAATTTTGTCTGAGTTTTCCTTCTTTGAGACACATGCAATGTTATGCAACCATATTTTTCCATGTGGTTAACATGATTCCTTTGAATTTTTATATCATAAATATTATTATTATACTTATATTTCAAGTTTCATTTAAATTAATTTTTTTACATGGGGGGTATGGTTCAAAGTTACCAAGTGGTAAGAGTTTATTAAAACAATCTCATTGCTTTTCGATATTGTCTATGATTATACTTCCTTTAATGAAATATTGTGATATATATCTTAATAAATCTCATGAATTTTACTATCCTATATTTATTCACTATATCATCATGTATTGGTACTATTTTCCACTCTTTGGTACATAATATAGTTAAGAAATTGTTTTTAAGAAAGCCCGACCTTACCCTCTTTTCAGTTGGAAAATTGTGTTCCTTCACAACCATGTCTTCTAAATGGGTTCAAAAAATATTATATTATTATCATATGATATTTAAAATAAATTTTTAACCATGTTATACCTATTAAATAAAATAGTTTTTAATAAGGAATATTCCTATCATTTTCCAGTCGAGACACCTTTCTAAACTTTTTACTGTGCAAAAGGAATGTTTGATGTGTACAAATTTATCCATTATCATGAATGAAAATCAATTGAAGATTAATTTACATTATTTAAAATTTATTTTTTTAAAAAATAAAATGTTTTCCTAATATTCTTGAAATTAGTTATTTCAATGTATTTTTAAATAAAAATGTTTTTAAAAACTTTTCAAGCTATTTTATAAGTTTTCAAGGAAAATGGTTTTCAAAACATTTTTAATACTTCTTTATAGGTTTTGAAGTTATTTTAAAATAAATGGTTTTTAAAATTCTTTCAATATTTATTTATAAGTTTTCAAAGTATTTTAGAATAAATAGTTTTGAAAATATTTTCAATAGTTATTTATAAGTTTTAAAATTATTTTAAAAGAAATGGTTTTCAAAACTTTTTCCAGATTTATTTATAAGTTTTCATATTATTTTCAAATAAATAGTTTTCAAAACATTTTCAAGATTTATTTATAAGTTTTAAAAGTGTTTTAAAATAAACAGTTTTCCAAAATTTTTCAATATTCTTTCATAAGTTTTTATAGGAAATGTTTTTCCAAATGTTTTTAAGATTTATTTATAAATTTTCAAGATTATTTTCTAGAAAATGGTTTTCAAAAGGTTTTATGTTTTAAAAATAATTTTCCAAACAAGAAAGGATATCTTCTTCAATAATTTTTTAAAAGGTATATTAAAATTATTTCTCATCTAAGATGACATCTTTTGGTGTTACTCATGCCTTTCATGGGAAATTAGTCAATGTTTCCGTTCATATTATTTCTCAGAATGTATTATGTTTAAAAAAATGAAGTTTTATAAAAATAATTTCTATTTCATGGGTTTTGAAACATGATTATTTTTACAGGGTATTCTTTTGATGAACTAATTATGAAACCTATATATTTTTCCAGAAGTTATGATAAGATTACAGCTTTATGATACCCATTTCATTTCATGGGTTTTTATATGATTTTTAATCATCTTGTGACACATGTATGTATTATTTAACTATAAGATGGGTGAGACCTATATCTCCATTTAATGCACTGGGTAATAATTTATATCTCGTAGGATAAACTATTATGGTCTTTGAAGTGAAACCTGACTAATAAGATGGCCATGATAGTGAACTATGACTACGAAGATGGTATAAGGAGTGAAATAATGCTACTAAGATGGGCATGAAAGTGAAACATGATTACTAAGATGGTATAGGGAGTGAAACCATTATATTAATATGGTCTTGGAAGATATGCATTGACTACTATTGAAATCATATTATATGCTTATGTGTTTTCTAGAATTCTATATCTTATTCTTATTTTATACTTTCATTGATTCTGTTATTCACTACCTTATGATTTATATATTATGATCTACATATATTTATGTCGTGATTCTTATTTATGATCTTTGATATGAAAGGTATGATCTTCTATTGACATGATCATGTTCTCATACCCTTATTCTCATGTTTATACTTACATGTCTCCCTTTTTTACTCTTACTGAGAATATGATCTCACCCCTTTTTATGTTTCCTTTCCGATGTTATAAATATATGTATTAAAAATTATGTGTCTAAGAAGGGTGATGTTCATGAATAACCTAATGGGAGATAATGTATATCACTTATGTACTAGTTTTTACGTTTCAATGTTTCTAAATGAAAAAAACTAATATGGTCTTTGGGTGTCTGTTTTTGTAATTTTTTAATTATTCTGCGATAGTTTTGTAGTTTACATGTATGTTAATATTGGGTTTTTATAGTTAGTATCAGATTAAAGGTTTAGTGAAAATTTTGAAGCTAGGATATTAAAACTTTAGTGATCTACCTAGGTATATTTCTAAGAACATGTCTATGGATGTCTTTAAGGATAAGTATAAGGATGAGTTAATATTTAAGAAAATTTCCTAAAATTTTGGTAAAGTATAGAGTTACTGGTTTCATATAAATACAACCCTTTATGGATACTACAAGTGAACGTGGTTCTGTAATAGATGAAATTTGGAGTAAAAAATCTGACAAGGTGTGTTGGGCTTGAATTGGTGTAACTTGGTACACCACAATGATCCTTACTGCGCACTTAGTTTGATAATCCTAGGGGATATTCTTTGTAAATTCACAAACTCTTCACGAAACATAATGAAGTATTTAAATGGAATTTTACTATTAATAAACTAGGATAAACCTAGGGCGTCATAGATTAAAGAAGGTGTCATGATTTAGAAATTTTATAATTATTTTTTCATGATTATGTAGTTTTGTTCTATGATACATGTTTCTCACCCTATGATTTCTAGTTATAGTCAAAGGAGAGAACTAGACGGAATATGGTTAAAATTGAATGTTTCATATGTGTAAAGTATTGGAATTATGAAAATAAATTTCCCAATTGGAAATATCATAATGATAATTAGGAAGGTGGTATGGGTATTAGTTATACTTTAGAAGATAAAGAGACCACAAATGAAATGTTAAAGTTATGTGATCTTCTTCTAGTGTTTTTTACATTAAACATAATAAGAATAAATTGATTGAGGTTGAGTAACCTTAATATATTATTCATGTTTAATATTCTAGGAATGTGGTATTATAAAATAAATTGATAAAGCCTTAATAATAGTCTAATAATAATGTTGGATTAATGATGTATTTATGTTTTAGAATTCAAAGATTATGTTTTTTAAATCATGTAATATATAATTATTTTATTTATAAGTTTTCATTAAGGATTAAAAGGGATATATTTATTATTTATGAATACAAAGAAATTTATATTTTAATTAAGGAAAGGTAACCCTTAATGTGATCAATATGTTGAGAAAATTGTGTTTTTCTTGGATAAAGAGATAATTAATTAGGAAAAAGTAAATTAGATAAAACGAATTACCCAAGACCTGATTATTGATTTTTTAAAAAATTTGTCTATTTAATCATGGATAAAGTTTACATCTTATTGAATTTAAGGAATATATAAAGTAACCTTTGGAATTAGGAAGCATACATATTTTCAATAAGTATATATGGTAATTTAGTTAATTACCATGTTTCAAGAGAATATACGATGAGGATATTCACATGTTTGGAATGTAACAACTAATAGATACTTTGTGATATATGAGGATCAATTTCAAGATGATTTTGTGACTTTATTTATAAAATTTTGTACCTTCATCTTCGAGAAAGGTTATAAGGTTAACCATTCGTGAAAAGTTTAAGTTAACTAATTAGAAAGTATTTATGTGCTTAATTTTTATTAAAAACCTTGGTTAAAAGGGTATCTAGTGATTAAAATTATTTCAAGGATGTTCATAATATTTATTTTAGAAATTATATCAGTGTGGTTTTTGAAAAATAAATCATGTATGTTGGATGAAAACCAATCATGTCTAGAAAGTCCACGGGTCTTGACCCCATGACCGAAGGACGATACAGGTTTCACACCTACCATTGGCCTACATGATGTCCTGGTTAAAGTGTAATATTTTTTTGAATAAATATTAATAATAAACTAGTATAGTTACTTTTTATGTTTATATATTAATTCATTAAAAATAAAGATTTTCAAGAATAGTTAGAGATAAATAGTTATACTTTTCATTCTTTTATGGGCCTTAAGATATGCTAAAAGTGTGTTTTAGTACTTCAAGCATCAAATTTAATTTTTGTTCATCCATTTATTGAAGTAATGGATGAATTAGAAATAGATAAAAGAAAAACCAAAGAATAAAATTTTATTTATAGAAATATATCAAGTAATTATATTTCCTTATATTCTTGGTCAATAAAGTAATTACTCAATGATAGGATAATTAAAAAAATATTGTCCTAATAGCTTAATTTTTGTTGAACTGATGAACTTTTAAACCATCACAAATTTATGACTTTGAGGTTCTAGAATTTTCTTAGGTCATTAAATTATTTATGATTTATGACCTCAATCAATACTTATTAATATTGACGCTTTTCCTCCATGTCCAATCTTCACTCCCAACCTATGTTCTCCTAGATGAATTTTTTGGTTGAAATTCTTTTTAAGGGGGTTATAATGTTACACCTCGAGATTTTTTGAAATATATATTTTTGAATTAATTTAATCTTTTTGATATTTCACATTTCACGCAACACTAAAAATAGTTTATTTTGTATTAAATAATTATATTTTTATTACATCATATGATTAACCAAGTTAATCATGAAATAAATGCAACATAATTTTTATCTTTTTCTACATAGAACAACGAGGTTAGCTTGCGTTACACGCAACAATTACTTTCCTCGATTGCTTGTGTAACACGCAAGACTGAGTTTTACCGAATTATGATATATTATTTAATATAACCTAGAAATTAAATTAGTAGTTATAAAAATGGTAAACTAACTAATTAAAATATATTGTTTACAAAAATATAAAATTAATTCATTGGTTTCAAATTAATTAGAAATGAATATGAAAACCGATCGAATACAAAGGAAAATATTATTATACCCAAAAATCCATTTTTCCATAATAAATTTAATTAATTAAAATAAGTGAGTTACATTAATGTGATATATATTTTATATATTCAATAAATGTTTTTGATATTCATTCATTATAATTTATATGTTTAACATAAAACAAACCCAATTTTATATTTAACATACTATATTTCTTATTAAGGAAATTTTACCACCTTTTAATGGTTAACCAATTTTAAATATAATTTTTGGAACTTTTATATATTATATATGTAAAAATAAACTTCATCATTGAAATAAAAACATAAAAACTAGGTTAGGGTAATTTTTGGCTATTTTTATATATTGTTTTATTTTTTAATGAATAGTTAATAAAATACTGATTTTTAGTTCAAAACTATTTTTCATTTAATTTATCTATAATTTAAAATTAAATTAAAAATTAGTTTTATAGTTTAATTAGATAAATTTTGTAACAATAAATCTAATTTAATTCATTGTAATCAATTTTAATTTGAAATTGATTATAAAAATAACTAAATCTTTTAGATTATTTTACTTTAAAAAGCCACATTGTTGACCCAACTGTGAGATTAAATTGTAATTAATTTTTTCCACTTATATCATAGGAATTTAGAAAAATGTATTCCATATTTTTCATCATAACAATTATAATTTTTAATAATCTAAACTTATTTTTTTTACAAAAGTATTAGTGAAAGTAATTAAAATTAATTACAATGATTATGGTAAAATTAAGCTTAAAAAGAGACTAAACCTTCACCTTAAGAGACCAAATGAACTAGAAACTTGTGAAATATCCTTTTACTAGACATATTTAGACCCTATAATTACTTTTATTAAATTATTTACATTATGGAATCCACTATACATGGAAAAAATGTGGGTGGAATTCCCTTTCCAAAAATTTACAAGAGTGTCACTCCTCCACCACTATAAAAATTCCCCCTCTCCTCCCACTTCCTGACATCTCTCAAAAAAATTTGGTTCAAAAAATATCTGCCAAAATAGATCCTAAAAACCTCTATCCTAATCCTAGAATCACCCTTTGATAAGAAATCAATCCAAGTAATCCCTTTGGTGCAAACAAAAAGGAGTTACCCGAATAAGAAGTAACATTCTTCCTCAAGTTATTTTCTGTTATTTCCATTATCCACACCCCAAAATATTATAATTACATGATTTTATAACAAAAACAGTATAATAAATATACTATGATTTTTTATTCTAATTTTTTTACCTAAAATTACACACACTTCCATCTAATGGGTAACAAACATACGATTTATGTATACGGTGAACTACTGCCTCACAAAATGATGAGTGTTGATTTTTTATTTTCCACCTCTCATGGTGGTCATTATGATTGAAAATATGATTATATATGTTCTATATTATATTTATTATGTCTTTATTCTTATTTAATTCCTTTAAAATTCATATTATTATACTTTACATTCAGTGTAAATACCATAATTTGTTTTGAGGAATTGTGGACTACGACCCCATCAAAGTGATGAGATTTGTTCACAGACGACATAAAATGTATTAATGATGTTTTTAGTGAAATTATATGATATATAAGACATAATAATTATACTCTAATGAAATTATACACATATATATATATATTTAATTTTATTTCTTTATTTTAATATGACAATAAAATATAAACATCGTTCAGGAGTACGTACAACCTACCATCTCCATGAACATTGTATTCCATTTCATACTTCTATATTATATAGATTATTATAATATAAATATAATGAATATAAATTATTTTCATATCATTTTTACATTATTTATATAATTATATAAGTATATAGACCAAATATATAACGAATTAAGACACATGCGAAGACCAAAGCACATATTACCCAAAGTGAAACCTTAACAAAGAATTGTTAACAAGTGGTCAATATAAAGTCATAATAAAAACATATATGATATTAGATATAATAATATGGTTCTTTTTTATATTTATAATGAACTTATATTTAATATACAACACGTTTTTATGAGTATAATGAGATTCAAGACACATGGTAAGGGAATTTCAACTCACTTTTTATTTCCGTGAGATACATGCTTTATTAACCACCCATTACTTTTTTTTGGTGTGTATACATCCCATGAATGAATTATATGATTATTATACTTATATTTATGGTTATTTACATATCCATTTTATGATATTTATTTCAGGGGGTTTATGTTTCAAAAGTTATCAAATCGTTACAGAAAGTTTTCCCAAATTTTTCTTCTTTGAAGTGCATGCCATGTTATGCACTCATATTTTTCCATGAGGTGTATATACTACCTTTGAAATGTTATATAATTAATATTATAATTTTAATGATATTTTAAGATTAATATAATTTCATTTTATTACATGGGGATTATGGTTCAAAGTTACCAAGTGGTAAGAGTTTATTGAAATAATCTCACCGCTTTTCAAGATTGTTTATGATTATACATCCTTTGATGAAATATTATGATACATATATTAATAAAATTAATGATTTTTTTATCTTATGGTTATTTACTATATATTAATATATTGGTATCATTTTTTCACTCTTTGGTACATAGGATAGTTAATAATGTGTTTTTAATAAAGCCAAAATTTACTATATCTTCAGTCGGAAATCTGTGTTCCATAAAAAACATGTCTTCTAAAAGGTTCCAAAAAATATTATGTTACTAAAATATGATATTTAAAACAATTTTTACCCTTTTTTTACCTTTATTTTTTTTATTAATATGGAATCTTCTTGTCATTTTTTGATCGAGGCACCTTTCTAAAATATTTACGGTGAAAAAACAATGTTCAACATGTATAGATTTAACCACCATTACGAATAACATTACCTTGAAGGTTTATTTACAAGATTAAAACGATTTTTTTAAAAGAAAATGTTTTCATAATATTCATAAAATTTATTATATCAAATTATTTTGAAATAAAAACATTTTCAAATTTTTTTTCAAGGAAATTGGTTTTCAAAACATTTTAAAGATTTATTTAAAAGTTTTCAAAGTATTTTAAAATAAATGGTTTAAAAAAAATTTCAACCTTTTTTTTAATATATTTTCAATGTATTTTGAAGTAAATTTATTTTAAAATGTTTTAAATATTTATTTATATGTTTTCAAAGTATTTTAAAATAATTTTTTTTCAATTTTGTTTTAAGATTTATTTATAAGTTTTCAAATTATTTTCAATGAAATGGTTTTCAAAATGTTTTTATGGTTTATTTATAAGTTTTTTAAATTATTTTTAATTAAATGGTTTATAAAATGTATTAAATATTATTTAAATGGTTATTTAAATGTTTTATTAAATGGTTTATTATTTCCCATCTAAGATGACATCCATTGGCGTTACTCATGTCATTATTGGGAAATGATTCAATGTTTCCATTCATATTATTTATCTTAATGGATTATGTTTCAATGATATGATGTTTTATAAAACCTGTTTATATTTCATGGGTTATATTCTTTTGAACCTTTATTCTTTTAGTGAGTTATTATTTGGAGGAAATGATTATGAAAACTATATCTTTTTCCATAGGTTATGATAATATTACAAGTTTATGATACCCACTTCATTTCAGGGGTTATGATATGATTTTCAATGATCTTATGGAACATGTATGTATGATTTCACTATGATATGGCTGTGACATATATCTACCTCCAATGCATTGGGTAATGATTTATATCTCATAATATAGACTAAAATGGTATTAGGAGTGAACCTTGACAACTAAAATGGCTATGGGAGTGAACCATGGCCACGAAGATAGTATGAGGAGTTAACTTATGCTACTAAAATGACCATTTAATTAAACCATAACTACAAAGATGGTATGAGGAGTGAACTAATAATAATAAGGCGGTCTTGGAAATGATGCCTTGGATACTATGGAAATAATATTATATACTTATGGGTTTTCCACAATTCTTTGTCCTATTCTAATGTTATGCTTTCATGGATTCTGTTCTACTTTTTCTTTATGATTCATGTCTTATTAATTGCCAATATTTATGTCATGATTCATATTTATGATATTTTATATGTATGATATGATCTTATATTTACATGATTATGTTATTATACCGTTATTCTCATGTTAATGATTACATGTGTGCCTTGTTTACCCTTACTGAGCATATGAGATAATCCATTTTTATGTTTCAATCCTTAGTTTATGAAGATATGTATTAATAATGATGCATCTATGAAGGGTTCTAGTATTGAATAACCTAGTGGGAGATAATGTATCTAATTTATATACCAGTGTCTGCATTTCTATGCTTCCAAATACAATAAACTAATACCATATTTGGGTGTCTATTTTTTAAATGTTTTAAGTACTTCATGAAAGTGATGTAATGCCTATGTACAGTAAGATCGGTTCATTATATAAATGACATGTACAGTCGATGAAAATTTAAAATTGATTGATTTAATTTCCTCCTCCACACATATAGGGATAACCAAGGGATGTGTATACCAAAAAACCCATGGGAATGACACACCAATGAACACACATTACTAAAGCAGTCTCCATTCAAGATTACAATCATGATACCCATCACGAACACCAAAGATAAATAACTACCCACCCAAGGAAGTGGATAATGTGATTCCTACCTTTTAAAGGAAACCTTGTTGTCCCATAAAATTACTAAGTTTACATCACACACATTACACCATTCTCACAAAATAAAGGCATAAATACACCACTGTCAACCGAAGGTGAGAAATGTATCTCTCTCTTGGAAATAATCTGCCCCCAAAAGTAACCACTCACATGATTTCACCATTTACTTTAAAAAGAGTCTTTTGATAGAGAAATCCAATCACTATGCCATGGTTTCACTACTCTTATCTCATCATCCCCACTACCTTAGTTTGAAAAGATTCAAGTCACTCCATGAATATGGGTTTCATTCTACTAGAACCCAAAGTCTTGATAGGATCCTCCACGAATCATCAAAGAATAGATTTTATTTAATACACCATGAATCTAAAAAGGAAACCATAATCTATGATATGTGGGTCTATGGATACAATATATTTTTACTAAGGGTCAACCATTGGGGTCCCTTTTTGAAATTACCACACATTCTTCGACACACAAAGAAAGGTAAAGTCTTCTCCACATTTAAAGTGCATGAACCCATGCTCAGTAGCTGGTGGGAAAGTATATTAAAATATCGAGGGTTTTATGTACTCATTTTTTATAGAAAAAACCTGACCCATAAATATAAACAAAAACACATTATAACACTAACAAATGGAAACCAACACATACTCAGGTGTATAACATTTCACCTCTTCTTCGTTATGAAGGAATTTTAAAAAATAATTCTTCCCCCCAAAAAGGTAAAATCATTCCACCATAAGGATGTGTGAATAACTATTTCCATCATTGGAATCATTTTTGGATAATGAAAGTCTATCCCAAGGTTCCACTAGAATTTTTAGAATTTAGATATATTATATTTGGTGAACAATACATGCTTTTGAAAAACAACATGTGGGTCTATGGGGAAACAAACATATGATATACCCTACTACAAATTATTCACCTCCGAAGCATAGGTTTCAAATGAACATGTTATCATATAACTAATTATTTATAATAAGAATATTCCCAGATTCACCATCTACAATGTTTAAGTCCATTCATAGTACTACTTTGGCTATCTTTAGTTGAAAATATAACCTTCTTCTATAGCCATGGTAAACCTCAACCATGATTCCAAATCCATTAAGGATTACTAAGGTGACTCTGACATAGGTGGAATGAAAAATTAATCATAAGTTCAACCCTAAAAATAATTATATGGAATGAATCATTGATCTCGAAACAAGACCTCTAAATAACATGCCTGAAATAAGACTCACATGTCCCATGTGTTTGATGTGTACTTAAAAATATACATACTTCCCTACAAAAGCTTCAATGGCATTTGAAAAAAACTAAATATCTCACAAGGGCCCAAACTCCGACCTTGTTAGATAAATATTACCATGATATAAAGGAATTCCTCATCCAATATCGTCTCATAGTTCTATATAATAATCTCAATACACAGACCAACATATGGGAAGAAAAAGTGTGAACCAGACGGAAAAAAGAGTCATAGACTCTAGATGATCCTATATTACCCAAGGATTAGGTTCACCTCAAAAACTCGTGAGGGGTCTTCTATTGAATGTATATATCATAACTGGTCTACTAGTAGTCTTTTAGATCCTAATAGGTACTACCGTCTATACTATGAGTAAGATGTGCAGTATGCTCAAGGAACAATAGTTCACCTCAAATCACGTGGGATAGAAAACCTCGTTAAAGAGTCTCAGGAAACAATGCCTCATATCTCACTCTCTAGTGGTGATAGGACTAAACAAAAGCATGTTATCATCACATACCTATCTTTATATACAAGCTAGATATCAGTGGGTAGCACTATACAAATAGTAAGACCTACCTAAAATGGATTGAGTATATATGGATGAGTAGACATAAGAAGGACATTTAAGATCATAACCGACTACTATATTATTCGCTTATTGACTGACTTGTATCTTGTAATTGATGTCTTATATTTCTAGGTCAAAAAGAATTTTTCAGGGTCCTAAAAAAAGGATAAGTTGACCGTTGCACCTTTGTTGGTTTCTTTGGTCTATTAACACAACTAAATACCCCCTTAACATGATTTACCAAGTCCCCAAACAAATCCTCACCTAGTCACTTACTCAAATCACTGACCCTAGGATAGACCCACAATAATACCACTCTGACATGACACAACCCACTAGAGTACCTTCAGAACTAGTGGTAAGATGAGTGTTCCACCCCAAGCCCATATCCAATATATTAGGGCGTAGTGACTAGAACTAAGTAGGAATATCACAAACATGAGATGCCTTATCCTATAATTATATTAAAAAATCTTTTTATCTATCATGCATAAGATAAAAAACCAAATTAGTAGGATATATAATAATTCAACCAACTAAACTGAATATAAAATATGTGTGAGTCATCTAATGAGATCCACAAGATAACTAGTATGAATAACCTAATGTAAAAAGGGGCAGAATACTTTCCCAATAACCCATAGGTAAAACTGAAAACCTGTAAATATGAAGAGGTCCTCACCATAATATAGATCCAAACATGAAAATTTTGAAATACCATCATATCCTAGTTCCACTAATTCTCTTCCAACACCACACCCCCCCAAGATGCCCGATTTCAGCTCTGAATAAGCTATATTAACTCAACACACTTGAATCCATATATAACCTATATGTCATCTATAATGACACAACATGTGTGGGGCTGGGGCCCATGAAGTTGTGAGTATATGAACACTCATTAGTAATATTTGAAAACCATAAAGGGGGAAGAAAGAAACATTTATCTCAACTCATGGAATACAAGTCTTCCAGGAGGAGGATAATAAGGGAAACTAAAATACCAATGAAAATTAATTTCAAATCACTAAGGAGTAGTTAGAAAATATTCGTGAAGAATAATCCATATATTACTAACACTGTATGTCTTAGGGGTCTAGAGAGTCCTAGTTATCATAGCTCCAAACCATGAAGGTACCTCATATGAGAAACAATAGGTGATCAAAATGGAGAATAATACACAAAACCTAAAGTCCATAACTAAATAGGAACCCCATATCAAAGGAAACCCCATAGAGAATCAAGGAACTAAAGATCCCACAAAATTAAAAGATGTATAGGCTTCTAGTAGCCACACCAAAAAAAATATGTGAAATGGATCCCACTCAATATTGAATCATGCCTATCCACCAAGGTACCATGTGATATAAAATGGTAAAGTATAAACCTTGATATTCTCATAGAAATGATCTAGAATAATTCCGCATTCCATAAAAGGTTTTCATACCAAACGAATTGTCAACCTGTGTAACCTCTCTTTACTTATAATAGAGGATCCCACACCCTGTAGGGGATACCGACTTTATTACATGACCTCATGCCCAATTCTAGATCTTTATAAATGGAGGATAACAAAATTGTAGATAAAGTATCTCATTCCTCATAATAGTAAGTGGATTCCGACCCTATCTAATTTGCAGGAAGAGGATCTAGCACCCCAACCCATAGGGGGGGGGGGGATTTCTGACCCTACATAGGGATGGTAAGATGAATTTCTCCCTGCCATAACTCTCATGTCAGGGTGGTTTTTCACTCACTACGGTTTTATGAAATCCAATCTTTGTGTTTAGGATAATGATGTTGTTAACCATGATTGCTTCACTGTAATTCTCATTTTCGAATTTAATAGTAAGGACACCATCATGTTCCTTATGTTTTTTACACATAATTGACTACTAAAAGGTATAATTATAATACATGGAAAATTATATGGTGTTTTCTAGGGTGTACAAGATGTGTCACCATAGGCTGACAATATTTTTATGCATTACCATTACACATAAAATATTAAATATTGAGTACATGAAATTTAAAATGAACTAAAAAGAATACAGGAATGATTTTAACATTTTTATTATGCCTTACTCCCCAAGATATATTCTACCGGGAGTACATGAGGTATCAAATTAGTTCAAAAAAAATATAGATTACCTAGGTCCCCTGGTCATGTAATCTCTATACATGATGAGATGTACATTAAGGGTCACATAGTGTGTGGGCTTAATAACATGGTCATGTGATATTTAACTTGATCTAAATATCTAGTTCCATAAAACCTAGATTGTGAAACATGTTTTATTTAAAAATACATATTGTATAGTTGTAATTTTTTTAGAATATTCACATATTTAATGTTCTTTATGATTTTTATGACTCCACCAACAAATCTTCCACACAATTTTATTGACAATACCCACAAAAACGTTAACCATGATCATTTCATTATTGGAATTTGGATTCTAGTAGCTCATCATCAGAACATTATTTTCCATTATCTTCCCAAATCTCTGATGCAAAACAAATCATGAAAAATCCACTTACATTCTTACTTAATTTCCTATCATTATATTTTAAGTATTCATCATCATCTGGAAGTTTTTTCAGCCTTCAATTACTTGAATGAAGATCCTTCAATGAATCATTTATATTCTGCATGAACTACTCAAATCCATAATGCTTATTTTCTTCATATTCCTCTCATCTTTCCCAGATATATTATATAAAAATATTTGATGATACTTCCTTGGGAATGATTATTGAACTCGTATCCACACCAAAAAGTCATGGGTCTAATAAAACAGTTCATAATGAAATCAGTCAGTTGGGATGGTCGAATCACTATCCCAATGATTTCTACCAATGAGCGTATAAATGATGGAGAGAGAAATCCAAAAAATATAAAAGGAGAGTAATTATAAATGTTCATTAACTGATTTTCAATTATTCACATAAAATAATTTATAAATATACATGTTAAAAATTACATCAAATGATTATTATATCTCGAAATTATAGATAAGATTTAAATCATGATTTTTTTGGCTGTGAAATATCTAAACATGGATTCAACAAGAGAAATTGATCCATGTTCACACACTCATCAAGAATAGTGAAAAATCCATAAATAATGAAGCCCTAACTCATGAAATAATGAATTTCACTTTGATCTATTATTGTAGTCGTGGTTCCATCCATTACCACTACATAAACCAATCATCGATATCGACACAGATTCGATCCTGCTCCTCAAACCACTATCGATGTCACTACCACTCCCCATTTTATCAAGTAAGGGGATCCCCTATTATGAATCAATATATGTTTTTTCACCTAAAACTATAGTAATATCCAATGATATGTAAAAATAGACTTGATATTAGGTCAAGTGAAAACTAAATATTTAAATTAATTAATTAATTAATTAATTAATTTAATTCTCCCATGATTGTACCCAATAATGATGTTCGATGTGGAAATATCTTATGAGACTCTTAGGAAAAAAACCTACATATAAATTTAACAATAGTATCATATTACCTATCCAAGACTCTATTCTAAATTTAAAGGCATTCCATAAAAAATTCTGCATATGGAATAAAGAAATATAATATTTTTTTTATATTATATCTGAGGTCCCAAGACACTTTCTTGTTCATGATGGCTTGACCAAGAGGTAAAAACCATACTATAGAAATAATGTAACCTACATAATATTTTCATGTGTTCCTTTTGTTGGGTAAAATTACCATTTTAACCCTGGAAAGGTCATGTGACTTAAATAATTCAAATTCAAGATAAGTCCCATAAGTGTAAAACCCAAGTCAATACATAGTAGGTATAACCATATCTCAATAGAATCATTTTTATAATGTGTGACAAACTAGTAACAGTTAGAAATTGACTCCAATGTAAGTGGGATTCTATTAGAGTTGATCCCTTATAACCAACTACTTTAATTATTTTATTACTATAATATTCATGGTTTTGAATATTTATATATATCTTATTAGATAATGATTGTTCTTCTTCACAACCTCTATGTGATAATGTCTTAAAAATAATTGTCTCACTAAAATTTCATAGTAGTTCCCCTCTATGATGATAACCTTAAATTTCAAATACTATATTCTTAAATATATGTTCTATAACCTAGTGGTATCATTTTAATAGACACAAATGATTAAATCTGTTAGGGGAAGTGACTCATAGAACTTTTATACACTTTCCTATGTTGTATTCCCTTTGTAATCCCATGATATAAGGTTATAGGTACTTTGACCCATCAATATGAATTCCACATTTTAATATGTAATTAGATATTACCATATAGGGACATGCGTAATGGTACTTTGATTTTTTATTTTTATTAACATATATCATGAGTTTCATACTTTGAATTATTGATGAATACTATGATTACATATACTTTTGGTGAGGTAGGAAATGTTTTGTGCATCACAAGTGATATGAAAGTAATATATAAGTCAAGAAAAGATTTTTCCCTTCCATATAATGGATGTATATATCTATAGGATTTTTATTGAAATATAACATTATGATAAATCCATGGTTGTAGTGTGATATTTACGTGTTCATTTCTTAAATTTAAATGAAATATAATTCTAGAAAATAAATTGCTGACAAATTAAATGTGACCTTCTTGATTGTGATATAGAGAAAAAAGGATTATATTACACAACAAGCATTTATATGAGGTTTTATATAGTTATGAAATTAACTTTTAATCTCTGGGTGACTTAGCTTGTTGCTAGATGATAACCTTGGATTTTAGATGGTTCTACTTAATGTTACTGAGAAAGGGGACAAGAGAGTCACATCGTGTATCCAAAAACTCTATTAAATTATATATGAATTTAGCTTTTTGAATATATATTATTCAACTATGCGTTTTAATAATTATTTATGTTCATTTTATCACATATATTTAGTCACCAACTATTCGAGAGAATATTTGTGAGTTAAATATTTTATAAATATTTTTTCTCTATTTTAATGAATATAATACATGTTTATTTTTTATTGAATAATTCATTGATATTTTTTTATTTAAAAAAATATACATTATAAAAGTCCTAATAAATATTGAAAAGAATTGGAAGACTGAGTTTATTGGTCCGTGAGAAATAAAATATTAAATATTATTTTAAGAAATTTTAATTTATTTATTATGGGAAATTACATTTATTTATCAATGAGTTTAGATAATGTCAAGTTAATAATTATAATAATAATTTTTAAACATGGGTTTTTATAGGGATAAAGAGAATCATAAGGTCCTATGTGGTTGTATTATTCTATAATCCTACATCCATTTAAAACCAATTTTTATATTCTATAATAAATCTATTTCTAAGATACTCTAATAATTGTTCAAGAAGAATTTTAGAGAGTCCTATCAAGCCCTAGGTAAATATTAACATAGAATTATTTAAATAACAAAGACAAATCTTCCCCCACCACCCTCTCTTAGGTATATAGATACCAAGAAGTTTACTTCCATCTTGAACTTATTATTGTGGAAATAATCATTGAATTATTCAAGCATAAGGATATTTTATTCATGAACCTAGAGATTTATAAAGTGATGTTTAAAGGTTCATAGTGAAAATGTGTATCACTAATATAGTGAATCTACTATAGATTCTGTTAACAAAATAATATAATGACTTGAAGGCATATCTTAAATCATCAATGAATAAAAAATTTCAAAATAAGGTAATTATTTATTTTAATAATTTAATTAAAAATTATATATGATGATACTTCTCTATATGTGTTGACATTATTTGTCAAAAATATTTCAATTTAATTCATTGGTCATGGATTTAATCATCACATACATTATAGATTACTTATTAAAGCATGATAAAATCTAAATTGTACATGACCCAATATGCACTTTCTCTATATCTAGAACCATCAGTTTATTATGATAATTTGGTTAATTGACATGTAATGTGATAATATATAGTTATATTATTGATTATTCAAAGAGTTTAACAATTACATAATCAATGAGATTAATGTTATAAGAGTTAAAAAATTTAATACAAAATGGTTTTCCTATTCAAAATATTTGAAACACCATAACTCTAAGTGGGTCCCATATTCAATATAAGAGGCTTATATATTGTAGTTCATGAACCTCATTCAACTACACTAGTGTTCATTCTCACATAACCATTGTTATATCAATTTATCCTCTCTATAATTTCCCTCAAGTAGGAGGAATTAAAAGAATTTTGTGGAAAAATACATCCTACTAAAGTGTTTGGTAATTCAAGTAACTAGTGAACACTTTTGGATGTTATAACCCATTTATTGTTTCTAAGGAATATCAATCCAACTAATAGTCTATGGAAATTCATCATTGATATTGAGGTATGTTAATTTTAAATATTTTCATATCATATTTTTATTTTATATCATAGTTATCCTTTTCCAAGGGTTCTATAAAATTTTCAACTTATTTTTAGTTTATAGATATCCCTAAAAACATTAAATGGTTTTAAAACCATCATTATTGAAGAATCAATGATATGATGTTATAAAATTAAAAACTTGTTTTCTAATTTTTCTAAACCATGAACATTATTATAAAATAAATTTTAGTTTATAAAGATTTTATAAAAAATATCATGGTTTATTTAAATAAATTATAGTTTATAAAAACATAAAGGAAAAATGTTTTTTTTTGAAAAAAAATCATGGTTGTTTTTATTATAAAATATAACATTGTTTTCAACATAATCACTATATTGTTTCCTGAGAAAAACATCATTATTTAATAAAATGGAAATTCTAATATGAGAAAAAATAATGTTGTAGTGGATGTTGAGTATACATAGTTTATATTCTAACCATGAAGAAGGAACAACTTAGAATTATATACAACATCATGTTTGAATGAGGTTTATTTGATCAATTCACTAGTGTTGGTTATGAAAAATGCATCCAAGAATGGAGAAAATCCTAAAAATATTGATCTAGAAACATAGTTTGATTAATAGTCTTTGATTTTATAGGTAAAGGATTCAAAAAATATTTATAGTTCCAATGTTTTTTTATTTTAAGTTAAAATTCTGAGAATGTCTAGCAGATTTGATTCTTGAAAAAGTACAGAATTTTGTAAAACTCAAACGTTTCGCATATAAATGTTGGAGATACATGAGACTCAATATTTTGTGAATATGGTAATTATTTGAATAATTTATATCTATGAAAATAAAAATTTCAAAAATATGTTAATCCTTCATGAGACTTTGAAATTTTGAAAAAATGGTAATATTTTACAAAACATATCATTCGATAACCCTGACACCTATAAATACCCCCTCTCAACTCACCATTTCTAAGAGGAATAACCTAGATATGATATCTCTCTATAAATTCATGAAAATATAAATAGTTTCATGAATTAACATTAGTTATTTACATAATAAATTAAAATTTTATTTATTTCCTCACACAAACCCTTCCATGTATGAGTGAGTGTTTGGGGATATTTCATGAAAATTATATCCATGAAGAAAACTGTTCATGTAATATGGACATGCCTCATGAAAATATTTTTTTAAAAACTCCAAAGTTTAATAAAATAGTATTATCCATATCCATTTGGATCCCTTATTTAACCAAACACACTTCCACAGGAGTTGAGCATCACGATTTTTTTTGTGTGAAACCCCTCACTCGGGCCTCTTACCTTCACACCCACTGGTGCATAGAACAAGGGATGTTTTCTAAAACCCTTTCTTGGGATTAATGAAAAGATTTGGTATTGGGCCTCTATCTTGGACCCTTTACTACTATAAGTGACCTCCATGAAAAAAGGATATTCATATCATGGAACTTTTGTGCAAGGTCATTGAAGTTTTGGGCAGTAACATATACAATCCCACCTCACATCCCAAATATTACCATGAGTATACATTCTCTTCATGGATCCTTGAAACAACTTGATTCAAGTTATTACTCTTGTTTTATTCATTGCACCATGATTAAAGATATTACTCTTTGTTTCCTTGAATAAATTATATCAAAATACTCCTAAATAAATTCCTAAAATCCCACCACCTGACTCATATGCCAGGTTGAACCAGAAATTACCGCTTTAGTTTAAGTATCAGACCATCAATTTTTAGAAATATCCTACATATTATTCCTAAATCTATGAAGTTAAACTATTTTATAACCTATGTGGTGATAATAGGATGCCTCTTGTGATAAGTGTGGGATTCATTATGTATCAAGCATAAGGTGATTCATATAATGATCATGAGATAATCCCCCAAGTGTCCCCCATGAGCCTCTAACTTAGGTGTTGACTTCAATCATATTCTTCAACCCATTAGTGGGATCATATGCCCTCATGATCTTACATGAGGAGTAAATAATGTGAAACCCTAGAGAAAAATCCCTATATATATCCTTACTGATCCAAACTATTCCCCATGGGCCTCTACCATAGGCATATGCCCAAATAACATTCATAAACCCATCAGTGGGTCAAGATTCCCTCATGAACTAATATCAAGATGAAAGAACAATGAATAAGCCCCCACACAATATCATTGTACATGATATTAAAATACATCCTTACACTATAAAATTAACATGGGTTTCCTTATATAAATGTGTAAAATGCCTCATGTGATGAGCGTGAGATGTTTCATGTGATAAGAATGAAATGATACCCCCATACCTTGGGTAGGTTCCCCATGTAAGACCCAATCATACCATCACTTATCCTAGAATAACCTGGGTAGCTTCCACGCATAAGCCTTAATTATACCGTTAATGATCCTTGAAGTACTGATGAGGCTTCCATGTGTAATAGCTAATCATACCATCACATATCCTAGATAAACATAGAAACATTCCATACATAATTACCCCTAATTTGTGAAGATACCATGTTTAAGCTCCAACCACACCATCACTTATCCTCAGTAGAACCCAGAAATACCCCATTCATAATCCCCAATCAAACCATTAATTCTCCTAGAATAACTCAGAAGGATTACATGCATAATATCTATCCCCCGAGAAGGTCCCATACATAAAATCCAACCACACCATATATTATTCTCAGTATAACCCGAAAAATCACACATATAAGCCCCAATAAAACCATTTATTCTCTTTAACATCACCTAAGAAGCTCCCACACAAAATATTTAATCACACTATCACTATTCCTTAGCATCACCCAAGCAGCCTCCATGCATAATCCCCAATCATATCATCACTGCTCCTTGGTAGTAGATGGGATTCCACATGTGTAAGTCCTAAAAAAATTTGATTTGTAATAATATAAACTACATAACACCCCATCCTTGTATCACAATGTTTAACTGCATGACGACATCCTAGTAGCATTATATTAAATAGTATGAAAAGTTCCTCATCACATTCTATTAAACAATATCCTTACCCTATGTGAAAAACATAGGATGACTCCTGTGATATGAATGATATGATCCCCAATCTTTCAAGTAGCTCCCATTTATAAGGCCCACACCATCCCTTGTTGTCACTCCTTTCATGAAATAATCTACCTTGCTGCATAATGTTAATCTACATGGATCGGTCCTACCACATGACCTTAAACAATAAACTCAAAATACATGGGTTTTGATCCTTGTCTCCTAACATGTTATGTAGGAAACCTCCGTGAGGTTCAATATCAAAACAATAAAAAATATATCTATCTTCTCCATGGGGGGTGACAACTCTGAAGTTTAATCACCCATGGGGGTACACTGAACACATTTTCCATCCAAACTTTAGGTTCCCATTAGACCTTGGCATCTCAATTTGATGAAAATTCATATTTTTCCTATTATATGATGATCATATTTGGTAAATTCCCCCACATGATTTTAAACCCATGACCATATCCCCACAAGTCTTTAAACCCATGACTGTGTCCCTAAAAGACATTAAACGAGTGACCATGTTCCTACAAGACATTAAACCTAAATATCACCAAAAGACCTTTAACCTATAACCATGTACCCAAAAGTCCTTAATACTATGAACTTTTCCCTACAAGACCGTAAAATTGTGGTCCCACATGATGCATTTAAATCTCAACATTCTGTGAAAAAAATGATATTCCCTAGGTAATGAGCCTTGGATGCCGTACACCCCTGGTGTAAGTTTCCCTATAATGAACATGGGATGACTTAGGTACTACAACTAAGATGTCTCACATATTATATGCCCTAAACCATACAAGAGTAAAGATTTTATAGATTCCCAACACACCCAACCTCCATAGATGTATAGACATGTCCAATTCCACCATCATCTCCAATCGCAGGTAGCTGCCCTATCATCATAGAAATCAGTATAATTTACTAGTGTCCACTTCTAGATGGTGATGAGAATGATATTCATGAACATGTATCAAATTTATGAGGGATACCTTTACCAGGTAATGAAATCCAAGGAGGAATATATGGTAGGAGGAAACAAAATCCCATCATCCCATTTAGATCAAGGGGATGACATAATCAACCTTGGTAGTAGAGGAAACCTACATTTAGAAAGAGAGAATATGGGGAACGACATAAGAGGGAGTCCACCATAATTCCAAGGATGCAGAACACACTAGTAGAGGAAAATAAATCATCTAACAAACTTGAGGCATGCCCTCGAGAAAGATTAAAAAAACAACTTTCAAAAAATAGATTTATTAGTGAAACCCTATGGTGTTTCTTGCCAATGGTTTTTTGAAAAACTAATAATTTTTTTCTCAAAAAACCTTTTCAACATAGGCCCAAACCTTGTTATATTTAGATGAACTAATACCATATCAAAATTGGATTTTTATTATTTTTATTTTCTAGAGTTTTAATATCTTATGTTAAATATATGAATTGTTCTTTTATTTTTGAAATCCATATTAAAATATATAAAAAATATATATCATGAATGATTTTTAATTTAATTTAAATTATTTAAACCAATAATAATATTTTCATTCCATGAATTTAAGAGTTACATTCCAGGTAAATCATAAAGGATTTATTTTTCATTCATCAAAGACTATGTTTTGTTATTATATTCATCGATACAATAATAAGAGTTGGTCATGATTTATGAAAATTAGATATTATAATTATACTATAATTGAGTCCTATCTTAAGTATTGATCCATTAATAGTGTTACTTTGGTTTAGATTCCAAATTGTCTTGGGGGATTATTTGTTTTCCAAGAAAAGAGGGACTTTTTTTCCTATTTCACTATGTGTTATCTTTTTACAATTTTGGTTTTATAGACATAAAATGAAATGGTTTCATGCACCCTATACATGGGATATATTTGGATATATGAAAATATTATTTTATTTTTTGTTGGGTATGTATAAAAAATAATGAGATGTATAAGGGGTTATACATTAATAATTTCTAAAATATTTTTTAAACGAATAAGATTAAAAAACTATAACACCACAATCATACATATATATAGGTATAATATGATATGTAAATATTTCATGGGATGAAATAGTTATAAATGATATTTATTAAATGTATATGTAAATGGATAGACTAAGAAACCTCTAAAAATACTAAGAGTTTGATTCCTTCCAAAGAAAATAGATGTGAATACCTCGATCATCCAATAAATTAGGTTCATGATAAAGTTGGGTACCCAAAAATTATCTTATGTAAGGAATAGTTGGATATGGACAAACGTAAATCATAGGTAACCATGCCCCATTTTATGCCTTTTGTGACACTAATCTAGGAAACCCTAAGAGTTAAGATAAAATAGTATTTAAGTTAATTTTATTTAGATGACGGATTTGGGAGTTGGTCTATCCACTCAACTATCCAAGAATTATATATGATGAAATTATCATGAGGAAATATATATCTTTTTAGAGTAACACTAAAGTGGACTAATAATTTAGTGAAATATGTATCTTGTCCAACTAAATAGATATTATTTATGTGGTTATAATTTTTAATTGGAGTACATTCAAAAATTTCTTAATTGAAATGATATAGAACATGATACTATTATTTAAGTATTTTTTTTGTTATAGATATTAACATGAATCATTATCATCATTTTAGGAACTATTATAGGATGGAACAATAGTATAATAGATTGGTATATATGTTTAATGAGTTTTCTTTTTGAGAATATTTCTGAGTACATAGATTAGAATGTTATAGAATTAAATTTCTTTAATTTTGAACCATGAGTATTTGATACTAGTTGTGCATAACACATTTTCACTACTAGAATAACACTCTAAAATAGAAGATAATCGATTAAAGAAGAAGTATATATACTTATTAAAAATGGGTAAATAGTTTATATATTGGAATTAAACACTTATGATCTAAGTATTCCTAGTATACTGGTTTTATAAATTAAAAATTATGAGCACGCACCCTATATAAATAAATATTTTATTTATATATCTTTCTTGGATAAGATGATTTTTTTTTTCATAATTATGAACATGAGTTTTCTATATATATGAATGAAATAATTTATAGTAATATTCAAGTAGTGAATGTATTATACCTTATATATATATATATAATTCATTTTATAAAATTCAAGGAAAAAAGTTAAAAGTTTATTCTTACACCATATATCTTTAGCATTGTTTCCTTATGGAAAATAATAACAAAAAATAAAAAAAATAAATAGATATGTATTAAAATAATAATTAGATTATGAAACATTTTTAGGACATTTTTTTATTAAGGGACCCAATTATGGTTAGATAAAAGCATTATTTAATAACAAATTAGAAATAAATAACCTATCTAATAATACTGACCACCCAAAAATAATCACTCCATACAAACTAATATGTGAGAGTTGGGTTCTTGAATTTAATTTCCTAATAAAATGGTGATGTTAGAACATGTTTCTTATGAAAAATATATTTTAAATTTATTATACATTAACTTCATATCCTTAATGATTTTTTATAAATTTATTAAATATCACCTGAACCATTAATAAGAATCAGTTATTTTTTAGGGAAACTATATTAAACTTATTTTGAATGATAATATTTTATATTTTGGGTATTAAATATTTCAAAATTATCATATAGGATCAAAAATTAACTTTCCTTCAATCACCTATTGAGAGTGAAATAATAATTCTAGATGGGAGATAAAAAGTGAAATATTCCCCTTAAGGCTAGTGATAGATTTTCCTGATGATCAAGTAACTTATTTTTTCAGAAAAGATAAATAATATTTATAGTTCCACAACATTTTGTTAGAAAATATTATGAATACTTTCAAATTTATTATTTTTTTCTCCTTCTTTTAATTGGAAGTAAAATATTTTTTTGGATGTATTATATCCTCTATAAAGACAAGGAGAGTGAATCCTTCATATTTTCATCATGGATAAAATATTCAACATTACTCTTATTTGATGAATAAAAATAATTATATTCATAAAAAATATATGGAGGATAACTTTTAATTTGTATATCTACAATAATTTTATTTACATAGATACATATAGGGGTTGATAATGGAAGTTAAACATTATTATGAATCACCACCATACAATCAATACCACTCTTCTTAAGTAATGTGATAAGTCTTAGCTCAAATTCAGTTAAAAAAATTAAATATCCCCATATTTTATTAAAAGATGAATTCACTTATTATAAATAATAATATAATACTTCCTCCTAGAAAACCCTAATACCAATGATATATTCACGAGTTGTAGTGTTGTAAATTGAAGACTTCTTCTGTTCAAATATTTTAATTTTATTATCATGAATTATTTCTCTTTGTCCCATATTATTTTCTTTAACTAAGTAAATATTACATTTTTTAATACTTGATTGAACACAAAATTGAGTAATAAAGGAATATCCCACTTCTTGAGAGTAATTTACTTGAGGTGATACCACCATATACCTAATAAAATATGAAGTTTTAAATAGATTCCTACACTTGTGTTTTATTCACCCTTGAAAAATTAATTTTCTAAAATACATGGAAAATATTAATAGATAATAATTATTAAAAACCTAAAATAATAAAAAATATTAGATTAGTAAAAATATTATAATGTTTATCCAGATCAATATTGATAATCATTCATTCATGTAGAAGAAATGTACCCATCACCATGCATAGATCCTTGAAGTAGAATATAAATATTTCATTACACTAATGATAAAGGATCAAATGGTATAATAGGAGAACTAGTAGCACAATAATACTCACCCTGTAATGGTATGGGCATTCCTAGACTATTACTTTGTGAGTTTGTGGATTTGAGGTTCTTGGAGGAGGTTTGAGGAGAGATTAGTGGGGCTGAGATGAATTTTGAGCTGTAAGGTAGGATTGAGGTATATTTTTTGTGATTAACCATAAGAGGAATGTTGGAATTACTAGATATGAAATGGTACTAGGGTTTTAACTATAGTTTTTGAGAGGTTAGATTATGTTCCTTTCTATTTTTGGTACCCTTACAGCATTAAAGTAGGCATTATGAAGTGAAGGCCATGAGGTGAAGATTTGGAATTGGGAATGAACCTTATGTGGTTCCCATGTGTAACTTAAATATTTAATAGAATATGAATTAAACCCTTATATTATATGAGATTATACTTATGGAATTTATTTTTGGTGTGGTATTTTGTGTTGTAGTATAGAGTTCAGGGTAGAGATTTCAGTGTCTCATCCTTCTAAAGGGTCACCACGACGGGGTGTCTTGAATACACTATGGTGCTACATTGGGTTTATATGATATATGAGAAACATGATACATTATTTTTGGGTTTTATTTGTATATATTCCCATTACATTAATTCATAGAAAATATTATTGTGTTTTTTATAAAAAAATTAGGATTTTAATGCGATGTTTAACCTTACACCATGATATTTTCTTTTCTATCCTAGTGTTAAATTCTGGGCCTCCCTTGAATTTAATTATTTCCGTTTTATTTTCCTTGAATATTGGTAATAATGGGTAAAATTTTAGGTGACCTTATATCCCCTCTCACTTATATTTGGACCTTGGTATTAGGGGATTTATTATTGGTGATTCAAGGTGATTTCTTCACATCTCCTCCTTGGTTTTATCAAGTTATTCCCTTGGTAATTATTAGTGAATGTGTTTGTTCTATTTGGGATATGTTAATTCTAGGATTATTATGATAAATTATTTTATTATATGTTGATAAAATATTCCCTTATGCAGTTGTGGGTTTTTATTAATCTCTTTCATGAATTATATCGCATAGCAAACTATGAAGTTCCGGTCATGGAAGGGGATTCAGGAACTCTCTTTATTTATGTGTAATTATAGGAGTTAGATGATTTTTCCTTAGTTTAATAGTATTAATTAGATTAATTAAAATAATAAATCATACTTAATAAAAATTGATTGAAATTTAATTATTCTCATGCATTTTCTTACTTTCAGGATATTTCTCTATCACTTGATTCTTATTGGTTACTATTTCTGAAAATATTTTATTTTTTGAGACTTACATGTTGATGACGAGTCTTGATTATTGGAATCAATTTTGATAAAATTTTAATCAATTAAATAGTATAATTGAACTAGTTGTGTGAAAAAATAGAATTTACATGAATACATATTTTTTATATGTAATAATTGAAAGTGGTGGTTGTTGCTGAAATCCTTTGTCAAGTTCTTGATATGATTCTGTGGCCTATTTTGGGAATTTTTCATGGATTTCGTTTTTTTGTAATGTGGTGGGATGGTGTGGGGTAATATTTATGACTGAGTATAGATATATTAGTTAGTAAGCAATGTGAAGTAGGTTCCATGGAAGATTCTATGTATGACACTGTGTTTTCTATTGAGGATGCCAATTTTTTTTGTTAGGCTATAACTTCCTTGAAATAGAGGGTAATAGGAAATGTAGAGGTTTACACAGGTTCATAGATTGGTTGGGGGATATGGGAAATATTTTTTGTTTTCGGCTGGCACAAAATTTATAATTGGCCATAATGAATTTTTGATATGATTGGCTAGAATCTGAAATAATAATGGAGATAATTAATTAATGATGCCTGAAATAAATGAGTAACAACTAAAACAAATGAATTTATTGGTAGGAAGTGGTTTTTAATAAAATATGGAACTTAATGGATTAATTAATGAAAATTGGTTGGTAAATAGTAAATTTAAAAATGAAATAGTAGTATAATTAACTAACAATTTCCAATGTATGATATAGATATTCACAGGGGATGTGGGATAGTTTGTGATGGTATAGTTTTTAGTTATGGTAGCGTGAGGTATTGATAGTATGGTGATTTGTGTAATATGTGGAATTAATGCTTAGGTTTTACCCTCATTTTTTGGACTTGTGTGTAGATATAACTATACTTATATTTTCCTTGTGATTTATATACACACCCCACATGAGTTGGATTCTATTTCTAATTCCAAATATACATTGGGTGCCATGTGTTTTCCCATAAAATATATATTATGACGGGAATACATGATCGACTTCACCCTTTTCCCCACCCCCTTCCAGGTGTAGTACAAGCTGTGATGGCTCGTGGTGAGTACGATCAAAAAACTATAGTATGTGGTGTACTAGAAGGCACTATAGGGTATTGTGGTAATGATAGGAAAATAATGTATTGGTAAACATTATGGGGTATGGATGACAATGTAAAAGTGAACTGGAAGAACTTGTGTGGTGTTGAGTTGAAGATATAGGATAGGTTCACCAATAAACCCAATGGGGTATTGATTAGATGCGATGAGGTGATACTGATGTGGGGTTATATAGTGGGTTTTTTCATGGTATGAGTAGGGAACAATGTTCATGTTCTTCATGTTCATGACACCCTATCACACTAATATGATATATAGTGTACTATGACACATTTTTAGAAGGGATTTAGAGAATAGAACCTTTGAAATTGGGGAATGATAGAACCCCCCCCCCCCTGAGGAAGTGGTTATGGGGTACCTTTGTATTATATTCACCAGTACTATTCTTCTTTTCTCGGATATGATACTTGTCGAATATGGGGGGTATTTAGATTGATATCTGCTTGTCAGTTCTACTTTTGTTTTCACTAATGCATTTTTATTCACCTTTAATTTTTTCATGAGAGGTTTTAGGTATGATCCTACTGAGTATATATGATATACTCACCCCAACATATATAACCTGTTTATTAGGTTTTTAGGGTGTGTTTGGTTTCCATGATGGGTAGTACAAGCTTGGATCTTGGGATTTTGTATGGAGTCTCCTCTTATGAATTTAGTGGTATTTTATTTGGGATTTGTATTTTTCTAAACTTATTTATCCATTGTGGGATTATTATAGATATTGTATTATTTATTTTTATAGTTTTGATTAGTTTTTTTCTATATTCATATATTTATGAGGGTAATTCATCTGATTTAAGATTTTATACCCTTAGTGCTAGTCACCAAAGAGGGGCCTATTGAAGGAAATCCTTGGGGGTTACTATTATATTCACTTCTGGCCCAAGAAGGGTTCCTAGTGATGGATGGTAATGAAAAAGTGGTATCAGATCATTTGTTTGATAGGTAGGGGTAGTTTAGAGTTATAAACTAGTGATTATTACATTGGTTGGTAGGTAAATTTTAGCAGTTGAACTTTTTTTGTTGGACAGTGAGATTGTCTAAGAAATGGGATTTTAGAGCTCCCTATGATTTGATTCAAGTACCATGAGATTAATAAATGATAAAGTGAAATGGTATTTCTTGTAGGGTTGAGAAATAGGAGGGGTACATACATTATTCTTGTTTTCACTTGTGTTTGAAATGAGGTTAGTTATTTAGAATAAATTAATTTAATTAAATTAATGAGATTAAATTAATTTCATGATTTCAATATTAGAAATTTGATTCTTTGTTTATAGATATGAATAATGGTTATCATCCATATGTGTCTTATATTAGTGAGGTTTAGTAGGATGACTTGTTCAACCATAATATGGTTGATCTATGTGAGGAGTTGGAGCTTTGTAGGAAGGTGTTGTTTGAGTTTTAGGGTTAGGGGATGAATAAGTATGAGGTGAACAACTATGATCTCAAGATAGTGCTATGGATGGAGGACTTTGAGATCACACTCAAAATGATCTGATATGGGGATGAGTATTGGGTTACATTGGTTGCGAGTCAGATTCAGGGAGCTATTCGACAATGTTGGATCTTATATCTCAAGGAGTGGAATGAGGAATATGTTTTGTGGAATGATTTTTAGTGGGTGTTTCGAATTAAGTTTATATCATTGATGATGAGTGTAGTGAAGAGGCATGATATTCTCCCCCTTTACCATGGGATCCTGAGTGTGTTATATATTGGGATCATGTTTAATCACCTCCTTCACTTTTACCATGATTTTTTCTAGTGACGAGTCTGGGTATTAACATTTGGAGGAGTCATTGCATATTATGATTCACTATTTATTCAAATCATTTACATTACCTACATACTTTGATGTATATAAGAAGGTAAGACCATTGAGAGGATGTATACTCAACTAGGTTTATCTCACAAGGGGATCCATCAGGGTTCCTTGAAGAGTAAAGATATTGGTGGAGGACCTCAAGAATCTAGACCATTGAGGTCTCTACCATAATAATGTCAGATTCAAAAGTTTCCTTCTCATTTCTCTAGGTTTAATAGTTCTTGTTCACTTATAGGGGGCTCTAGGCCAGTTTGGTATTCTTGTGAGAGATATATTTATCAGGTATATATGTTCTTGACTATCCTTGGGTATCAATGTGGCATGGTTGATTAGGTTTAGGATTACGTTATACTAATAGGGGATGGATCTGAAAGAGAATAGCCCCATGAGTTTCTCCTCCATTAGTGACATAAGTTTGAGCATGGCCATGGGGGTACCCATTAACATCGATAAATGGATCCATATGTTAAAATTTTCATGTTATGGATGTTCCCACACTAGAGGGATCAAAGATCATATGTGGTTCTATTTTCTTATAGACTACCTTGGTTTTTACCTTATTTGAGTTTAGTGTATCAAACTCCTATGTTATACCCTCCATGGTTCATATATTTGGAATCAAGGTGGAGATTACACAAGTGTCCTTGGTGTTGACTGTTCTAGTTAGAGGTGTGATAAGTCCGATAGGTGTTTTACAAGGTTAATAGATAGTCATGGGGAAACATTAGTCATATGTGTGATTCTTTCTTCTTTAGATATAACTACATGAGATCATTCATGGAATTTACTAGTTGTACTATATGTGTAAAATTTTTCATTACTCTCATAGAAGAGTCAATTTCTATGATTATGAGGGACAAAAAATGATGTTTATTAGTGTGAGAGAGTACTATACGGGCGCTAGATGGTTAGAGCCACTATTTTCTTAGTTATTAGCATTATCATTGGGTTATATGGAAGTGCATGTAGTAGGGTGTCCTAGAGTCATGGATGAGTTGGGGCCTTATATATTAGGGGAGTTGAAGATTTAGGTTGATCCACTAATGTCAAATACGCTTATCTAGCCCAATGTGTCACCATGGGGCACCCTTGTATTATTACATAATGAGAAAATTGATGGTCTATAGTTTTGTGTAAACTAATGGTGGTTTAATGAGGTGATGTTAAAGAACCCTTACCCTCTCTTAAGGATCAATGAGTTTTTTGACTAGTTGAAGGGATATAGTTGGTTTTTAATAAATGATTTGTAGTTCGGATATAAAAAGATAAGATTTATATAGTAGGATATATTTAAGACCACTATCTTATGTGGTTATAGTCATATTAAGTTAATGGTCATGATTTTTAGTGTCATGAAAAACCCCACCATATTCATGGTACTCATAAACTCTATGTTCCATGAGTTCCAGGATTAGTTTCTGGTTGTGTTCATCAATGAAATCCTTATATAATATAGGTCATAAGAGGAGGCTATTGAGAATATTAGGGACATTCTACAGGCTATTCGACACCATCGACTTTATGGAAATATTTTGATGTATAAATATTAAACACATGAGGTGAAATTAATTGGAAATGTGGTGTCTCAAGAGGGAGTGGTAATGGGTTTATCAATGATTGTGGTTACTTTTTCTTGGGTATCTCCTATGAATGTTTTAGAGTTCCATTGATTTATCAGTATTATGAGATATTACTTGAGTTTTTTGTCTGATTTATCTTGGGTTGTGACCCCATTGACAACCAAGACCAGTAAGGACTAGGATTTTCAATGGACTAATCAATTTTGATCAGTTTTTAACCACCTAAATAAGAGTCTAATTAGTGATCTCGTGCACCAGTGATTGGAATAGGGAGTGGTGTTTGAGGTGTTTTGTGACACTTATTGTATTGAACTTGGTTGTATATTTATGAAATAGTAAGTAGTGATATCATATAGGTAAAGGTAGTTACATATCCATTAGTGTAACTATGCCACCCATGATCTGAGGTTAGTAGAATTGGGTTTTTTCTCTGAATCTATGATGGAATTACCTCTATGTGAGTTATTTTCAATTTTCACAGATCACAACATCGTTTAGTACATTTTATCTAAGAATGATATTAATATCAGACAATAGAGGTGGATGAATTTTCTCCAAGATTATTATTTTGAGATGTCATTCATCCCAGGGAATTAGAATTTAGTTGCATATGTGCTAAGTACAAAGTAATTAGGAGGTATTTTTTTAGTAATTTAGAGATTATAAAAGGGAGATGCATGAGATATTAGTGATGTATTTTGAGTCATAGGTGGCAGAGGTTTCCTTTTTCAGATGATAGTGAAATCATCCATGATGCAATAGGTGGAAGTGTCACAATGGGGATATATAGAGGTAGAGGTCATACATAATATTTTTATCCATGGTGATGCTTTAAAGTGATGATTATAAGATTATTGATATCATATAATATTACCAGGGAAGTTTTTAATTTTATCAACAGTGTGTGAGGAATTTCTTTTTGAGTTCTATAGCTCAGCACTGGAAGTGTATCTAAGGGTTGACAATATATAACATTATTTAAGATGACATATTTTGTATCCCAGGATGATGTGTTTATTATCATAGTTTACATTGCAGTGCTCACTATGTCAGTAGTTAAAAGAATAGAATCACCTTCTAGGTGGTTTGTTATAGACATTAGATATCCCTGAGTGGAAACTGAAAAAAATCATAGTATATTTCGTCATTGGTCTACCATGAACCCATGGATGATGTGATTTTATTTAGGTGATTGTGAATCTATTGATGAATTAATATCACATCCAAGAAATTAAGGATTTAGGCACTGTGGAGGATTTTTTGTGGCAAGATATGGATGAGGTGATATGAATTCATGAGGTACTGAGGACCATAACTTATGATTAGGATCCTTATTTCACCTCATTTTTTTGGAATGTATTGCAAAATAATTTTGGATCCCAGTTTTTCTTTAGAATTTATTTCCATTTATAGATTCATGGGAATCTAGAGTTCCTTATAGATATTATCAAGGATATATAATGGATTTCTGTACTCAATTTTAGTGGACATGGGTGAATCACTTTATATTGGTTGAGTTTTCTTATAAAAATAGTTTTCAATATTCCATTATCATAGATCCATTTGATAATTTTTATAGGAATGATTTTTATTATCCATTAGTCTATACATAGGATATGTACTTGGAAGTCCTTTGAATATATTTGGTTTAGATCATGATAGATAAGATTTAGATAACCCAAGAGTGTATAAAGGTTTTACAAGAATATAATAAGTCTTATGTATCATGAAGTAGGATGTTGTTGGAGTTCAAGATCAGTGACCATGTCTTCTTAAGGGTTTCCCTTATTTATAATAATTAGAGGTCTATCTAGGGGAGTAATTTATATCTTTAGTTTATCAGTCCTTTTTAGGTGTTTCAGTGTATTGGAGAGATAGAATATTAGTTGAAACAACCTGTATAAATGAATCAAATTCATGATGTATTCCATGTGTTACACCATTGATGATATATTTATTATGATTATCATGTCACCAATTGGGAAGAGTTGGTTATTAAGGATGATACAATTTTTATATAGAGTTTGATTGAGATCTAGAATCCTCTAGATAAGGTGTTGTGTGGGTGATTTATTCCTTTATTCTAAGTTCTATAGATTCATGGTGGCCTAGAGGAATGTATAAGGTAACTTTAGTTAGAGATATAAATTCAGTATTATGAGCTATTTAAATATTTATTTATCTAGAGTATGTAATTATTGAATAGATGTTATTTTGTTGAAGTTATTCCTTTTCTATATTGTTGTTTGTTTCATATGAAATCATCATATTTGATAGGTATCTATCAGGGTAATTTTTGAAGTTTCAATGATTTTTCCCTTCCGAGTCAATTTAGATTCTCTAAGATGATAATCGTTTGATAGGTATCTAAGTTACTTTGTGTATATTTGGAGTTAGAGGTTCCCCATAGATATTTGAGGAGTGATTAGTGGGGTTAATCTATGTTTTATATTGGATGGAAGTTTTGTGTTGTGTAGGTGTGTGACACATAAGGAAAGGATAGTTTAAAATCGTGTATATGGTGTGGTGTTGTCATTTGTGGCATAAGGCCTCAGGAGGTTGGATTTGGTGTCCTTGATTATCCAGGATCATTATGATGTGGTAATAGGACTTTTCAAACTAAGTTCATGAGGTGGAGTTTAATAAAAGGTATTGAACCTTTTTTGGTTCCCTTATCGAATGGAAGGATGCTCTACATCATGGATTCTACCTGTATCTTATGGTAGATGATCCTTATATAGTTTCTTTGTGACTAGAGTTTGGGGTGAATATTTTTGTGTCACTACATCCAGAAGGGTCATTGTAGTGTGGTTCTTTGACTACACTATGATGATACCCTGAATTTTTAGAATATAAAAGAGATCCACAATGTATTTTCAGTGAGGAGTTATACTGAGGCCCATTACGATTTGACATAGAAGGTTTCACCATGGTTTTGTAAAAAACTTATGATTTGTGGTGTAGAATTTAACCTTCCACTATGGTCTTATGTTTTCTAATTTTGTTTTAAATTATGGGCCTCCCCTAAATTCCATTATTTTTCATCTATTTCACTAAAATCTTTGGAGTTTGGGGTGATATTTTAGGAGACCTTCTATCCCAAAACTATTATCTTTGGATATTGACATGGAGGATCAGGTTTTGGCAATCCAATGCGAGTTCTTCCCTTATACTCCTTGGTATCTTTCTATTATTATTTTGTGAATCCTTGGTAATGGTTCTAGTTAAGTTTAGGATTTTTTAGGGATAATATTTTAATGATAAATTGTTTTTATTGGTTGATCAATTCTTCCATTGTGTGGTTGAGGGGGTTTTCAATAATATCTTCCATGCCTTGTATTGTGTAGTAGATTGTGGAGCTCTAATCAAGGTATATTATTTTAAAACTCTCTTAATTTATTTATAATCATGGAGTTTGAATGATTTTCCATTAGTTTAATATAATGAGTTTTCTTAATGAAGATAATAAACCAGAGTTGATGAAAATTGATGGGAAGGGAATGACTCACATGTATTCACATTCTTTCCTAATATTTCTCTCACACTTGGTTCCTATTTTCTGTTATTGATAAAAATAATTTTATCTATATATTTTTGTGTTTTGATGTTGGGACTTTATTTTTAGACTAAAAATTCCTGAAAAGTTAATTTATTAAATACACTAATGAGGTAGTTGTGTGGGAAAAATGAAATTACATGAACACATTTTCTATACAAGGAAGAATGGAATGAAATTCTTGTTGCTAAAATCTATTTTTATGTACTTGATATACTCATGAGGCCTATGTGAGTCATTTATCATTGTTTTTGTTGTTAGGTTATATGGGGTTATGTTTTTTGGGTGATTTTTATGGATAGGTTTGGATGAGTTGGTTTATATAACTGGGATAGTGGGTGCTATGGGGGATTCCATGAGTGGAATAATGTGATGTAGTTGAGTATTCATATTGTGTAGTGGGGATGAAACTACCTTTACATGGTGGGAAAGAGGAAATATGTAGATTTATGTGAGATTGTTTCTTGGTTAGTGAAATTAGATCACTTAGTTGTTTCCTGATGGCATGAAATATGTAATTGGTCATAATTAACTTGAAATGGTAGGGATGGAATTAGAAAAAATAAAAATGGTAATGTATTAATGATGCATAACATGAGTGGGTAATAAATAAAATAAATTTTGGTATTGTATAGAAGTAAATTTTCATTGAAATATTAATTTATTGGAATAATGAAAAAAATTGGTTGGTAAATGTTAATTCTGGAAATGAAATAATGGTATGATTAACCATAAATTTCACATATTTGATATTGTTGTTCGTAGGGGATGTGGGACTGGTTATGTTATTATATTTAGAATTTATTATTGTGTGAGGAGGTGATAATGTGTGGATTAGTATGATATATAGACATGCAATTTGGGTGTGACCCTCTTAAGATGGTCTTTTTTGTGGACATAACTGTACTTGTATTTTTCTTGTGATTTCTAAACACACTCAACTAGAGTTGAATTCCTTGATTAATTACCAATATAATTTTGGTGTTGGGTGTTTTCTTCTAACATCCAAGTTATAAATGGAATAAATGGATAACTTCTCCCTTTCCCTTATCTCCCTTCTAGGTGAAGTATTAGATGTGATGGTTGAAGATAAGAATGATCATACTAAAATATTATATTGTATATTGGTAGAACTAACGAGGTATTGGATTAATTTTAGGTATAAGATGTATTGGAAGAACCTATG
Organism: Viscum album; assembly: GCA_963277665.1. Taxonomy (NCBI): domain Eukaryota; kingdom Viridiplantae; phylum Streptophyta; class Magnoliopsida; order Santalales; family Viscaceae; genus Viscum; species Viscum album. Next base: position 1,134,997,319 of record OY728164.1, on the reverse strand, counting down.
GGTTTTAGGTGAGGAGTTATAGGTGCAATGGTAGAACCTGTGGGGTATGAAGATGAGGATATAGGATAGGTGCATTGGCAGAACCTACAAGGAATTAATGATATGAGATAAAGTGATACTGATGTGATGATATGTGGTGGGGGGCGTGTATTGTATTATAAGGGAACAAGATTGAAGTCCCTCATATTATTGATACCATACTATACTATATATGAGATATGATGTGTTGTGGAATGACTATAAATGGGATTAGAAGAGCATGAAACTTGACATTATGGCATGTGAGAGATAAACTAGAATGAAATTAGTTTTTGGGTACCTTTTTTATAATCATATCTGATTCTATTTTACTATGATTGGATGAAATTCTTAGTGACTAACCCATGGTGAGGATGGATGGAAATTTTCTTGATTGGTGCTTTTTGATTATACTATTTTCTCATAGATGCATACTTATACTCCTTCCACATTTTCGAAAGTGGTCTTGAGTATTATCATATCAAGTATACATTTTATAATCACCCTTATATATATAAATGATTTTCTTTATATATATAATGGGTTTGGTGAAAAATATAGAAAACACTAACTTTGAGTTTGGGATTAGATATAACATCTCTATTTAGAACATTATTAATATTTTATTTAGGATTTTTATTTAGAGGACATTATTCTTGCATTTTGGGGTTTTTTTGGGTTTGGGTTATCTATATTGTAGTGCTGATAAGTGGTTTGTTTCTATATTATTATATTATCTAAGGGAAAATCTTCCCATTACATGTTTTATACCCTCAATATGAGTATCCAACCTAGGGTCTATTGTATGCAGGCCTCTTGGTCACTCTTATCTTCACTACAGGCTCAAGAGAGGTTCCTAGTGGGGGTGGGTAACAACATACCCTTTCTACCAAAGAGGAAGAGTCTTTATCAAGATGGTTATCTAAGGAATATTAGTATAGGTGGAAGTGAAACAAGTTGATGAACTACCATTTCCTCAACTGGTATCATAAAAAATCCTCATGGGATGAAAATATAATGGTACACTAAGGGAGGAATAACTACATGATAGTTTCCCCATCTTTTATGCACAAATCATTGTTGATTTTTTTTATCAAAATCATCATCTGAAGGATGGTTATTTTTTAACCAATGTAATTTTAAGATAAGTTTAATCCTCATAATAATAAATAATATTAAATTATACTAGAGAATAACCATCCATATAATGGGGTAATGTATGCCAAATCGATATCCTTAGGATATCAAGGATATCCAAAAGCATACAAAATGAAAAAAACAACGTCAAAGACACTCTCTATCCAGGATTAATGTAAACAATTTTGGATGAAAACCAATAATAAAATATTAGGGATGATCCCCTAGCTATCCCCATTTTATAATGGTGACATATTTTCACCATTGAAATGACATGGGGTTCCTTAAAGAAGATTATCATTCCTATAGAAATAAAAATTTAACGAATCATTTGAAAATTATTAATAATGTTTTTTATAAAAAATGAACAAAGATCCGTTTAGTGGAAAAAGGTAAGAGGGTAGTGGTCTATTGGATCAAATACATAGTGATGTATATCAAACAATGAGTACTGAAGAAATTGGTCAATATAGGTACTCTATAATCTTTAGTGATTATTTTTTTGCAAGTATGGTTAGGATTTTATAAGGAGACAAAATTTATAAACCTTTTCATTGTTCAAGGTGTTAAAAATTAAAGTACATAATCAATTTGGAAAAATAAATAAAATTATTTTCTTAGATTAGAATGGTGAATACTTGAGACAATAATTTAATAATCATCTATGAGATTTTGAAACGGATTTGTATCTCACTCATCATGAAAGACCATAGTGTAATGATGTTTTTAAGAGGAGTAATAATACCTTATTAGATAGGGTTTGGTCAATGATGAGTTAGTGTGACCTTATTTTATCATTAAAGTGTTATGATTTAGAACTAAATCATTCTAAATTAATTATATTACATATTTATTAGTCATTAATACACCATATGATATTTTTATTTTGAGGCATGCCGATTTCTATTTCATGGTTATTTAGGACAGTGAAGAATATGTACGATAATTTAATTCTGATAAAAATTAATCTCAATCAAAAAAATTCTTATTTGTTTGTTATCCCAAAGAAGCTATGGGATATTATTTCTATAATCTCCCTGAACATAGAGCGTTTATGGATGTACATGGATTTTGTTTGTTATTTAGTGATCTATGTCTCTCTCTATGATGGAAATAACCAATCTGTTGGATTTTATGATGATTAAATCCCCTTATATGTCCTGATAGACATATTTTACTCTCAATAGAAGTGATTTATCCCTCTTTATTTCATTCATATTTTTATCTTCCCTCTATTCTAGATATCCATCTCCATCAGGGTGTTCATTTATTAGTCAGCAATATATTGGTGAAAAATCTATCTCTAATGAATATTACATATTCAATTGGCACCCATTACTTAAATTGGTTAAAAATTTTGGTTGGTGAAATATTTCTATCAATAAATTTGATATAAATATTAACAATCATTATTAATTGAACCTCAAGGTTGTGGTTGGTATTCTAGTCCACACCCAATTTCCATTTGATATGTTTATATAGATTATATTTCCTTGGAATTATCTTGGTCATTTTTTTCTTTTAAATCCTTTGGTTTTCATTTAATGATCTGTTTTCCTATCAAGAAAGAGAGGAAGTATTCCCCCAAGGCTATGATTTATATCACTATCAGGGATTCCACTTAATTTTCAGAACCCAATTATTATCCATTGATATGGTAAATGAATTGGAAACTATAATTGAATTGAGTGAAGGAGGATCATGGGAAATACTATGCTTCATGCATGTGTGTGTATGTTTATAGGTTGATTTATTTAGATTTCTTATGAACTATTATTGGTTTGTGGAAATTAGTGGGATTAGTATAAAGTAAAATATTATTTATAGATCAAATTATATTCTATTCTTGCTAGATCAAAGTTAACTATGTTAGAAATTTTCATGAAGGTTTTATAATATTTTAGTTAGTATGAAGGAACTTGTTATAGAGCCTATTTCTCATGTTGATGTATTGGAAGTGATCATATAAGATCAAAATTTTGTCTCCAATGATCGTTGTGTTGGAGATACTAGTTTTTTTTCTGGCCTCACTGATTCTTATTAAAGGAGGTGGAGGTAGTGGTGGGGATTAATACCTTATAATATATTGTAGGCATGTAAGTCTTGTGATAAATTTTGAAAATTCAGATTATAGTAAGTGTATTTCTATTTTGGATGACACCCTACATGGTCATGAAGGTACAACCCAGTTTTAGGTGAGTCATGATCGAAGTAAAAATTCTTATCCAACTCCAATTTCACTATTTTAATAGGTTCATATAGATTTAGGGGATTTTAAATAGGTAATAATGATACTAGGTGCATCTTCTTCAATTTTTACCAGTTAAACCCTTAGAGATATTAAAAAAGACACCTTAGTATTATTCATCACTAGGAAATTTAATCCTATTCAGTCAGATGATGGACCTTTTTGATAGTTATATTCATATTTTGTAGGAGGGATACAAAATAAATTATCTGAGTTTGTATAAGAGTTTATAGATAAATCATCCTCTATTAATCATTAAAATTATTTTATCACACTGAATTATGTTGGTGTAGGTGGTACAAGTAACAAAAATTATAAATGGAATCCAAGAATTAGAGGATTTTTAGGGGATATGGTCAACTTGGGGGGACAATATTAACATCATAATCAAACAAGAAAACAAGTAAACTTTATAAAGAGTTCACATTCACTTTATGAGGATGATAAATCATAGTGGACCTACTTTGTTAATTTCCTCTCTCTAATTTGTTTTTTTATTTTTATAAAATCAAATTTTAGTGAAAATTGGAAATATAAAATGGATAAATAATGAACTAGAATCATTTCATATACCATTTTTTTTTCTTGTTTAGTTACTGGCTGTTTAATATATTTACTATAATAAAAACTCTCATATGATATTTTATTTTATAAAAAAAAATTTGGATTTGGTTAAAAAAATTTGGGTCATGATATAGAATTTTACTTGAGAAGTATCACCTGAATTGAGGTATTCGTGGGAGGAGAATTGAACATATACAAGTTCAAAATAGATAAAATAAAATTTTTAATGACATGGAAGGTGACATGATTCAATAAAGTCTTGTTGAAGAATATAAGACTAAAGTTACATAATAACCTTGATGGTATTATTATATTTATTATATTACAATGAGATACGATCATCTTATAGAAAATGATGATGATATAATGTTCATAGATAATGAATGAACAACTTACTAAGAGTACATTGTGGGATTTTATTATAATAAATGGTTAGAGGCCCATATATCTAAGATGTAATACATGTACACTAACTATGTTTTAAACTTGATAAATGTACCAAAAGATGTGATACCCTTAGCATGAATGTGGTCTTTATATAATAAATTTAAAATAGATGGTAAAGTGTCTACCTATAACACTCACTTGATGGGAAGGGGCTTTTGAAAACTATATGGTATTGACTATAAATACGCCTCTTCCTTAGAAAGGATGATAAATTACACTCATATAATGATCCATATCTATTAATCATAATATTACATTGTTTTAAACATAAATATTCATAAAAAATTACAAAAATATATAGGTTTAGTGAGTTTTGGAAATTAGGTAAATCATAAATCATTTATAAATTAACTATGAAACCTTTTATTTTCATATTCATATTTTGGTGCTATAGATGACCATACTTCTGTCACTACATATGATAAAATTAGAGAATATATAAAAGAATATATGATCTAAAAACACACTAAAGGAATAAAATATGATAAAAAAGGCTGAGATGTCATAATAATCAATAATCATTTCACGTAATCATAAATGAAATGGACCATAATTTATTAAGAGAAAAAATATCATAAAATAATAGTATTAATAAGGATCATATTAATGTATAAAAATAAGGCATTTCATAATAAACCTAAGTCAAGGATCAATATGAAGAAACCATAGCATTATAGACAAAGATAAATTCATCATTCCCATGAATTACATTGGTGAAAAAGTTTACTATGTCATGCCCACACATAACATTTTGGATAATGGTAGTCAAACAATGTACACATATATTGACTTCACAAGATATAAATAATTAACCAATATATTTTGGGGATGTATAACTCTAGGCCTACACTTCAAAATAATTTGTCATACATATGTGTACAACATTGAAAAGAATCATATACATAGAATAATCAAGAAACAAAACCATGAGAATGAAATGGGTAACATAAAAAATACATTAATATTTAACCATATAGGTATCATATATGATTCAAAAAAGGTATTAAAACATATTTTAAATTCATTTATTTTAAAAAAAGGGAATCCCTAAGAGTGGCATTTTTGAACCCTCCACACTTGAGAACCCCCTCTCCACGAAGAGATCATCCAGAGATGCCCCAGCCGGGGAGGATCCATTACCAGCAGAGATGACATTGAATCCCATGGGGTTACACCTCTATCAGCGATGGTTTGTCACAGAAATCCATCAGCCAGGTGAAGTGCACCCATTCTTCCCACCCGATGAGACACCGGGTGACCCGGCAAGACGAGTGGTACATGGGAGGCGGAAATTCGCCCAAGAGAGGGCTCCCAGGAATCGAACCCCAGACCTCACCAAACACCATCATCATGGCCCTCGACCGTGCACCACTACGCCACTGCCGAAGCGGCCATATTTTACATTCATTATCAAAAAAGGATCATAGTTCATGAAAAAGGGCCTTGTAATTAAGAAAACATTATAATTAAATACGATGAAGAAATTATTAAATTAAAATCCTTTATCTATATTTTATAAAAGGAAATATCAATATTTATAAGGGATATGAACAGAGGGTTTCCCAAAAAAAGAGATAAAATAACATAATTTATATTAAAATTAAGATTAATTTTTGAAACCATGAAATGAAAATAATCATTATAAGAGAAGAATATGGAAAGGAAGAATAAATACAAGTTTTCCATTTTTGAGGATTAATTTAAATAAAATATTTCACAGGTAACTAGAGAGGAATTAATATACCAAAAAAATAAAGGTAGAATGAAATTTTATACCATAAAAATATATATATGAAGAACATATAAATAAAAAAAATTAAATGGAGAAATTGGAATATAAGGATATTAAATATGATAGTGAATATACCTCCAAGAATATAAAAGAGAGAGAAAGGTCCCATACCATGATTCCCAAATTTTATGAGACATTATAATGGCATAATGAATAGATAAGTCATATCTATTAATTAATTGATCAGGGAAATTTTTATATATATTTATTTAATCTCTATAATCTATTTATTATAATGTTATACCCATTTATTAAATTAATATTGTTTGGATTAACTATTTGGGGTTTTTTTGGATCATTGTTCAAAAAATTAGTTAATGTAATTTTCTTGGTTGAAGTCTAATTTACAATGGTTCTATAAGATCTATAAGTATCATGGAATAGTTTTTATTTCATTCCATAAGGATTAAAGTTCAACATTTTAGTATATAATTATAGTTCATTGAATCTTCCACAGTATGATTGTTTTAGATGTTTAAAAATGGATATGAATGCTTACTTTTTTTTATCGTTATTTCCAAGATTCTTTTATCATTAAAAAACATATATAATTATTTATTTTATTATTAATTTTATATTGTATCTTGTAATCAATTTCTAATAATATCTATGAAAGGAATATGTAAAAAATAAATATTTATCATTTTCTTAGCCAGCATAAAACCATCGTAGGTAAATTATATTTGTTTTTATGTTTTTAAAAGATGGAAAAAACTAATAAATATTTGAGTTTTATAAAAATATTAGTCCTTAATTAAAATATTATTTTAAGGTAACTTTTAATAACCAATTTCTTATTTAAAGGATAAGAGGAGAATTAAAATGAGAAGACATGGGTTTTGAAACCCTTACATATCTATTTGAGTCACATCCTTTATATTGACTATAATTCCATTATAGGAGTTACTTTTTGATATACTAAGGCTTTTGGAACATGGATAGGGATGTTTAGAGAGTTATTTGTGTATATATTTGGAAAATTAAATATTTCTTCATGTTACAAAAAAGGGGCGGAAGAGGGGTGTCTATATAGCTAAGGAGAGAATCTTAGAATAATATAATGATTTTTTATTTTTTTATGATAAATAATTTTATTATTATTTATTATTATTAATTATATTAAAAAATATTGGTTTATTTGACCTTTAAACACACCCAAAATTGAATGTCTCTAGGGAAATATTTTATAAAAAGAAAAGGGTCAAATATAGTTTATTATTCGAATAAAATATAACAATAGATATCAAAATTTATTTACATGTTTGGAAATAAAGGTAATTATTTTAAAATTAATTATTTTAATTGTTAAAGAAATTTTGAGTCATTAATTTTTTTAAATTATTTGATTCATAATTATATCATGATGAGGTTATAAAACATTTTTTTATATAAAAATTGTATTCTTAATATTCACCAAAGATTCAAATTTTTTAGAAAAATTTAACAATTTCATCCCTCATAATTTTGATGTGATGATTCAAAAAATAAATTCCATTTTATCAAATTTATATTCCAAATATTGTAAGATTTACTTTTAAATAAAATCAAGTGATAATTATAAACCAATTTTATCTAGAATAAATGTTGTTTATTTTTCTATAAATGAGTAAATTTATATTTTATATTATTTATTAATTATTATAATATTTATAATAAATTATAATATATATTTTAGTTATTTTTTCTTCTAAATTAGGAAATTATAATATTTAAATTTTAAAATAATTTTTTTTATTAAATAAGTTATAATACACCTAGTTTAAATTTTTAAATATTTATAATTTAAGACACATATTTTGAGAAATCATTTTACCATGCTTCACTATTTATAATTAATTTTTTTAATCTTCATAAATATTAATTTTTACTAATTTTGACATTTTCAATGGTTGTTTTACCATTTAAACAGTGATTTTATTATTAAAATGGCTAATTAATATTCCAATGGTCATATAATTATTATAATTTCTATAGATACACATTATTTCTCTAATTATTCATTCACAAAAATTCCTAATATTTTTGTTTAAATTCATTTTATAAAATCTTGATATTGTTTTTATCATTTTTATTTTTTATAGTGTTTCGTAAGATAGTAATATTTCTAAGAGGCCAAAAACCTATTATTTTTTAGATTCTAATTATGTCATTTAATTGTTTTTATTATCCCATTATTTTTTTTCTAATTTTAGATTGTATATTAATACGTTATATGTATTATTTTATGTTAAAGAAATAAAATAGTGATTTTTATTATGTTTTATTATGTTTTTTTTACTTTTTATTATTCTTAAATATTATTCACATATATTTAGAGAAGGAAACAATTAATATTTGAAAATTCTGTGTCATCACATCCTTCCCTCCTTCAGAAATATTTTCCTAAAAATATCACCAAAAAACCTTAGATGATGTTATATATGGTTATTTTTTCTAATTTTATCATTAGGTTCATATGTTTCTAGTTCATATTTATGATCCTTATATAGTTCTTTGACAATATGAGTAGTCCTTTTGTATTGAATTTTATCTATATGATTCAAGTTTTCAATTTAATAATCCACATAAGAGAGATCATGGTACAAATATAACACCTCTAGATTTAACACATATGAGGGATATGGTATGTACATCCTAAAGAGGGATACATGGGACACATTATATACTTTAGATAGGTTTGGTGGAAGGTAATGTTGATTGGAAAAAATGTAACATGGTCAATATTCTAAAAATAGTTTATATATATAAGACATAGATTTCCATTATTCACAATCCCCATAAATCACTTCCATGGAGATACTCTTTGGAATACTTTATCCCTAGCCTCAAAATCTAGGTTATGAAAACGAGTTTTAGTATAAATCTTATTTTGAATCCATACTTCCCAAATGAATTGTTAAATGGATTTGGCCTTCTTTAATATCTCTTATACTAGTCCAAGTCCCAATAGTTTCCTTTCCCCAACTTCCTTATACATATTTTCATTACATATTTCATCCTATAGATGAATTTATACAAATCCATTTGAATGATTAAGTGGAAGATATTTTTTATAAGAACACAACATTAGAAAATTATTTATCCCATTATCCATTAATTTTTATAGATAAATCTCTAAGAATATCTTTTAGAGTTTTAATTTCCCTTTTATATTGACCATCCATACGAGAAAGGTATATAATACTAAAGTTAAAATTTGTGTTCAATGATTTTAGAAGATATTCTTTAAAAATTAAAGAAACACTTAGATATCAATCAGATATAATTGATAGTAAATTTTAATATATCCTCACCACATTTATAATATATAATATATTCATGTTAACCATGTTAGAAGTATTCACAAATAGTGATGAAGAGAGAAGTTTTTTAAAAAATATCCACTATAAACTAATTAATATTATTTCCTTAAGTTTTTTGCATACTCTATAGAATAATTCCGTATATAATCCCACTATAAGTATTATTAATGATCTATATAACTATTTGTGTTTCCTAGTTTAATAAATAAACTTAAGCAATGAGTATCATATAATAGTTCATTCTTTATCTCATGTTTTTATAGTACACATAATCATATCCCAAATCATGTAACTCTATCTTTATCAATGTTGATCACTGTGATTTTATACTTGCTTATTTTTTACAAATTATTTTTTATTTCCATATCATCCATTCGTTCCATCTTAATCTTCTCCAAGATATATGGTTGAGAAATCATTTGAGTAATATGGTATGTTGTACCTTCTCTTTTGATTCCCATGCATATCCTATTAATGTCTAGAAAATTTGGATCAATTTCAACTCACATCATAGATTAGGTTGTAGGTTATTTTCTTCTATGATCATTTAACACAATATATAATTTTATAGGTAGGTAATAGATTAATAATTCATAATCCTTGATCATATATAACCAACTTCACTACCTTATATTGATATCCTTTTGTGTGAATATATAATTTTAATTTTTTGATCAGTATATATATAAAAATTTTCTCCATATATATAATTCTATTAAATCATTAATGAAGATATTTTCTCTACCCACTCTAGATCATGAATCAATTAATTTTACTCATGTAACTTAAACTATATTACAGAATTGGATATCACTTTATCATTTTTCCCGATCACAAAACCCAAGACTTTCACTAAAGAATCATTGTATATAACAAATAATTATCCATTTTACGGTAGGGTGAGTATAGGTTTTATTACTAGACTATTCTCTATATCCTCTAGTATCTCTTCAAATTCACTCATCCAAATAAACTTTACTCATTTCTGAGTTATCTTTGTATTTGGGTTTGGTAACAATGATAAATATATTACATCATATCAATAGTACCTAGCTAATACAAGAAAATTATGAATCATTATCAAAAATATTTTTCTTGTCCATTCATTAATCTCCTTAGTTTAGACCAGTTGTAATCTATTTACTGGTGATAACATTCCCTAATAATGTGATTTATGATATCCATACGTCACTTTTAATATAATTTCCATACATATTCTAATTTAATTTAATGTTTAAAATAATTATAAAACTCTCTTCATAGTCTTCCATAGTTTGAGAATAGAGGTGTATATAATCTATAAATGAAACAACAATTTTGTAAAATTATAATCTAAATACTCTATTCATTAATCCCATAAGGATTACAAAAGTATTAATGGGTCTTGATAGAATCACTATGAACTCATAGTGTTTATATCTAAAAATGTATTCTTTGGAATATTTTCATTTTTACCTTTAATTTATGATATCCTAATCAATGATCAATAATAGAGAATTATTGATCTCCATGTAGTTGATTCAACAAGTTATAAATTGGGGGTATAGAAGACTTGTTTTCTCATGACCATTTTAATCTCATGAATATCAATGTGAATATGTGTTGAACCATTCTTATTTTTAATAATAAGGACTGTGGTGTTTGTTTTGGGAACAAAAAAATTACTTATAGGGGCTTACCATGATTCAACAATTTTTGTATTTTATGGATCATTCGTATATTTTACAAGAAGTAAATTTTAGGAACAATTTTTTTTCGAAATAATATCGACAAATAAGGTCTGTAGAAATAAGATAATATTTTTTCATTGTATATTTATAATTAATTTAAATAGTTTGGGATAAATATTACCACATTATTGAGATATTTATCTAATGAAGATTTTGATCATCCAAAAACATTTTCAATAAACCATCATTTACCTTATAGGATCCAAGTATAAAATCCCTCTAGAGGTGATCCATACATACTCCAATGATATCTTAACAAAAATAATAGTTTTTTTGGGTGTTATCACAAAACATCAATCATCTTATATTGTTCATCTTGATTGTTGTGATGATTCCTTTGGTCTTGAAGAATCATCCTTGAAATATCTTTCTTGAGATATAGGAGGAAGAATAATCTATAGAGAATTATTCAGACCTGAGAGAGAGATCTATATTTCTTTATACACAGTGATTCTCTACATTGACTAAAATACACCCAAGAAACATAACCGTTTATTTATAGAGATAGGTTTAGGGTTTAAATATTATTAAATCTCACAATGAACCGTAAAAAATATGTTAAATATTATATGACCCCATTTAATTTAATAATAATAGTAATATTATTTTCATGGAATTTTATAATGCGTTCAATGATAAATATTATTTTATATGCTTTCAAATTAATATTTATCACTATAAAAAATCCCAGTTTGATAGTACTCATTATTTATCAAGTACCTGAATAAATATTTATTCATTAAATAAATAAATATTATATATCTACATAATCAAATAATTAACTTGAGAATAAATATTAATTTCATTAATGTGATCAATAAATCCGGAATTAAATTATTCCTCGGTCTTGAGAATAATATTTATCCCAAAAATTAAATTCACATAGAATTTATTTGAGATCAATCATAAAAACTTAGCATGTGAATAGCTAGGATTACTTCTCATTGAAATTAAGATGGATCTCATAAAGTCAAATATTTATGTATAGAAATAGAGAAGTAAACCCAAGAGAAAGTATTTAATGTCACAACATTGACAATGACATATGAATGATCACTGTTTAATATAATACATTTTTCATAATATCTAGTAAATCTATTTTCACACCCATTTCATCTAGCTATATGCATGATATGGAATTCATTAACTATCTGAAATAAAACTGTCATTACACTATGTACATGGAATTTAATTTGACAGTTCATTTTCATTCAATGGTCCAATATATCAACTTCTATTAATATAGAAGGAACAAATCATTCCTCAACTTATTCATTAATAAAATATCATTATCGATGCACCAAACTTATCCTACTTTAAAAAATCTTCTGGAATCACTGTTTTAGAGATTAAATATATATGTATGGGTCGTGAAATGAATTAATTATAATCACAAAGTATATGGACCATCAAACACACACATTCATACAAGAATAGCCAATGAAACATAAACATTCATAATTCCTACTAGAGGTTCTATTATCATAATCACCCATATTGAAGATTACTAAGTGTGAACTTTATGAAATGAAGTCTTATCTGCTTATGAGTTATATCACCTAATAGTCAACATAATATATACCCCTTCATATAATGTTATCTAACCATAGAACTAGGTTTATGAATATCATCATGGAATTTCAAGGTTCACATCATAGTAGGGAAATTATACATCTTTATTAACACGATAAATACTCTAGGACATTATTTCATTAATTTCATGAAAAAAATGAACTATATGTACCAATATGTTTTAATTTATATTAACTTCATTGAATATTCATGTAATCCAAATTAAAAATTTTAGGTTCTAGAAAAAAAATCCAACTGACTCCCACATCGACAAGAGTCAACTTCTAATGAAATTCAACTCGTTAGACCTCACGTGGAAATCATTTTTCTATTAAGTTAGGGATTTAGTAAAGGGGTCTACAAAGTTGTATTTTTTGAGACTATGATCACTGAAACATTATATCTATGTAAAAAACCCCTCATAAATTGTGATTTTTGAAGTGTGTGATTTATATGTTGATGTGATCTTAGATCTTTTGCAAGGGACACTACTGCAGTGTTATCATTACAGGGCATGATATGATTTTTACTACTAGGAATCAAATAAATCTCTTGGACGATTTTCTGTATACAAAATACTTCTTTAGCTTCCTTATAATCCACAATATACTCATACTCTACTATATAATCTTTGACCATGACCTCCTTTGAGCACTTTTAGATCAAAAAATATCAATTGAGAGTGACGGTATATCCCGATTATGATTTCAGATCATATTGATCTATTTAAAAACATGAATATTCATATCACCTAATATATATCTCCTCATATCCTCTATAAAATATGAATATATCCTTAGCTTACCTCAAATACTTAAGGATGGTCTTGAATTCCCCCTAATGGTGCCCCTAGGTTTTCTTGATATCTTCTTACCATGCTTATGACATAGGTGACATTTATCCAAGTATGTATCATAACATACATGATAGACCCAATCATTTATTTCTATGAGATAATTCAGATCCTTTATCTCTCCTCATGTGTCCAAGGATACATTTTCTTGGAAATATTAATTCCATGTGACATTGGAAATAATCCCCTCCTAGATTTTTCCTTAGGAAATATTTTTAGTATTTTTTCAATGCATGTACTATGACTTATATCAAGTTATCTTTTATATTTATCATGGCAGATCTTAATCCCAAGAATATATACTTCTTCACCCAAGTTCTTTATAGAGATACATGTGTTTAACTGGGATTTAACAGAATATAAGACTGGTATTTCATTTCTAATAAGTAGTATGTCAGTGACATAAACTATTAAGAAAATGAAATCACTCGCACTAAAAAATTTATTGACACAAGGCTCACATTCATTAATTATGAAACCATATTTCATTATGTATTTATAAAACTGAATGTTCTATGACAAGAATGTTTTCTTTATTATATAAATGGATCTCTATAATTTTCAAGTCTTGTTGGCATAGTGCGCACAAAGAACCTACTACTCGACATGCCCTCCCTCTTCAGGGACTGGCACGAGGGCCCTCTTTTGAACCTGCTTAATAGTCAGCCCGTGCATGTCCAGGTCTCCACCAACAAACCAGCGGGGCAGTGGGTATGTTGGGAACCTCCGACAACAGGCTACAAGCTTAACATGGATGGGTCCTGTATTATGGGAAATATGAGAGGCAGGGGCGTGGTGTGAGACATGCTGGGGAGTATAATTCTGGCCTTCTCTAAGATGTATGACACTGGAGGCCCCCTTCAGGTGGAGGCGAGAGCTATGATAACAGGGTCATCCCTCTGCAATCGGAAGAACCTGGAGAATACCCAAGTGGAGACAGATTCTTTATCCTTCACGAGACCTTGCATGGAAAACATAATATCCCTTGGTCCATTTCCTATACAGTAAGAAAGTGCAAAAGATTCCTCAATAATAAGATACAGGTGACCCATATGTGGAGGGAGGGAAATAGGGTTGCGGATTACATAGCCTCCATAGCAGGACCTTTTTTGGGTATTTTCCATCATTCTCAACCTTTCAAGGCCGAGGGGGATAATCGGATTAGAGGGGATGACCTTGGTCTTCACTATTATAGGCCCCCCTAAGCTTGATGAGGTTCTCTTGTATGTCTTCTTTTTAATAAAAAATTTGACGTTGAATGGATGTTGGCATCCTTTTCGAGTCACAAACACTTCAGGTTATTCCATATAGACATCTTATCGAAGGTTCCCATAAAATAAGGCTATTTTAAAATCCATAAGACAAAACTCATAATCAAGTTATGATTTTATGTGAAGTATAATTTTGATGGATTTTAACATAGAAAATGCAGAAAATGGTTTATCATAGTCTATACTCTAATGGGTTTTTTACCCTTTTGTAACCAATTGTGTCTTATAAGTACTGACTTGTCTATACATGTCTACTTTCATCTTGAATACCCATTTTAAATCAACAATATTTACATCCACTATAGGTTCTACAAAAATCAAGACTTTTTTGATACATGGTATCTATTTAATAATTTGTAGCTTCCGACTACTTGGATTCATCTGTTCCACTTACTGCTTCTATGTAGGTTATAAGATCATTATTATAAACTAATAATGAGTGACCATCCTTGGTGACTAAAAAATCATATACTTTGGTCTCTCTAACCTATATTTTACTCTTATATAGTAATTTTATCTCCAATACATCCCCTTACATGGGGCTTTATGGAATCTATTCCCATGAAAACTCTTGTGTACCTTGATCTTGGGATTCATCAAAGTATATATTTCTCTTACCATCACTTTTAGATATGTTGTACATTTAATGGAATATGGTATATATTCCCCAATAAAATTTTTATCTAAAGGGTCATATAAGAAATATATATATTTTTCCTTAGGGTATCCTATAATATTAATTTTTTTCCTTGAGGTACAATTTTATTAACTGGAGAGGGCTTAAAAAATGTTTCACAACCCCACACATGTAAATTAGACAACACAAATTTCCATACACACTAAAGTTCATATGGAATACATTTTTTCACTTTAATCAGCACTTGGTTTAGTATATGTTATCCGAATTAAAACACATATCCCCTAAAGGATAATAAAGGGCTCACATGATTTATCTTTGATACGACCATATGTAATATGATGCGGTTCCTAATTTTATTTACACCATTACATTGAGTTGTATAAGGAGGAGTGAGTTGTGATAGAATCCCTAAATACCATTAATAATAAATTAAGTAATGATTAATATATTCTTCACCCTGTCTTGAGCATAGTTTCTTAATCTTTTTACCATGATGGTTCTTGACTTAATTATTCATTTATTTTAATTTTTTCCAAATAATCTAAATTATAACCCATTAATCAGAAATATACATACATACTAAAATAATTATTAAAAGTTATGAAGCATGAGTAAACACCCCTTTCTTCAACTTTAAATGGTCCACACACATCTAAATGATCTAATTCAATAAGCTACTTTTCCCTTTTACATTTTCTAATAAATGGATATTTAGTTATTTTTCCTTGTAAACATGCATGACATACACTAAGTGGATTTAATTAATTTGAATATAAATATACAACTTTTTGTGATTTGGAAAACAATATTTTATTTACATGACCTATGAAACGATTCTATAATTGGGTGTGTTATAATTCATGTTAAATATTTTCATTATCGATTGAAATTACTTTTTTTGTGTATTCTAACTAATATGGACCATTATCTAAATAATACTTAGTAGAATATATGCCTTCTTTATAAAAGAAGAAAATTTTCCCAAGTTTTAAAATAAATCCATATGTATTAGTTCTGGATATAGATATAATGTTTTTAGTGATTAAAGAAATATAATAACAATCCTTTAAAAATAATTCCATTATCACTGGAAACAAGATGTATTAGTCTCCAATAACCACAATATAAAGTTTGGATCCATTGACTACTCACACATTAACCTCACCCTGAGCAATCTTCAAAAATCTACTCGGTTCTTTTTTTTTAAATACATATGTTTACACCACATGCTGTATCTAATACTCAATTTGTATAGATAGATAATTTAAATCAATAAAAAATATATCTGAATCTTCTCCTTACTTATTTTCCTGGGTGTAGTTTTTTTAGTGGCCCTTCTTTCCACATGAAAAAAGATATCATCTTATTCCCTTGATTGTGTCCCTTGACCCTTATCTTCTTGTAAGGGTATTATAAAGAGAATTTAAACATAGATCTCATCTCTTGGACTATACATTTATTTAACATAATTAAAAAAGGATTTTCACACTTCATATCCTTGTTAAATTGGTGGAGTATCATAAGATTATCTGGTAAACACTTATTTTTTTATTGGAATTGATAAAATAAGTAGAGAAAATATGAGGGAGTGATGAAAGAATGAGATTGGTCTGAAGTTATTTAGGTATCTTAAACCCTATAAAAACTAGGTGATCAATGTATCTAGTGAGTTTGACTAAATGTGTCATATTTAGAAAACCTTTTATAAGTTTTATTTAAAAGGTTTCCTTGGATATCTCAAACCATTCATGTCTTTATCTCTCTTGATAAAGACCATGGGGATGCCCGAGAATCCTATAAGCACCCATTTCATCACATGAATTCTTAAGTTCACTATACATGGATGAAATAATTAAACACTGAACATTAACCACATCATCCAGGTGTTTATCATAGACAAATAACTCCTCATCACTCACCTCTTTTTTAGAAGGATCAAACAATGAGGATTTTAGTATGTAACACATCTATTCACGGTGCAATACTCCCCATAGGAATATAAACCAGTCAAATAAGTTACTTAAATTTATAATATAGTATTTATCTATAATTTATAATAGGGATAATGTGGTTAATGATATTTTAATTATTCTACATTATTAAAAGAGTATATTAATAGTAATTTACTTGATTGAAAATTACATGAGACATAAAAATAAATTTAAATTTTATTAAATCTCCCACTATTTTATCATGTCCAAATAGATCCCTCTATTAGAAACAAAATATCTCATTGTTTAGTTATTCTAGTGAAAAAGATCTATATTCCCCTTCTTATAACTCAAATGAGGGATAACTAAATTACTCAAAGATATTTTGGTAGGATGTCCTTTTCCAACTATGGGATAGTAGCTCCTTGAACCTTTGAGTGGACCCTAAAATCTAGAAACCATTTCTTATGTTCCCTCAAAACTTGACTATAAGTTACATCAAGTTTATAAAGGGCTTTTCATATCGAAGAAAAATAGATATGTCAACCCAAATTTTTTTATAAGAACTTAATGATAAATGTAAGGTTCCTAATTAGGGTTGTTCAAACACGTAGCTTTATGGTTTCATTACCAATCAAGTAATGTAAGGCATAGTTTGAATTAATATTAAGTTGATGTATTTTATTTATTATACTTAAATATTTCTTATTTTATCCTTTACATGTATTGTTAATATAAATTGGATTTTACTTCAGGGATTAACCATGTTTTGATAATAAATTTATGGATAAAACATTTATTTTAATTAATTATTTTCATGTTAAAACATTTATTTATGTGATTGAGACCATGAATCCATAAAATAAATAATTCATAGAAAAAAATAAAATAAAAAATTAAACGAACCATTCATAAGATTATGTAATGTTTTATTTATTGAGTGGATAATAAATTAACCTATGACCCTAGGGAGAAATATATTTTTGATGGTCTTGGAATATGTTATAGAATTCCAACCATCCACCTATATATTTCTCATATTTGTATTGAATTGGCTCCATCTCAAACCACATTCATCTCATCTACAACATAAACTGGCTCCATAATCCTTTAAGATAGTATTTTTATTAAATATGTTTTATAAATGACATACAGGTTAGGGTAACCAAAGGATTGGTTTATGGGAATTACATAAAACAACCATGGACACATAAGTACTACATAATAAAGAAGGGATGGGTGACATACATACCACTATATTTAATTTAATAATAAATATTTAAAACCATGAAATAAATTAAATTAAATTACACCAACTCATAAATAGGTCTGTTCAAATACCATGATAATTCATACACATGCGATGAAAATGCATTTAAATTAACTAGCTAACATTCATTTAATTTCATTCTTCAATAAAAAAACACACACACATTAATCTGATTAATTATATTATTAATAAATTAATTCATTTTATCTTATTCCATCCAACATTCCAATATATTCCCATATTATATAATTTTAAATAAAAATAAATAATTTAATTTTATTTAAAATTCAAAAAAAGTAGTATACATATTTGTACATGGAAGTAACTCAATGAGTACCTATCTAAAAGACTTAGTATGGTTCTAATTGTATACAATGAACTCATACAACATATTATGTACATAAAATGGTTTGTAATTTCATGGCATGTGCAGCTAATATATTTCCACACAAAACACTTCAATATTATTCCACCTGTATAATTTTATGTATTGAGTCTTTAGTTTTCAATGACCATACATTAATTTTATTTTCAAATATTACAAATAATTAATTAATCATTTAATAAAATATAAAGCCTAACAAACGGAATTTATAGTCAATTTGACAACTCATGGAATTAGGGTCGATTAGGTTTAATAGAGCAATTAAATAAATCTAATATTTCTATGTAAATAGGTAAAGTACAAGGCATGTGAAATATAGCCCCTCAGTGTGTACTTTTCATCACTGGATATCTGAAATACATTCCTAAGGACTCTACATAAACTTATTATGGATATTTAAAAAGTACACAACATATTGAAAGTATACACAATGCGAAATTTAAGTTACATGGATTCCAACATATACGCATTGCGTATTAAATACATGTGGTGTATTAATTATGTGATACATATTTACCCCATTTTTTACACCATGAAAACACATAGACTACAATATTTATAAAATATCTACATTATTTGTAATCTAGTAAATCCATGTGACACCCTAGCCGTGTCAAAACATAGTGAATTAAATGAAGGTAGCATGTATTCAATACACTATGACCCGAAATCCACGCAGGTGTCCTAGTGTAATGAAGAAGGATTCAAGATGTGTGGGAAAGGACTTCATGTCTTGTAACCCAGTTTTATCCAGCTATAGTTCTTATCACCTATGAATGGGTTCTTCAAATAAAATATTCATAAATTGTTATCTAATCATGGTTGTGTATGTGAGAAACAAAGAGGTGAATGAATTGATCGTAATAATCATATGGATAACGAATAAAACATGAAATTAAATTTAACTTTTAAATTCATAATATTCAACAATCAAATAAATAATTATTAATTTGAATGAAATCACATTTGATTTTAATTTTTGTTAATGAGAAAAATGAAAGCACTTATTTATTTTGATACGAACTGAAATTATTTTAGATCTGATTGTTTATTTTTATATTTTTCAAGATGTAAATATTATGACCAATTTTACAAATAATATTGAAAAATAAGTCCATAACAACCAAGTGAATCCATTTTTTTCGCATTAAATTAACAATTAATTTAGATAAATTTAAAGAAATATTTTCTTAGTCTTGATATATTACTTCGATGAAGATATTGATAATTTGAAACCATTTTCGGTCAACCACCATTTATATTTTAGTATCTAAATGTATAATCTTTCTAGTAGTGATCCACACATGCTCCAATTATCCCCAAACAATTTTGGTGGATTTCTAGGTGCTATAATAGTGAATTGATCATCTTGATCGCCACAAAGATTTCTTGTAGATTAAAGAATCATCCTTGCAATCTCATTCTTGAGATAGGGGATGAAGGAGAATATTTACATCATTATTTAGTCTTGAGAGATATCTCTAGATTTTTTTATGCACAACGATACTCTATATCGATATAACTCTATATAATAAACATAACCATCTATTTATAGAGATAATTTTAGGGTTTAAATATTATTTAATTTCAAAATGAACCATAAATAATATATTAAACCTTATATAACCCATTCCAAGTAATATTAATAAAAAATATTTTATTACGATATGTGTAAACTGACGCACCAATAAATATTATCTTACCATCTTGAAAATTAATATCTATCACCAAACACATTCTTGGTATGCTAGTGATCATAAATATTTATTAGATACATGAATAGATATTTACTAATTTAATAAATAAGTATTGTATATTAATATAAATATATAATTCCCTTATGAATAAATATTTATTTTATTTATGTGATCAATAAATTCTAATTAAAATTATTCTTAAAACTTGAGAATAATATTTATTCTAAAAATTAAATTCAAATAGAATTTAATGAAGATCAATTAGAAACACCTAGTGTGGGACTCTCTAGGATTTTTTCTCATTGGAATTAGGCTAGTTTTTCTGAAGTCCAATATTATTATCTAGTAATGGGTAAAGGCACCCAAGAGAAAAAAATTAAAATCACAACATCGACAACCACATATGAGAAATCACTACATAATATTGTCCCTTTATCATAATATCTTATCAAGCATGTTAAAAACCCAAATCATTAATATATAAGCTTGATAATTCTTTCTTTGACTATATTAAATAAACTCATTATTACACCATGACCATGTAATTTTATGTGATAGTTTCATTTAAATTAAAGGGATGAGATGTAAAATTCTATAAATATAGAATGGATAAATCCTTCCTCAAAATAATTCATTAATAACTTGTTATTCGTGATTCACTCAACATAATTTACTTCCTTCAAATATATGGAATCATGATTTTGGTCAATAATTCTAAGTGTGAGTCATGAAATTCATTAATAATAATCTTAAAGTTCCAAGGAACATTACACACACTTATATATAAGAATAAGTGCTGAAGAATAAACATGATTAATTCATACTAGTGGGTCTATTCTCATAATATTTCTTCATAAAGATCACCAAGTTCAAAATTCATAAGATAAAGTATTATTTTCTTACAAGTAATTTCACCTAACAGTAATCATAATATGTTCCCCATTATAAATTTTTATCAAATTTTAGTTCTAGGTTTACAAATATTATCATGGAATTTATAGGATCCTATCATAGTTGGGAACTACTATGCCCTTTTCAATATGATAGATACTCTAGGTCATTATTACATTAAAATCATATACAATAATGAAAAATATATAATAATATTTTTTTAATCAACATTCACTTACTTGAATATAAATGTAATCCAATGTATAAACAGTCGGTTTTATAGCACCAAATCCAACACGGGGAACCCCATAGAGAAGCACTTGTTTATATAAAAACCTTATCAAAGTTATCTTGTTGTTTCTTCTTAAAATCCTCCAATTTTAAAAGGGGACACTTTATAGGGACTCTTTGATATGGGTGGAGCTCCATGTATAATATTTATAGATAAATAAACTTACATATTAGAAGGAAGGATAATAAACCATTTGAAAAATATACCATTATATTACCTAACACTGGGTATGTCTTCAAAGATGATTCTTTATGCCATCTAAATAATTTGAGCTAGATATTATTTATCATAAGGTAATAATATTCATACCCAAGGTGTTGAAAATGGTGATTCATAATTCTCTACACAATTATATAAAATTAGAGGATGATCTGAGATATGGTATGTTATTTTTTCTCTTTAAAAATGATATTGGATCTTTATAAGGGGAAATCATCCATTCCCAGCATAACATCAAATTAAATGAAAGGAAGAATAACTATATTTTATGGGATATTCTACCTATAAATTTTAACCGTGGAGGATTTATATATTTGTGATGAAGTTATTGTACCATATTTTTTGTTCCCTGATATACTAACCACCATGTTTCTAGGCGATGTTTAAATATTTATAAATAACTTGGATGATATGAAGGAATACATAATACCAAAATCAAGTAGGATTTTTTTTTATTATTTTCATTAATTAAAAGTGTATTTGTCACTAATTTATTATCATTGATCCACCTTAGTGGTAGTGATAACGTAAGATCTTATTTATTTGCTTGGATTTAGTGGTTATGGTTAACAGTTATCCTCTATGACTCTTATATCACCGTAATGATTTACAATATTCATGTTCCTCATGGTTGAAACGTTTTAAAATTTGTGAAGGGTTGAGTGGAATAAACATTTACCTTGTTTACATAAGTGTATTTATTGTCAATATTATTATATCAATGTCATTATGTAAAGGTTTTGATCATAGTTAATGATTGATGACAATCCAACATATACCTAAAAAAGAGGCTGCACAAGTCTTATGTGAAAATAATATTGGAATTGGATGCCCTTGAATGCATTTCTAGATAGATTCAACTAGGTACCCAATTAAATTAGTTGATTGAAATAGATTACATTTAACTCCATGACATGTGTTGAAGAATGAGACCTATCTTCAACATTTTTAGTGGAATCTTCTACTATATATAGAGATCTAGCTGAACAAATTATTGTTAGTGACAATGATATTTGAAATAGTAGAACACATACAAGGAGTAAAAAGTATGTTAACTAATGAAATTAGTGTTTATACACTATTGGATGAAGGTTTAAGTGATTAGATATAGAATAATATTGATTGAAGAATACTCCACTAGAGATAGTATAAGAAATCAAGGAAATAAACTTTTTTTGAGTATTTTATATGTTGAAATTCCTAATAAATTCATTAGATGAAGTTTATAATTTTTTAAATAATTCTAATAATAATTTTAAGAGGTTCTAATATAATTTGAAGAAGTTTGGGGAAGACTTTGAGGAAGTCCTATTCTATTGAAACGTACCCACAAAATTCTACATTTTTGAGTCTATAAAAAATAGATATGTTATAATAATTTGCCTTTATTTATTGATTATAAAACCTCACTATGAACATATGACTTTGTGTTATAAATGAAACTCTTTGAATTATATTGAAGATTGAAAAATACATGATTATAAGACATTAGCTGCAACATAATTCCTGATTGTAGCCTTAGCCTTATGCCTTTGATCTCAACATATGAGTTTTATAGAATTTAATACTTTTATATAGTAAAAATTATATCTTTATAATACTGAGAGTAATCTTACACCATAATAATTTTCAAACATAAGACTATGAAGTTCCCAATATAAAGATTTGGTTGAGCATCAATCTTCAACACTTAGAGAAATTTTCAAAATATAATGGATGAAAATGAAATTCCTTAAGAAGAATAAAATTATACATCATAATACTTGGTGATAATATGGATTTGAAGTCCCTAGTGTAATACTTAAACAATAGGGAAAATTTAATGTTTCTTCTAGATGAAAAATCATATTTCCATATTCTGAATATGATGAAGAGGAAAAACTAGGATAATGAATGATATGTTCATTAATTGTATAAAAATTATTGAAAACCTATAAAGGGTTGAGATATAATAATGAGAAGAAAAAAAGTTGATTTTTATCCATGAAAATGGAAAATCAAAGATTTATAAAAAATTGAGATTCTATAATTCGTTAATTATATAGAAATCAATCAGTTGATGCCTGTGTAATGAATTTGAGTTTAGAATGTCATGATACTTAAATAAGACATTATATGAGCCTATTTTAGTGAATATGGATGAGAGACTTCCATTGTATGTATTTATTTAAGAATAAAATTATGTTATTAAAATTCCAAGAATAATACAAACGAAGAACCATTAACCCTTGATACGATTCTCATCAAAGCACACATCTTATCAATCCAAGGCTATTAGATCATTCACGAGTGACTTAGATTAAAGTGTGAGAATTTTACAAAGACATGAGTAATTATAATACATCATTATTTCATTAAAAATATAAAATAAAATAAGTTCCACACTATAATATATGTTTAATTTATATTTTATACAGTTATGAAAAATGTGTGCTATTGATTTTTAGGGGAGTTATTTTGAGAAGAAGAAGAAAACATGCCTACAATAGATATTTTATGAATATATTTTTGTAACATTCCAACCATAATCAGGTATGGACCGTTTTTACATTATTGCAGTCTAATTAAATAAGCGACCCGGGGCGCGCGCCTGTGCACCTCACTGCGGGTCCCGAGCAACTTTTTATTTAATTTAAATAATTACAGACATTTCATGAAAAATGTCACATCATGCTTTGGCACAATGTTTAGGTTTTAAATAATTAATTAAGGATTGTGAAATAGTAATAAGAGATTTAAAGAAGATTTAAAAGAAAGAAAGAAAGGATAAAAATAAATTTTGAAATAAAATAAAGAGGGGGCAACGAGGAAAAAATGAAAATAATTAAAATTGGGGATTCCCATTTTTAATTATTTTTATTATTTTCCTTTCCATTCTTTTGTTTTATTTTATCTTTTTATTTCATTTACTTTTTTCCTTCTCTTTTATTTTCTCTTATTTTTCTTTTCTTTTCTTTTTATTTCTTTTCTCTCTTTTCTTTTTTCCTCTCCTCTCTCCCTCTCCAACTCATCACGTCACACCCCTAAATCCCATCACACCAACTGAAAACCCCTTTGGAAGGATGATTCTCCTCCACACGATGTCATATTCCTTCTCCATTAGGTTATTAGTAAACATTATGAAAAGGCTAACGTTGCGCAAGTGTAATCGTTCGATTCTGTTGAGTATTTTGCACGCAGTTCATCGTAGAAGATTCTTACCCTATTTGGGGTTTTTCTAAAATCCTTCATTTTCTTTCATTCTAGGTCAAATAAAAGTCTACCGTAGATCTTAGAGTCATCTATTACTATAAGGTAGGGTGCCTACTCGCTTTCCATCCGTTTCGTTGTGATTTATAAAAAACATACCGTTGTACCATTAGTCGGTGCCTACCGAATTTGTGAAATTTTACACATTCTAATTATTTTAATGGTTATGTTTAATTTTTTGTAGCCTTAATAATCTTAAATTAATTTGTTTTAATGGTTTCAACAAGTTCAGACACCCCTTTGGGTGTGCCGACATAGTTATCATATTTTTCTGTTAGCCGGGTTATTAATTTAATTTGCTGCGGGAATTGTGTAACCCCTTTTTATTATTTTTAAATTAAATGAGTAGTTGTCTGAAATATTGAAAAAAAGTTGGATACCCCTTTGGGCGTGTCAACATGATCTGTGTATTCTGTAATTAGCTGAGTTTATTGTTTCATTAATTTCATGTGTTGCGAGAAAACTTTTTATTGTAATTAAATTAAACAAATAGTTTCTTGAACATGAACTTCAATTATTGGATAATTGAAACCTGTTTTTTTGAAATGATTATTATTTAAATATTCATTATCTACTTAGGTTGATATGATATGTATATTTCCTTGAAAGTTTTTTTGTTTTACTATTAAATTTATACCTTGTGATGCACAGGTGTATCTGGTTAGTTTTCAAGCTGCGATTTTATATGCTGATTATGTTATATCTGCTGCTATGAAAAATTTAATTATATTCAAGGTGGGTAAAGGAGACAGGTCCTGTATTAAGGGACACACTTAGATCCTCTGTTCTTGATGGTTTACCTCTATGTGTCTGGGGGAGGGGGTGTCGTTGGCTTTGCTGGACCGAGACTTCCCCGAACTTTCTAATACTTTTGAGTGATACTAGTTCCAAAAGGGCCCATCAGGACAGATCTTTTGGAAATGTGGCTAAGCCATCCTTATATGACACTCAACCCCATTTTTCAAGACCAGGAGGAACTCAAGGTAATGCCATGCCTCGGGCAATACTTGGTCTTTCGAAAGATTTCCTTGGAAGGGATCTGTGGCATTGGATAAATTGATGGATGTTCCATAGTGATACCTTCGGGACGAGCTCAGAATCCAAATATCAACATGAACCTTAAATAATGATGCACTTAAGGTTATGTTATTGCTAATTGAGTCTATTGACAATTGAGAGATTTCTTTTGATATGTGGAAGTGTTCCTGGTTGATACTGGACTGAACCCCAAGTTAAATCACAAGATTGGGGTATACTTTTTCCTGGTTTTACCATGCTTTCTGGGTTATATATATATATATATATGTGTGTTCATGAATTTTCGCTGACAGGTACCCTTCAAGACTACTAGCTTAGGCTGAAGCAGGTGACCAGGCATGAGTGCCTTTTGGGACCCGGGCCAACTTATTTATTTCATTTCACTGAAATTAATTTATTTAAAATGGGTATGTAATAGAACACTGCATTTTTATTTTTGCATGAAATGGAAAGGTTTAGACACCGTGGGTGCTGGCCTACTGGGATTTTATCTCACACCCTGCTCGGCCATCGTCAACACCTGAGTAAATTACATGATCGAAGGTATTAAAAATGGGAAGCATGATGCTTTTGATGCTTGACTATTCATTACTGCTTAGGATGGAGACTGGGGCAGAGGACTGAGCCTTGCTCGCAATGCAGTTGCTACTTGTGTCTTTTCTTTTAGTTGAATGTGTGTTTGAGTTCTGTTTTCCGTACTTTCAGTTTAGACTCATATCATGGAATGAAACTCTTTTATGACATTCCGCACTTGGTTTTTATTATTCAGTTGGATTATTTACATTGATTCTACTGCAGTTTATTTATTCACATGCTACCACTAATTATTATTTGTTGTTGTTTACTTCTGATTTGATATTATCTGTTACCTATACGGGAATAGTTTCCACCACGGACACAAAAAGGGCCCTCACTACTAGTCGTAATTATCTGGCGTTCGAGGATATGCACTTGAGGTTATGTGACACACTGGTCTGACCACCTTCTTAGAGGTGATCCGTGTTGGGATGATACGGAGTGGTATCAGAGGTGGTTTTTCCATTTGTCTTACTGTTTGGGTTAGACAGGAGACTAGGATATAAGTATTTGGGATGTATTCTATGGTTGGACGTAGCTAACCCATGTAAAGGGGAAAACTCAAATTCCTAGGTTAGGATTGCAGTTATTTATTATGCCAATTACTATTGATATGATTTTAACTTGGGTGACTCACTTGTATTGCATTGTTACTATGATGTTATTATTGAAATAAAGGGGTTTACCATTGTAGCCCGACGACACGAGGGAAAAACATACCATGCGTCAAGATAGGCACTATAGGATTTAAATATCATTCATATTTCCATTCCATATCTACTTTCAGCGTGCATTTTTCTGTAGCGTTTGAGTGCTATTATATCTAGAGGTAAAATTTTGAATTATTAGTTTATTTAATATAAGGTTGTGTTAGTCTGTTACATGTTAGCATGAATCAACCTTGGAGTGGGATGTATAATTGTTTAGTAATCCTTTTTAGTTGTCTCTTCTATATCGAAACCCAACATTGAGGCCGATTGTCTTTTGTTTAGTGCTAAGAGGCAGACTATGTACCTAACCTCTTTTTCACCCTACTTTTTTTCTTACCTTCTTTACTCCTTGTCTAAGGGTGCTTTTGGCTATCGTAGAAAAATTCCACTGCAGCGTCTTCGTGCTGTGTCTCGAGAGAGTGGCAATGAGCGCATTCCAAAGATGGTGGGTCCTGAACCACCAGTGGTTCCTCTAGTTGAGACTCCTATGGCACTACCTCCTATCGATCTTCTGAGGGACCCTGTCGCTCAGTTCTGGGATAGTCTACTCAGGTTTATGCAGTCAGTTAAGAATATTCCCATACCTTCCCCATTTATGTAATACATTATGCGGGACTTTCTGTAGAAGCACCCTTCCACCTTCTCAGGGAGTGGCAACCCTCATACGCATAATCATGGATAGAAGTTGTACAGTCTATATTCGACCACCTTGAGACACCTCCAGGGCGAAGGGTCAAGGTTGCAGTCTACTTGCTTCGGACACTGCCAAACACTGGTGGGATGTTGTTTCTCAGGCTGAGCAGGATAGTGACATAGCTTGGGCCGATTTCCAAGTAGCCTTCTACAATCACTTTTTTTTCCATAGACTCTCAGAGATGATCGTGCGTGGGAGTTCCTACATATTCAGCAGGGATCTATGACTATGTTAGAGTATTCTACTCGTTTCATGGAACTTCAGAATTTTGCCCCATCCCTGACTGGAGACACACAGACTACTACGAGGCATTTTGAGGACGGACTTGAGTATACTATCTTCTCACAGGTGAACATCTTCTGTTTGACCACTGTTACGAAGATAGTGAACCAGGATCTAATCTTAGAGAGAAATGTCAGGAAAGATAAACCAGTGATACAGGGTGGTTCAGTTCCGAGATAGGGTGATGGCTCTTTTGGAAGCAAGAAACGCCGTTTTGAAAGTGCATGTGGGGGAAATCATTTCCAAACAGCACGTCTCGATAGATTTGTCACTTGTTATCACTATATTAGGGATAGTCACAGGAAGCCATAGTGCACGAGAGATATGAAGGAGTGATGAGATTGCGGTAGGATGGGTCACCTTCAGCATTTCTGACATTCCATCTCTTTGGATTCCAGTGGTAGAGGGTCCGCACCTACACCTCCTTCAGGTATGAGATCTATGACTCCACAATATACTGGAAGTTCTTTTTCTACTGGTTTATCAGGCCAAGGAAATGGTGGAGGTCATGTTTGTGGAAATCAAGTTCCAGACTATTATCTTTAGTAGAGTGGACCTGATCAGGCCAACCAGGTAGCATATCTGGGTCGTGGATTAGGTCCCATGTATGCAGTGCGATCAACGCTAGAGGAGTAGAGTGCATGACCATCTATAGGGAGAGGTACTATTTTAGTAGCCTCTACCTTAGTTTCTACTCTTTTTGATACTGGCACATCACAATCTTTTATATCTGTTGCTGTTGTTAAGAGTCTTGGTTTTCCAATTGAGTATCACTGCGGTTTCATGTCTCTAAACACCCCGCTTGGGGTTAGGACAGAGGGCATGCGCCAGTGCCAAGAGTTCCCCCTCAAGATAGGCGAGTACCGTTTTTTTGGAATTTATATATCCTTGATATGTCTGGAATCTAGGTCATTCTTGGTATGGACTGGCTTTCTCCTTACCGTGACAAAGTGGATTTCTATCGTCATCGGGTGTCCTTTACATCCCCTGAGGGCGAAAAATATCTTCAAAAAGGATAATGGGACCTAAAGGTAGACCGAGCTAAACCTAAATATGCAGGGTTGGGCAGAGTGACCACTCAGTTGGAAAGTATCTTAATGAGCGATCAGGGAACACAACTAGTTGAATTCCCTCCAGTGGTGGTTCTTTTCAGGGATTTCTTCCCTGATGATTTATCTAGCTTACCTCCTATGAGAGATTTGGAGTTCACTATTGAGCTCATTCTAGGTGTGGCACTAGTGGCTATTCCTTCTTATAGAATGGTGCAAACAGAGCTACAAGAACTCAAAAAATAGCTTGAAGACCTTGAGTATAAGACCCCAGCCTTATACCTTACTTAATCTTGAGTTATTAAAAGATTACACATTGAGGATCTTTTCAGGTTTAGAGTTTTAGAGAATTAGATCATAAAACTTTCATTACATTCCACATTCAAAAAAAGTGGTTACATAAAAGATAGTATTCATTTTTTCCCCATCAACGGAAACATATTTAAAAATAAAGCATGGATTCTTTCTTGACACTTCCTTGACACTATCATCATATCATGTACCTTTCCCTTGACCTGTGAAAAACATTTAAAAAAACATGAGATGAGCATAAAAAGCTCAGTAAGGGTTATAAAAAATATGGAAAGGAAACATGAGTTCATATATACATAAGAATGAAATCATACTTTACCCATAAAACATAGGCACTTTAACATACCTCATCAAATCATGAATAAAGCATAGAAATCATAAGACATAAAGGTAACTTGAGGCATTCATAAAATTCTTACGTAGGGAGTAACCCTCTTGGTTATGTTTGGAATACCCATCACAGTATATTCCCTTAATCTCTTCGGAGAAACCTTAACTCCTTCGCGTTACCCAATGCATTGGATAGCTATATCGGGCTCACCCGCCCTTAGTTTATCACGGAACCACCAGTTTTCATAACAATGCCCAAGAACCATAACATAAAAGTATCACATAAAACATTCATAAAGGAAACATAACATTTCCACATTTCAATCACAATATAACATTTTAGTATATTGAAATAATGAATCCATTCAAAAATAAACCATTTCCAAAACCATTTAAAACATTTAATAAAGAGATTTTTGAATCAAAGTGTCCCATACCACCTTGAAGCTTTTAAAATTTTAAACCATTAATATACATATAAATAAATCCTTAAAACCATTTTGAAAACATGGATATTAATAAGAACAAATAATTAAAACATTTAAAGCGATATTTTGGTTAAAGGGGTTCTACCAAAATTAGAGACACTTGAATACAATAATTGAGGAATAACATTTAGTCAGAGATTTATAATATCATGAGAATAAATTGATTCATGATATAATATTCCAAAGGACAGTATATACACCATATAAGAGTGAATTGGTGCATAACAATAATTAAGTCTCAATAGAAATGTCAAATGTGATGAATTCCCTTATAAAGAAGGTATCCTTAAATTAAGGATAATTCAATCTCAAAATTATGTGTGACAAATATAAATACACAAAGTATAAGTGGATATTAAGTGTAAAACAATAAAAGGTCATTCACACATATTCAAAATATTACATATTCAATAACTACATGTTTAACCCAAAGAAATCGAAATTGGGTTAAAAAGTTCCCTTGGTAATATTCGACAGCCTAACGACATCACTTTAAAATTCAGAAAATGAGTTGATGAGAGATAAAAAGGGCATCTCATCACTTGGAAATAAAATTTAAATCAATAAGGATATAAAATAACATATCCCAACATAATATTATGTGAATTAAAAGACATAACAAAATATGTCTTTTAAAAAGAGGAGGGTGAAAGGTCCCCTTACCGAGTTGGGTAACTTTCGAAACGTACACCCCATGGAAGAAGGGTCATACAATGAATATGTGAATACCCATAAATGAAATTATACTACAAAAATTGTATAATAATGGGCAGTACATACACCACTCAAAGGAAATGGTGGAAAATATAGCATAAATCTCACGGGAATAAAAGTGAGATGAAAAATCCCTTACGAAAACTCGGCAGCCTAATGACGCCACTTAAAACTTCCAAAAATGGATTGATGAGATCAAATAGAGTATCTAATCATATTGAAATAAAATTCACAGCAAGAGGAATATGAAATAACATCCCCCATCATAACAAATAGGAGCTTAAAAGAAGTGACATAAATGAGTGTACTTAAAAAAAAAGAGAGAGGTTGGATCTCTTACGAAAAATTCGGCAGCCTAACGGCGCCACTCAAAACTTCCAAAATGGATTGATGAGAGAAAATAGGTTCTCTCACCATATGAACATAAAACGTACAGTAGGATTAATATAAAAGAACATCCCAATCATAATAAAGATGATCTTAAAAGGAATGAAATAAAAGAGTGTACTTAAAAAGAAAGAGGGGAGTAGGATCCCTTACCTCAAGTCCGACTTGTCTTGTTCGTTTCTTTATATTCATGAATAATAAACTTTGGTCAATTTATAATTTCCTAAGGACCTACTTTAAATCTTATTATTCAGTTAATATCACATTTTTCAATGTTATAATAATTGGTTAATAATATGAGTTCATATCAGACGGTTTTGTCGATGTTTGGTACATGAGTCAAAAATTGAACTCGGTGGAAAATAATTTTCCATGTAGTTATAGATACATCATATCCAGAATATTATTGATGTTTTAAATATCATATATATCTAGTATATATCCATTTTACACTATTCCATTTTATTTTGAGATAAAAATTAAAATAACCGTTCATGGAGACGGTAGGCCGTACGTACACATGAACGCTACTTTCATTTTTTGTCATATTAATGCAATTAAAACAAAATAAGAGATATATATATGTTATAATTCCAGAATGATATCCATAATTTAGATGTAATATATTACATATATATCCATTATATATATGTACTTATAATAGTACATAACATTTTGAGATAAGAAATGAAATGTATCGTTCATGGAGACGGTAAGCCGTACGTACGCATGAACGCTACTTCCATTTCTATTACATATTTAATGGAATTAAAACATAATGATAAATAATAGTATTTAAATTCCAGTATGGTATCATATATAATATCATTAAATATATCCTTTATACGTACCACATATGGTATTAACGAATCAAATCACTTTGAGTGGGCGGTAGTCCGCACTTCCTTAAATGAAGATATCACGTTTACCCATAGTGGAAACCATAAAATTATGCCATAAATGAAAAATACAGAATCTTAAGTAAAACATAAACATATTATATATCATATATAAATATAGTGTCATCTTAATGGACACCTTTGAAGGTGTTAGAAGAATGTTGAACAATCATCGTTTCGTGAGGCAGAAATTCGTCATCCACAGAAACGGTATGTTCTTTAACAATTAGATGTATGTGTGTGTAAGTGTAGCTCGAAACCTTCTTATAACAACATCATAGTATATTTAAGATACTGGATTTGTTACAAAATAAATGAATAAAAAGAGTTTAGGGGGTTGTAGAAGCAAAATAAAACTAAAGGACACAAGTGAAGACATTACCTTAAAATCGGGTAACTCCCTTTGGTTTGAGATCAAAGGATTCCTTGGGAAGACTTATGCCCAAAGTGAGGCTTCAAGAAGTTAGATAGGGATGTGGAGAGAAAAAATGGGCAGGTTTTGGCTGAGCCAAAGGCTTTGTATGTGTGGGTAAGGAGGTAGAGGTGGGGGCCTTTTATAAGAGGAGAGGAGGGGCACTCTTGGAAAGATATAAATTTTAACTTTATTTTCAAATGCGTTTCAGATTTTAATGGTCCCAAATTGATGTGTTTCGAGGATAAGGTGATAAGGGTTCTAAATCCACCCATACAATAGTTTTTGGACACGTTTAGGTCTTAGATTTTACATTATCTATCCATTTTATTTATATCTTTAAATAATGAGGTCATCGCTGCATCATCATGATGTCATAAATAATTTAATTTATTTAATGTTTAAAAATTATAAAACAAATACTATGATGTAGGAAATATTTTTAGCTTTCCAATGAATATTTATCTTCCAAAATATCATTTATTTAGTCAAAGTTAAAAATATTGTACTTAGGTGATACATTCTTTGTTACATTTAACATTCTTTAAAAATAAAAAAGATAAAAAGTCACTTTCTCACAAAAGTGATTCCATGGGGCCCCCAAGTTTGGCACAAGGAATCCCATGGTCGGTCTTGAGGCAACCAGTAGCCTTAGGACACATTTTGTGGTCATTCTTTATTATTATGATATTATCTAATTATCTTTAACTACCCGATTACTCATTAATCAAGATAATTAAAGATAATTACCGTCGTTACTATTCATAATGTCCAAAAACAAAAGAATATTAATTAAATAATTTGGACCTTCTGATTCCAAATATGTAATCCATTTTACCAAATTACAAATGCATAAATTGCAATAATTAATTTAAAAAAACTTCTCGTTGTCAAAACAAATAGAAGGGTTTTTAGAAACAATATTTATGAAAAGTTTGGAACTTGTTTATGCCTAATTACAAAGTGAAATTAATCCCAATGACCATAATTGAATTACATGGTAAAAATATATTCTAATTACACTTTAAAACAAATTAAAAAGATAATATAACCATATAATTAAATTATATTAAAAAGCAGTTTTGATGTAAAATGCAGTATTTTTCACTATTCATTGAAAAATGAACATTGTCAGAAAAATACCAAAAATTAACCCAAGGTAAATTTAAATTTCCCAATCATAAATAATATGTTCATTTTGAAAAATATAGCTTATAAAATTTTCAAAAATTGGATTTTAAAAGAGGTTCGCCATTAAAAGGCGGTTAATCGACCTTTTAAAGAATATTGGAATGTTTACGCTTAAAATTGGATTCATTCGCATTTTTAATCCTATAACATTTATTGTAAGGAGTAAAAATATTTGAAAAACATATATAATCATTTTTTAGTTAGTTCTGTTCATTCCCTCCTTTACAACGACTAGGCGTTAACTACCATTTAAAATAATATTATTAGAGTGCAACATAAGATTTCCAAGAAACTTGTTGTTGCGTGTTGGGTACGCCATCGAGCATAGCATACCCTTTAAAGTAATATTAATATTTTATTCACAAATATGGATAAATATAAAAATGTCATATTCTTTATTTACCTGGGGTGTTACATTGATGCTAAGGGTTTCATCAGACCTAGCACATCACTGTGGGGTTCACCTGTCATTTTTTCCAAGAAGAAAGATGATACCCTAAGGTTATGCATATATTATAATCTTCTCAACTAGATCATGGTAAAGAATCAATATCCATTACATCGTATAGATGATCTCTTTGACCAGCTTCAGGGAGAAACTGTTCTCTCCAAGACTGATATGAGGTTGGGATATCACCAGGTGTATGTGCGACCATCTGACATACCAGGTAAAGCATTCCGATACAGGTATGGCTTGTACAAGTTTCTCGTTATGCCATTCGGCCTCACAAATGCGCAGGTAGTCTTCATGGACCTGATGAACCGTGTTTTTTCATTCGTATCTTGATTCGTTTGTGGTAGTCTTCGTGGATGATATCTTAGTGTATTCACATTCCAAACATGACCATGCAACCCATCATGATATCATGCTGAGTACACTGAGAGAGAACCAGCTATACGCTAAGCTCAAGAAATTCCACTTCTGGATTGATAAGGTACACTTTTTGGGTCATATTATATCTAAAGAAGGGGTATCAGTTAACCAAGAAAAGGTGAGTGTCATGGTTTCATGGGAGTAGCCCAAGATTTTCTTCAACATCCACATTTTCTTGGGGCTTGTTGGCTATTAAAGAAGATTCATCCACGATTTCTCCCACTTGGAAGCGCCTATAATGGCCTTGAATAATAAAGGTTTACAGTTCATCTGGTCAGAAGGTTGTGAAAAGTATTTTCCTAAGTTCAAAGGAAGACTAACCTCAGCCCCGATCCTGATTCTGCCTGAACCTGCTAAGATCTATACAGTTTATTATGATTCTTCATGAAATAGACTGGGTGCAGTTTTGATATAGGGTGATCGAGTCATGTCTTATCAATCCCACCAGATGAGACCTCAGGAGCAGAACTATCCTACACACGACCTTGAGTTGGCATATGTAGTTCATGCTCTATGTTATTAGAGACACTATTTGTTGGGTGGGATATTCGTTGTTTACACGGATCATAAAATATTGAAATATATCTCTACTCAATGAGATTTGAACTTAAGGCAACATATGTAGGTCGAATACTTGTAGTGGTTCGATTTTGATATTACTTACACCCCTGGTAAGGGTAATGCTATAGAATATTCTTTAAGTTGCAAGACATAGACTCAGGCCGTGTAGGTAGCCAATAGTGAGTGGAAGATGATAGCCTTGTTTTCAGAGATGCATCTGGAGGTTCCGGAGAAGAGTGGACAACTAGTTCTAGCAGCTCTTCTAGTGACATCCTCTCTTCTAGAGAAAGTTTGCAGGAAAAAGTTGATTGACCCTGTGGGTCTTGTTTTGAGGGAAACTGTTACAGGATAGAACCCACCTCCTGGTTGGGTTATTGATGGTAGTGAAAATCTCCTTTACCATGGTCGTGTATGGGAACCTTCAGGTATACGGGAAGAGCTGATGAAGGAAAATCACACCTCTATTTGGGCAGTTCATCCTGGTCTGACCAAGATGTATAGAGACATGTGTTGATAGTATTGGTGGCCTGGTATAAAAAATTAGATAGTAGGCTTCATCACTCAGTGCTCCACCTACCAACAGGTGAAGGTAGAGCACCAGCGACCTACTAGACTCATACAACCCCTATCCATTCCTGAATGAAAATGGTATGACATCACCATGTATTTTGTTACAAGATTGCCAAGATCACCTCAAGGCAGAAATATAATATGGGTGGTTGTCAATAGGTTGACCAAAGTTGCAAACTTTTTGTCTATCTGAGAGACCTTTACGATTTATGAGTTGGGAAGGCTATATATCCGAGAAATTGTGCAACTTCATGGTGTAACTCATTTTATTGTCTTGGAAAGGGATGCCTATTTTACCTCACGGTTTTGGAAAGGGTTTCAAAAGGCACTGGGATCACATGTATTTCTGAGTACTGCATATCACCCCCAGACCGATGGGAAATCCGAGAGTGATATACGAGTGTTAGAAGATATGCTAGGGGCTTGTATCCTTGATTTTGGAGGTTCTTGGGAGAAGCATTTACCTCTTGTAGAGTTTACCTATAATAAAAGCTTCTAGGAGACCATACAAATGGATCTGTATGAGGCTCTCTACGATAGAATGTGCCGTTCACCATTATGCTGGCTCGAAGAATGTGAGGAAGCTCTGTTGGGTCCTCATATCGTTCAGGAAACTTATGAGAAAGTTCAGCTGATTCAGAAGTGTATGACTACAGCTTAGTCTAGGAAAAATTCTTATACCGATTGTCACTGCAGACCTCTGGAGTTCGAGGTGGGACATTGAGTCTTTCTGCGTGTTTCTCCGAGGCTGGGTCACATGAGTATCAGGAGACAGGGGAATTTATCACCGAGATATGTCGATCCGTTCGAGATATTGGAGAGGGTTGGGATGATAGCCTATCGGTTACTGCTACCTTAGAGGTACCATGCCATGCACGACGTTTTCCATGTATCTTATCCTCGACAATATCATCCAGAACCGTCTCATTCTTTTGACCCGTAAGACATCGAGCTTGACACTGATGCATCCTTTGCAGAGAATCCGATCTGTATCGTCGACTGTAGCATGAAAGTTTTCTGAGGCAAGTTAGTC
The DNA here is from genome assembly GCA_963277665.1 of Viscum album. Classification (NCBI taxonomy): domain Eukaryota; kingdom Viridiplantae; phylum Streptophyta; class Magnoliopsida; order Santalales; family Viscaceae; genus Viscum; species Viscum album. The sequence continues at coordinate 1,134,959,691 of OY728164.1, read as the reverse complement.
CCACTGGTCCAGGTGTTGTGGCAACATGGATGCGTTCAGGATGAGACCTGGGATCGAGGGACAGATGTACGTGCACAGTGTCCATAACTCTTCTCTAGTGTCATTACACTACCCTCAAAAGGGAAACTCGGGGATGAGTTATCTTAAGGAGTGGAGGTTGTAACGTCCCGACCTTAATCAGGTATGGACTATTTTTACTTTATTGTAGTTTAACTAATTAAGCGACCCAGGGCGCGCGCCTGCGCACCTCGCTGCGGGTCCTGGGTAGTTTTTTATATAATTTAAATAATGATTATGATATATTATTTATATCAAGTTTCAATACTTTAAGTGGTTGAATAGAGAGGAAGCGAGGTGAGTAGTTTCTAATGAAGAAATTTGAAGCTGAGCTATGGTGGGGTCAAGATGTGTATTGTATATCGACAAGATGTGAAGGCATTTAAATAATTTACTTTGAGTTAAATAAGATCAAATATATTGATGTAGAAGATTATTTTATATATATAGAGATCTAATTTAAAAAATTGACTTCAAAGGAACATTTTCGTATATATGGTGAGACTTCATATGACGTATGTGACTCATGGTATGGAAGAAGATCATAGTGTGGATCTTTGAAAATAGTGTTAATCTATATAATTATTTCACGTGGGAAGTATGCAAGAGAATTCTAGGGATATTATAGCATTGTGGGTGTGGGAATCACCACCTATTATAATATAAATTTGATTATAGTAGAGAATTTGTGATTAGGTCGAATAACTAATCATGATAAAGAGATAATATTTATACCAAAACTTGTAAAAATATATTATTCTTTTTATCTAATTTAATTTCATGCATGTGGTATATTTTTTCAAGGTAAAATTAGACCTAGATCCAATTTCACAAATTGACAATAGAGGTTAAATTAAAAATGGATTAAAATAATCAAAGAAGAATTTGGAATTGGTAAACACTAGTCAACACCTGATTGAACCCCCTAATTTGGTGTCTACATAGTCCCTATAAGTAATTTAGAGTGTTATCAAAGGGAAATTCCCCTCTAATTTGATCAAATTTTTATGACCCCATAAATTTCATTTGATTTTATGAAGTTCATATTTGAGATAGTTGAAGAAACTCAGATGGGAAGATATGAATAAATTCATGTTTTAAAAAATATGGAAGAAAAAATATTCAATAGAAAAAAGGAGAAATAAAAAATCTAAGAATCATAGAATAATTTCAATAAAGAAGGAATAATTTCCATAAGATTAAGGTAGTTAGTATTGTTCTAGTAGTTCCAGTTGTGATAGGGCCGAGGGAATTAAAGCTATTGATAATATATATTCAAATATTATTTAAAAAAATTTCATAATAACGATATTGATCATATATTTTGTCTTATTTATGAGCTATATGATGAAAATTCATAGCTTTTGAATGATGTTGAATCCATGAAAATAAATTGGCAGGGAAGTCACAAAAATGAAACTCTCTCTTCAAGGAGGTAAAATATAAGGATAAATCCCTATAGTTTTTTAGAAAAAAATTCAATGGAATAAGAAAACATGAAATACTATCTATATGAAAAAGTTAATATTAGGGAAGATTGTGAAAAGAAAACCCATGAACATGGAGGGTCACATCAAGATACTATTGGGGTCAATAATAGTCATCTAGGGATGAAATCAAATAGGGTAATGAAGCTTGAATGTATCATAAAATAAATTTTAAAGTCACATTATGTTTATATTGAAAGGATGAATATATAATGAGAAGGAAAACTGGACACAATTATTTTTGAAAATAACACATTCAGTTTAAAATGTCTTGAACTATAATTGAAATTGAATAATCTGGAAAGTGATAATCTTGAAACTTCCTATGATTCTAAAATGATAAGTACTTCTAATCAGGTTTCAGAAATTTATTTTTCCTCAAGAGGTAATATTTTTAAAGATAAAGAGTTCTTAAAATGTGTTTTGGAAGAATCCACCTCAATTTCATTGATGAGAAACACCCATAGTCTATAAGGTCATTCATTAATGGAATCTATTTTGTTTGAAAATAATGAAAAGATAAATTATATAAAAATATGGGTTATAATTTTTTTAAACCAACCAATATATCAATAATGTAAGTGAGTAAGTCCTAGAAGAGTATCCCTTTAAATAAAGCTAAACAATATGAACAAAATTCTCAAAAATAGCAAGAATATAAATCTAAATGATATGAAAAACTACTTAAATTTTTTGAAAAGAAAGTGGTTTGTAGGAAATTATTGGTTTAACCAGAGGTTTTGAAATATATACATAGACTCTGGTCACAACATGTCATCATATTAAAGTAATTTTTTTATATGACATATGGGATCAAAGATAAAATTGATAATTAACCTATTGTGTAAAAGAAAATAGGTTTTAAAAGACAAGAATAATTTTTATTCAAAGAACATATTTGAAAAAATAAAAAAAAACTATGAATCTTGAAAAGTTCATGACCACACATATACATATCATTTAAATACATTATATTGGTATAGATCCTATCTTGAGGAGAGTAGAAGGCCATATGAAAAGATGAAGATGAAAGATAAATGTAAGTCTACCTTAAGGGGTGAGTAGGTGAATAATGTTGATAATACCACTCCCAAAAGGTATTTGAAGAAATATAAAATTTTCTCAAGATTACTAACTCAAAGAAACATGGAATAGTGTGTGGTAGGTTCAATCAAGATGAAAAAACTCCAAATAAATGTATGATTACCTGACCATAAAAAATATAGCTGTTAAATAATATGGGAAATCACTATTGACACTAGTGAAAAAAACTATGTAAATAATAAGTCCAAAAATATGTTGATGGGTCAATATGTAATGAAGTAATTTTTTTATATGTCCTAATCCGTTGGAAGAGGATAAAATATTATAGAAGTATGAAAGGAAAAAATCTGACCTAGTTTCTCACATAAATAATCACCATTATGTTAAGAAACAAAAGGTGAAGAATACCATGCTACCTAAAATTTAACAAGATTGGAATGTAAAGAGTTTAGCAAGAATGAGGAAGCCTAGATATTTAAGATCTATATTAAAATGAGTTTTCGAGTTGACAAACATGTATTAACCCAATTTATTATATTTTTTAGCTAATAAAAGATCCAAATTAATCCCATATTTATTTTATGGTCTTCAAATAGTGGTTGGAAAGGTGATGAAAGATGGAGAAAATTTTAGTGATGAGGAGAAATTGAAGAATTAAAGGCTTCCAAAGATTTCATATATTCTTAAATTGTGGAATTTTTAAAACCCAAACATTGTTGAAAATTGAGGTATGATATTCAATCTTAATTTATTGTGATAGTGTATACATGTTGTACCAATAAATAGAGAGTTTTTTTCTATGAAAATAGGAATCCATTGACTTTAATTTGAAATTTATGATGTATTTTCAGAAGATGAGTAAAGGATTATAGAATATTGTTGAAAAATAATTTGTGTAACCCCAAATAATTTTTTTTATTTAGTATCATAGGTTTAAAGTTCATGGAAAAATTTTATGTCTAAATTAATCAATCATGTTTTCCATACTCGGTTTTCCCACATAGACTTTAAGTTGATTGATTGATGAACCACTACTAAGGAAGACATGATGCCCCATTTATTTAGATAATTCTATGATGATCCTAATTTCAAATTGTCACTTTAAATTGTTGATAAATAACACAAGAAGTATTACATATTTTTTTTTTCAGTGTAAGACTTTGGGGACAATAATTTTAAAGTTGAGAAAGTTCTCTTGTACACTCATTTTGACCATTAGGGGGAGAGAAAAGTCACCTTTACATTTATAGGGAAAATATTTTCCACACATTTTCATTCATTGTTTGTTAGGGGGAGAAAAATTACACTAACTATTGGATAAAATAATGAATTGAAAATAAATACAAATGGTGAGATTGAAGTTCCCTTGGGTTGATGATTTTATTTATTATGAATATTAATATATCAATGTAATTATGAAAATGTGATGATCTGAGTGAAAGATTAAATATTATAAACCCCATACGTGGAAAATATTATTCCTATGTTATATGGTTAAAATATATTTTAATTGGACGACCTTGAATACTTATTAGGATAGATTAAAGTGGGTATCCCATGAAATCAGATGATTGAAAGAGATGATCTTAAATTCCATGAAAAGTGATGAATAAAGAGAATTTTCATCAACAAGTTGAGTAGAATCTTCCACTACCAATGTAGACTTGTATGGATAGATTCTAAGAAGTGGAAAATATTTATAAAATAGGATAACCCATCCGAGGATTAAAGTGTATGTTAGTTTCTACAAACATTGTATATACACTTTTTGTTAAAGGTCAAAGTTATTAGAGATAAACTAGTATTTATTGAAGAAGAACACACTTGAGTTGGTAGAATAAGTCAAGGAAATACGCTCATTTGAATATTTTATGTGATTAAACACATAAAAAATCAACTTTATGGAGTTTTTAATTTTTTAATAATTCTAATATTAATTTTAAGTGGTTTGGATATGATTTGGTAAAGTTTGAAGAATACCTAGAGAAAGAAAAAGTCTATTCGAAGATACCTCTAGAAGTCTGCATTTTAGAGTCCATGAAAAATGGATAATTCTTAAGCATAAATGTTTTCTTAATAATCATAATACCTCACTCCTCATATAAAAATTATGGTTCTAAAACTCCAGGAATTGAAGTTTTTCTTAATATTTATAAAGGTATGATTATATGAATTTTTTCACAACATAAGTCCTGATCGTAAGACATAACTATGAGTATTTGAGATAACCATTTGAATTTGTTGGATAGTAAGACATCTATCTAGTTTAGATACTATATTTAGATAATTATAATAAGTTTCCACCATAATACATCATGAAAATAAGAATTTCAAGCTCCAAATATAAATCTTTGGCCAAGCATAAAGTTTCAACACTTAGTGAGTTTCCTAGAAAGATGGTGGATGAAAATGACGCACCCAAATCATAACATAAGTATTTAATATAATACATGGTGAGTGTTAGGATTTGAAGTCCCACAAGTAATAATTATATGATTATAAAAATTTGAATTAATTTTTGGATGAAAAAAAATGTTTCATAATTTCGTATCAGATAAAGATAATAATTGGGGTAATGAAAGATATATTCTTTCTTGCTATACGCATCAATAAAACCTAGAAAGGGTTGTGAGACAAGGATGAGAAAAAATAAAATTTAATCTTTATCTATAAAAGGTAACATTTAATATTTATTAAAAATATAGTTTCCATAATTATTTAATTATGAGGAATTCAATTAGTTAATGATTCAGTTATTTATTTGATTTTTGAATATCATGAAGATTAGAGAATCCATGATCCATGCCTATTTTAGTACATATGGTAGGGTGATTTAAACTTCATGTATTTCATGATGAATAAAATTAATTTATTTATTTTTCAAGAATAATTTGGATTTAGAACCATAAAACCTCTAAATTCTAATCATAAAACCTACATATTGTTGACCAAAGGCTTTTAAATTGTTTATGAGTGAATGAGATCAATGTTTGGGAATTTTCCCAAAATTTGAGTAATTAGAATAATTATAAATTTAATTAAATAGGGAAATCAAAATGAGTTCCATACTGAAATATACATTTTATATATATTTTATTGAACTATGAAAAGTGTGAGTTATAAATTCTCAGTGGATAAATTTGAGAAGAATAAGAAAAAATCTTAGTTGTAGATATTTTATGATGATATTTTGGGAAGTTTTTGAAAACATAGAATCATTTAAAGTGGGTATTTAGGGAACACCCTTGATTTCAAACATCATTGAATAATGTTATGTGGGAAAATAAATTGGTTATTCTATAATGGTTGTTTATGGCTGGAAAATGGGAATCTCCCATTGATATTCTATTTTAGAATATTAATTATGATGGGCTCCATTTAATTCTATTAAATGAAAAAATGATGCATGAAAAAAATTGAGAAGATAAAAGTATAATAAATATAAATAGAAGAAGAAGTAACTAATTATTATGTGTCAAGAAATATAGATATAGAGCCAAAACTGTACATAAAATTTCTTTAGATGAAAAATATATAGAAGTATTAACTGCATGATGTAGTAAAGAATAAGAAGAGGACCCAACCATCAAACTGAGATTAGTTTGTGAGAGATGAAGGTGTTTGAAGAAGAATATAGGAAACAACTAATATATTGTAATATTTTGATCTGATTTATATAATTTTATAGGTTGATAAAATAGGATGGGAGGTGAGATATATCTATTTAAGAACGGTTAAGCTAAGCTATAGTGGAGATAGAGATACACGTAGTATATCATAATGATGTGAATGAATTCAAAAGATTTACTATGAGATAAATAAAATCTATTATATTAGTGAAAAATAGTCCTATATATAACTAAATATCTACTTCCAAATAAAAACTTAAAATAAACACTTTCATATATATGGTATGTCTCTATTTAACTTGTATGAATTAGGGTACTCAAGGAGATCACAATGTGAATTTGTGAAAACAGTGTGAAGCTATAAAAATAATTACTATGGAATGAAGGTAAGAGAAGTCCATAGAGGCACTCAATGTGTATGTGTGGGTAACACATCCCATTAAAATTGAAATTTTATTATAGTGTAGAATCTATGATTGGAACGAATAACCAATCACATAAAAGATAAAGTTTTTGTAACAAACCTTATAAAAATACCATATTCCTTTTAGCTACTTTACTTATATAGATGTGATTTATTGGTTACTGGTAAAATGTGGTATAGATCCAATTTCACTATCCATAAATAGTAGTTAATTTTCTCATTTTATTTTTAAAAATCAATGAATAATTTTGAATTGGTAAAAACTTGTCAACACCTAATCCAACCCCCTATCAAGTGTTTTCATAGATCCAATAGAAAATTTAGAACTTTCATTTCTTAAATCACATTTATTAGATTCTTCATCACCCTTTGGATTTTTTTGAGCTTGAATTTATTCTCTTCCACAACTAATGAATATACCAACTCTATTAAGGAATATTTTTGGATTCTTCTTTCCACACTTTTGATACATGGTTAGTTGAATCATCTTCCCTCCAAGAGGTTTATTTGTTAGACCTCAAGAGTTAAAATGACATTATTATTTACTTATATCTATCCCTAAAAGATCACTGAGATACACCAATATTCATCTCCACCTTCAGGGCACATTAGTTTTGAAGAACTGGTTTTATGCCACTAAAGAATTAGGAAACCTTTTTTTTGGATAATGAAAATGAAATAGGCCCAACTTTCAATCCTGATGATTTTTTATTTATAATACCCAATGAATTCATCCTCCATTTTTTACAACCATAAAATACACTATACATTTTAATATGTCTATTACTATGAAAATATTTATTGAAAATATTTTTTAAAATTCACCTCATTCTATTGAGTTGATGTCTTTCTTGGGATTCATATTCTTGATCAGTGACCACTAATATTCAGATTGTACCTATAAGTGATAAATAAATTACATCACCTTGTATTTTATTTAAAATTAAAGCATTATATAAAATTTCTCAACTGAAATTTTCCACTCCTCTATGATTAAGGGATTAGAAGACCCACTAAAAGAGGGTGGATTTTGTCACATAAAGGAATCTACCACAATTTGATCCTTGTTTAGAGGAGATAGGATCCCCAAATGGTTCAGGTTTTTATTTATAACTATAGTCAATGACGTATGTTCCACCATTATTTTTTTGACTATAGATCCCATTATAATATGCATCTTGTTTGGGAAATCATTACATCCCCCTCACATTACTAGTTGACGTTAATCCTTTAATTTATAGATATTTACTAAAACAAAAGAATGTTAGGGATGAAAATACTCATATTAATAAAATTATAAAAAAAGAATAATTAACGTTTAAATAATAACTCATAAACCAATTTTAAATACTAACTTAGAGAATCCTAAGTCTCAATATAGGTTGTTTAGGGTGTACTACATATTAGGTTGTCAATCCTAATACCCAAAATTATTTATGCATTACACTGAAAAAAAATAATGACTTAAATATATTATGAATGATAATAATTTATTTTATATTAAAAAATTCTCAAAACATTCATAGTAATCTTGTGGTCCATTTTCATTAGGAAATTAGGTACATAATAAAACATTTATAAATTAACAATAAAATATTTTATTTCCATATTTATTGTCTACTCCTAGAGATCACCATAATCCTATCACTAAATATATATCCTAGGGCTATACATTAAATAATGGTTGTGAAAAAAATAATAGTTAGTCTATAAAATAGTATAAACATGGGGTGAGATATTATATTAGTAAATAGTCATAACATGCATTAATATGAGAAAGGAATTGTAAAACATCTTAGGTAAACATAAAATAAGAGACAAAATATCATAAACTTAATAATGTGTCCCAAACATAAGGTATGTTAACATGAATATTATTCTCAGATCACTATGAAGACATCATAACATTTTGTAAAAATCTAACTATATCATGTACATGCATAACAATGTCGATAAAGCTAACTACATGATGTCAATACATAACTTTGTGAAAAAAATATAAACACATAATTCCCAAAAATAATGATCTAATCAGATATAATGAATTTCAAATTTAATTATAGGGATATATAAGCCTAATGCCACCCACTGTCATAATATTTCATGTATATGTGTCTAATAAATAAAAAAATACATAAATAAGAAACATAAAAATAAACCCATGAGAAAGAATTTGGCAAGATAATAAATTCAATTTTTTTAAACATTTAGGTATCATATAAAATCACATAAAAATGAAGTAAGTCATATTGAACATTAATTATAAAATAAATTATCATGGTTTATCAAATTAGATCTCAAAGTGAAGTAAAATTTATAAGAAAAGATGAAGTAGAAGTTATGAAATTAAACTCTTTTTTAAATGTTTTTAGACAAGGGAAAAAATATTTAAAAGTTTTAAGAGTATAAGGTATCAAAAAACTAGTAATAATCTATTATATTTAATTTTAAAAAAAGGAGGGTTTTTGGAAATCATAGAATGGAAATAAAAATTTTAAGAGTGGAACATGAAATAGGATATGAAATATAAATTTTCCCTTTATCAAGTTCAATTTATAGAATATTTTTGAAATAAAATTAGAGAGACATGCATAAACCATAAAAGTGAAGGGAGAATATAAGGTTATGAATCAAGAAAATATGTTAAATTATCATAAAATTAATATAAATTAAAGAGTAAAAAATTAAGATAGTTAGATAGATATTTATATATAATATATCCTTATGAATAAAAAAGAGTTGGAAATACCGCTTACCTTGAGCCAATCATTTCTTTGGACACTAAAAAAACCTCTTAAAATTTCAAGTTATATTAATTAATTACTTTATTTATAACCATATTGTAACCCCCTAGGTAAATAAATAATATGACATTTTAATATTTATCTATATTTTTGAATGAAATATTAATATTACTTTAAAGGGAATGCTATGCTCGAGGGCGTACCCAATACGCAACAACGAGTTTCTTTGAAATATTATGTTGCACTATAATAATAAAATAATATTATTTTAAAAGGTAGTTAACGCCTAGCCGTTGTAATGGAGGGAATGAACGGAACTAAATACAAAATGATTATATATGTTTGTCAAATACTTTTACTTTTATCCAATAAATGTTGGAGGCTTAAAATGAAAATGAATCCAATTTTAAGCATAAATATTATAATATTCTTTAAAAGGTCGATTAAACGCCTTTTTATGGAGAAAAAATTTTAAATATACTTTTGACAATTTTATATGTTGTATTTGACAAAATAAAATCCTTCTTTAGAATCTGGACACCAAAATTTACTTTGTGTAAAATTTTGTTATTTTTCCTATAAAGATCATTTTTATTGAAAATGTTGCATTTTAATTCAAAACCTCCTTTTAATCTGATTTATTTATATGGATAGATTATATTTTTAATTTATATTAAAGTTTATTTAGAATATATTTTTACCATTTAATCTAATGGTGGTCATTGGAATTAATTTCACTTTGAAATTGGACTTAAACTAGTGTCAATCTTTTAATAGATATTGTTTCTTAAAAACACGCTATTTGTTTTGACAGCGGGAATTAATTATTAAATTAATTAATGCAACATATATGTTTTGAATTTTTTAAAATAGGCATAATTATTGAATTCTGAATATTACATATATCTTAGGGTGATTTTTTGGTATTTTTCTGAAAAACTTCAATTTTTGATGAATAGTGAAACCACTAAGTGGTAGTTTAAAAACTGATTTTTCATTTAAATGAAACTTTACCACTTCTGTGATTTGAATTTCAAAAATCTGACATAAATGGTTGTCATTAGGATTTAAAATGTGGTTCAATGAGATTAAAATAATTTTTTTGGTGAATAATAACTTTTAAGTTTTTAATCGCGATTAGAGGTAATTGGTGTAATTTAAGCTAAAAATAATGTTTTAATAATATGAAATGACCTAGACACATGTAATAACCTCATTGGATGTGTCATGTACGACCAAGACAATCCATGAGTCATCTTGGGGACCCCATGGAGCCACTTTGGTTGGACAATGACATAAATAACTTTTTATTTAAAGTTAAAATAATAATGTCACAAGCATGAGTTGTTTTACTAAAACAATTTTTAAATGGGGTTATACAAGTCATATTTTTGACTATAAATATTCATTAGAATTATAAAACGATTCCCTGCATCATGATAGTTTTTTTCTAATTTTTAGACATTAAATAAATTAAATTATTTATGACATCATGATGATGCAACGATTACCTCATTAATAAAGGATTTAAATAAAATGAAAAGATAATGTTAGAAATATAACATACACTTTTAAAACAACTATTTTATGAGTATATTTCTAACCCTTACCACCTTATCCCCGAAATATATCAATGTGGGACCTTTAAAATCCGAAACTCATTTGAAAATAAAGTAACATTTTGTAACTTTCCAAGAGTGCCCCTCCTCTCCTCTTATAAAAGGCCCCCACCTCTACTACCTTACCTACACCTCTCAAGCATTTGTCTTGTCCAAAGGCTACTCATTTTGTCTCTCCACATTCCTATATTACTCCTAGAAGCATCACTTTGGGCATAAGTCATCCCAAGGAAGCCGTTGTGCTCAAATCAAAGAGAGATACCTGATTTCAAGGTAATGTCTTCACTTGTGTTATTTTGTTTTATTTTGCTTCTCCAACCCCCTAAATTCTTTTTTTTAATTTATTTTGTAAAAAATCCAGTATATTCAATATAATATGATGTTGTTATAATAATTATTCGAGCTACACTTACACACACCTACATCTAATGGTTAAAGAACATACTATTTCTGTGGGTGGTGAATTTATGCCTCACGAAATGATGATTGTTCAATATTCTTTTAACACCATCAAAGGTGGCCATTAAGATGTAACTATATTTATATATGATATATAATATGTTTATGTTTTACTTAATCTTCTGTATTTTTCATTTATGTCATACCTTTATGGTTTCCATTATGGTTAAACGTGATATCTTCATTTTAGGAAGTGCGGACTACCGCCCCCTTAAAGTGATTTGATTCGTTAATACCATATGTGGTACGTATAAAGGATAGATTTAATGATATTATATATGATAAAATACTGGAATTATAATACTATTATGTATCATTATGTTTTAATTTCGTTAAATAAGAAATAGAAATGGAAGTAGCGTTCATGCGTACGTATGGTTTACCGTCTCCATGAACGGTGCATTTCATTTCTTACCTCTAAATGTTATGTAATATTATAAATGCATGTATATAATGGATATATATTATATATATGATATATAAATAATGAATATAATTATGGATATAATATATATTTTACCACATGAACAACTTGTAATTATAAAGAGTTTATTTTTGACTCAAGTAGCAATGATCTACAAAACGACCTTTATGAACTTAAAAAATTATATAGTGTTCATAGCATGGTAGTAAGTGATATAAAAGGAATAATGAACTTGTAAAAGTTTCTTAAGCAAGTATAAATTAACTCAAGTTTATTATTCAGGAGGTTAATGAGTGATCGAGTCAAGTCGGACCCGAGGAAAGGGATCCTACCCCTCTGTTTCTTTTTAAGTACAATCTTTTATGTCATTCCTTTTAAGCTCATCTTTCTTATGATTGGGAGGTTATTTTATATTAATATTACTGTAATTTTTATGTTCATATCATGATAGACCCTATTTTCTCTCATCAATCCATTTTGGAAGTTTTAATTGGCTCCGTTAGGCTGCCGAAATTTTGTAAGGGGCTTTTTATCTCACTTTGTGTTTTCGTGAGATTCATGCTACATTTTCCAATATTTCATTTTGAGTGGTGTATTTAATGTCAATTATTCTAATCTTTGTGTAACATACTTTCGTTTATGAGTATTTACATCAATGTTGTATAGTCCTTCTTTCATGGGGTGTACGTTTCAAATGTTACCCAAATCTGTAAGGGAACCTTTCACCCTCCTCTTTTTAAAAGACTCCTTTTGTTATGTATTGTAATTTTAATCTTATTATATGGGGATATGTTATTATATATCCTTATTTCTGTAAATTTTATGTCCAAGTGATGAGATACCATTTATCTCTCTCATCAACTCTTTTTCTAAAATTTCATGTGACGCCGTTAGGCTGTCAAGGGAACTTCTTAACCCAATTTCGATTTCTTTGGGTTCAACATGTAGTTATTGAATATGTCATCCTTTGAATATGTGTGAATGACCTTTGATTATTTTACACTTAATATCAAATTATATTGGGTGTATTTATATTTTTCACACATAATTATGAGATTGATTTATCCTTAATTTAAGGATACCATCTTTATAATGGATTTCATCTCAATTTACATTTCCATTGAGACTTCATTGTTGTTATGCACCAATTCACTCTTATATGGTGTATATACTGTCCTTTGAAATATTATATCATGAATCCCTTTATTCTCATGATATTATTAAATATTATTCCTCAATTATTTTATTCAAGTGTCTCTCATTTTGTTAAAAACCCTTTAACTAAAATATCATTTGAAATGTTTTAATGATTTATTCTTATAAATATTTCTCATTAATATACATGTTTTAAAAATGGTTTTAAGGATTTATTTATATGGATATTAATGGTTTAAAATTTTAAAAGCTTCAATGTGGTATGGGACACTTTGATTTAAAAATATCTTTATTAAATGTTTTAAATGGTTTTGAAAATGGTTTTTAGAATGGATTCATTATTTCAATATCTTAAAATGTTATATTGTTATTGCAATGTGGGAATGTTATATTTCCTTTATGATTAAGTTATGTTCTATGATTATGTTATGGTTCTTGGGAATTGTTATGAAGATGGGTGGTTCTGTGATAAACTAAGGGCGGGTGAGCCCGATATAGCTCTCCAATGCATTGGGTAACGTGAAGGAGTTAAATGTTAAGGTTTCTCCGAATAGATTTAGGTAATATACTGTGATGGGTATTCCAAATGTAACCAAGAGGGTTACTCCCTATGTAAGAATGTTATGAATTCCTCAAGTTACCTTTATGTCTTATGATTTCTATGATTTATTCATGATTTTATGAGATATGTTAAAGTGCTTACATTTTATGGGTAAAGTATGATTTCATTCTTATGTGTATATGTACTCATGTTTCCTTTCCATACTTTTTATAACCCTTACTGAGCTTTTTATGCTCATCCCAATTTTTTGAATTTGTTTTCACAGGTCAAGGGAATGGTACATGATATGATGATAGTGTCAAGGAAGTATCAAGAAAGAATCCATGTTTTATTTTAAATATGTTTTCGTTGATGGGAAAAATGAATACTATCTTTTATTTAACCACTTTGTTGAAATGTGGAATGTAATGAAAGTTTTATGATCTAATTATCTAAAACTCTAAACCTGAAAATATCCTCATGTTTAATCTTGTAATAAATCATGATTAATTAAGGTTTAAGGCTGGGGCCGTATAGTTGGTATCAGAGGTCGGTTTAGATAACTTTAGAGGTTAGAGTGTTGTTTAAGAAAAAATGACAAGTTGTGTATAACCACAATGGTTAGTATATTAGATGGAGTCATCGTTTTTTTGAAAGTTATAATGAGTTTGAGATAACTTGGATAAGTATATCTTGGTGTTTATCTTCCTCTTTTTTTATTTGATGATTTTACTGATATACTCACACTGACCTTTTTGGTTTTAGTAAAAGGGTGGATCTAGCAGGCACCAAAGTAACTGTGGATTTGAAGAAAACTGTGACGGTTTTATGAAAGAACAACTGAATGATATGGGAGATGCAATGAGAACTCCTGTGGTTATCCTCAACCAACTATCTGGAGTCATGATTGACCACCTGAACCTTAGTGATTTTTATAAGGAATCATATATGTGAGAAACAAATCCCTATGGAAGTTCAGGTAATAATCATAAAGGTAAGTATGTTAAAAAACCTATGTGTCAAATATGTGGAAAGAAACACATAGGAAAATGTTTCAAAGGGACAGAAAGATGCTATAGGTGTGGAAATGAAGGTCATAAAGCAAGAACCTTCCATGGAAAAAGGAAGCATCTAGTTGACTCTAGGAAAGGGAAAGATGTTCTTTTTGAAGGATCAATTGAATGTTTTAAATGTGGTGTTCATGGTCATTATGCAAACACATGTCCTACGAAGAAGTTTCGGGAATGGGGTCACCAAGATCGAACAAATATTCATTTACCAATACCTAATGCCATTTCGATTGAGGATGAAGAAACTGATAATGAAGAATGAAAGGCATGGATAATTTCTTAACATATGTTTTCCTATTATTGGAGTCATAGGATAAGATTCATGATTTTGTTTATAAGAAAGAAGTATTTCAGAATAAGTTGAAAATGAATGGGTAATGGATCATGAAGAATGTTGAATGAGTAAGAAGTCATCATATAAGGGATTCAAGAGTTATGGTAGATTTTAGTATGGTGATATTCTTAGATGTATTAAGTCTCTTTTGATGATGGGATTACATTAGAAGAATTTTTATAGTAACCCTGATGTTTGATATATGAAAATTTTATTCAATGAATAATTATCCTTTCTTTTGTGAATATAGTTATAAAGAACCATTTGGGTTTATATGATCCTTGAATTTGAGGCAATTACTGGTTAATAAATTTTGGGTTTCAATCTTAGTTTAGTTTACTTTGTATAATTTTATGGATAGATGTTTATTGAATGGTCTTTGTTGAACATTGGGTTTTGTTTGAAAAATTTTAGAGATTAATAATAAGTTTTTTTTATAAAGGATTATCATTTTTGGGTATTATCTGATCTCATACTAACCTTTTTAGTTTTAGTTTTGGTTAAGGTCTAAATACATGGGAAGTATATAGTTTTCTTTTGTGGATTAGGTGATTCTCTAGAAGTTGATTATAGCTCTCTTAATGTGAACAAGTCATTCTAAATACTCGTCTTTTGGAGAAAATATGAGTTCATGTAAGAAATCTAGTAAAAGTTGAAAGTCAAAATGACAATTAAGTATGCTTCCTTATGTTTTAGTTATGCTCATAAATAAATTCCTCAATGACAAGTAACTTAAAACAAAAATGTTGTCTGTTAATTTTTCCTACTGGGGAATCAAATACCATTTAACCCATCACAAGTTTGTGATTTTCTTGTTGTTAACTTTCTCCTAGACATGTTTACTGTCACTCTCCATCAGAACATGACCCTTTTTTCCCTCTGTATCCATATTTTCATACTTGGAATCCTAGTATGGGCTAACTCGGGTGACATTTTTACTTCTCTCCCATTCTTTTAATGTGATAGTTTTACTGACTCTTGTTCCAATGTGGGATTTTCAGTGAAGCTTCCAAGCCCAATTTTAAACTTGTGAGGCTGAAATTCCCAAAAGGGGGGAAGGATGTAACACCCCAGGTAAAT
Source organism: Viscum album (assembly GCA_963277665.1). Classification (NCBI taxonomy): domain Eukaryota; kingdom Viridiplantae; phylum Streptophyta; class Magnoliopsida; order Santalales; family Viscaceae; genus Viscum; species Viscum album. The sequence continues at coordinate 1,134,943,624 of OY728164.1, read as the reverse complement.
AAAGAATATGGCATTTTCATATTTATCCATATTTTTGAATAAAATATTAATATTACTTTAAAGGGAATGCTATGCTCGAGGGCGTACCCAATACACAACAACGAGTTTCTTTGAAATCTTACGTTGCACTATAATAATAAAATAATATTATTTTAAAATGTAGTTAAATCCTAGCCATTTTAATGGTGGGAATGAACAGAAATAACTACAAAATGATTATCTATGTTTGTCAAATATTTTTACTTTTATCCATTAAATGTTGGATGATTAAAATGCAAATGAATCCAATTTTAAGCATAAATCTTCTAATATTCTTTAAAAGGTCGATTAACCGCCTTTTAATGGAGAAACCTTTTTAAATATACTTTTGACAATTTTATATGTTTTATTTGACAAAATAAAATCATTCTTTAGAATCTGGACATCAAAATTTACTTTGTGTAAATTTTTTTTATTTTTCAGATAAAGATCATTTTTATTGAAAATGTTGCATTTTAATTCAAAACATCCTTTTAATCTGATTTATTTATATGGATAGATTATATTTTTAATTTATATTAGAATATATTTTTACTATTTAATCTAATGGTGGTCATTGGAATTAATTTCACTTTGAAATTGGATTTAAACTAGTGTCAATCTTTTAATAGATATTGTTTCTTAAAAACACGCTATTTGTTTTGACAGCGGGAATTAATTATTAAATTAATTAATGCAAAATATATGTTTTTAATTTTTTAAAATAGACATAATTATTGAATTCGTAATATCAAATATAGATTAGGGTGAATTTTTGGATTTTTTCTGAAAAACATCAATTTTTGATGAATAGTGAAACCACTAAGTGGTAGTTTAAAAACTGATTTTTTCATTTAAATGAAACTTTACCACTTCTGTGATTTGAATTTAAAAAATCCGACATACATGGTTGTTATTAGGATGTAAAATTTTGTTCAATGGGATTAAAATAATTGTTTGGTGAATAGTAACTTTTAAGTTTTTAATCGCGATTAGAGGTAATTAGTGTAATTTAAGGTAAAAATAATGTTTTAATAATATGAAATAACCTAGACACATGTCCTAACCTCATTGGATGTGTCATGGCCGACCCAGAAAATCCATGGGTCAACTTGGTGACCCCATGGAGCCACTTTGGCTGGAAAATGACATAAATAACTTTTTATTTAAAGTTAAAATAAAAATGTCACAAGCATGAGTTGTTTTACTAAAACAATTTTTAAATGGGGTTATAAAAGTCATATTTTTGACTATAAATATTAATTAGAAAGATAAAAAGATTTAATACATCATGATATTTGTTTTATAATTTTTAGACATTAAATAAATTAAATTATATATGACATCATGATGATGCAACGATTATCTCATTAATAAAGGATTTAAATAAAATGAAACGATAATGTTAAAAATATAACATACACTTGTCAAAGACCTATTTCATGAGTGTATTTAGAACCATTACCACCTTATACTATAAATAAATTAATGTGGGACCTTTAAAATCAGAAACTCATTTGAAAATAAAGTAACATTTTGTAACATTCCAAGAGTGCCTCTCCTCTCCTCTTATAAAAGGCCCCCACCTCTACCACCTTACCCACACCTCTAAAACCTTTGGATTGGACAAAACCTGCTCATTTTGTCTCTACACATCCCTCAATTACTAATAAAATCCTCACATTGGGAATAAGTCTTCACAAGGAATCCTTTGAGCTCAAATAAAAGAGAGATACCTGATTTTAAGGTAATGTCTTCACTTGTGTTGTTTTGTTTTATTTTGCTTCTCCAACCCCCTAAAATCTTTTTATTCATTTCTTTTGTAACAAATACAGTATCTACAATATACTAGGATGTTGTTATAAGAAGTATTAGAGCTAAACTTACACACACCTACATCTAATGGTTAAAGAACATACTATTTCTGTGGATGGTGAATTTCTGCCTCACAAAACGATGATTGTTCAATATTATTTTAATACCCTCAAAGGTGGACATTAAGATGTAACTATATTTATATATTATATATAATATGTTTATGTTTTACTTAATCTTCTGTATTTTTCATTTATGGCATACCTTTATGGTTTCCATTATGGTTAAACGCGATATCTTCATTTTAGGAAGTGCGGACTACCGCCCCCTCAAAGTGATTTGATTCATTAATACCATATGCGGTATGTATAAGGGATAGATTTAATGATATTATATATGATACCATACTGGAATTATAATACTATTATGTATCATTATGCTTTAATTCCATTAAATAAGAAATAGAAATGGAAGTAGCGTTCATGCGTACGTACGACTTACCGTCTCCATGAACGGTGCATTTCATTTCTTACCTCTAAATGTTATGTAATATTATAAATGCATGTATATAATGGATATATATGATATATATGACATCTAAATAATCAATATAATTCTGGATATAATATATATTTTACCACATGAACAACTTGTAACTATAAAGAGTTTATTTTTGACTCAAGTAGCAATGATCTACAAAACGACCTTTATTAACTTAAAAAAATACATAGTGTTCATAGCATGGTTGTAAGTTATATAAAAGGAATAATGAACTTTTAAAAGGTTCTTAAGCAAGTATAAATTAACTCATGTTTATTATTCAGGAGGTTAAAGAATGATCGAGTCAAGTCAGACCCGAGGTAAGGGATCCTACCCCTCTCTTTCTTTTTAAGTACACTCTTTTATGTCATTCATTTTAAGCTCATCTTTCTTATGATTGGGATGTTATTTTATATTAATCTTACTGTAATTTTTATTTTCATATTATGAGAGACCCTATTTTCTCTCATCAATCCATTTTGGAAGTTTTAATTGGCGCCATTAGGCTGCCAGAATTTCGTAAGGGGCTTCTTATCTCACTTTGTGTTTTCGTGAGATTCATGCTACATTTGCCAATATTTCCTTTTGAGTGGTGTATGTACTTTCCATTATTCTACTATTTGTGTAACATACTTTAGTTTATGATTATTTAAATCAATGTTGTATAGTCCTTCTTTCATGGGGTGTACGTTTCAAAAGTTACCCAAATCGGTAAGGGAACCTTTCACCCTCCTCTTTTTAAAAGACTTCTTTTGTTATGTCTTTTAATTTTCATCTTATTAAGTGGGGATATGTTATTATATATCCTTATTGCCATAAATTTTATGTCCAAGTGATGAGATACCCTTTATCTCTCTCATCAACCCTTTTTCTAAAATTTCATGTGACGCCTTTAGGCTGTCAAGGGAACTTCTTAACCCAATTTCGATATCTTTGGGTTCAACATGTAGTTATTGAATATGTCATACTTTGAATATGTGTGAATGACCTTTGATTATTTTACACTTAATATCAAATTATATTGGGTGTATTTATATTTGTCACACATAATTATGAGATTGATTTATCCTTAATTTAAGGATACCATCTTTATAATGGATTTCATCTCAATTTACATTTCCATTGATACTTCATTGTTGTTATGCACCAATTCACTCTTATATGGTGTATATACTGTCCTTTGAAATATTATATCATTAATCCCTTTATTCTCATGATATTATTAAATGTTATTCCTCAATTATTTTATTCAAGTGTCTCTCATTTTGTTAAAAACCCTTTAACTAAAATATCATTTTAAATGTTTTAATGATTTATTCTTATAAATATTTCTCATTAATATCCATGTTTTAAAAATGGTTTTAAGGATTTATTTATATGGATATTAATGGTTTAAAATGTTAAAATATTCAATGTGGTATGGGACACTTTGATTTAAAAATCACTTTATTAAATGTTTTAAATGGTTTTGAAAATGGTTTTTAGAATGGATTCATTATTTCAATATCTTAAAATGTTATATTGTCATTTCAATGTGTTAATTTTATCTTTCCTTTATGCTTAAGTTATGTGCTATGATTATGTTATGGTTCTTGGGAATTGTTATGAAGACGGGTGGTTCCATGATAAACTAAGGGCGGGTGAGCCTGATATAGCTCTCCAATGCATTGGGTAACGCGATGGAGTTAAACGTTAAGATTTCTCCGAAGATATTTAGGGAATATACTGCGATGGGTATTCCAAACGTAACCAAGAGGGTTACTCCCTACTTAAGAATGTTATGAATGCATCAAGTTACCTTTATGTCTTATGATTTCTATGATTTATTCATGATTTTATGAGGTATGTTAAATTGATTATGTTTTATGGGTAAAGTATGATTTCATTCTTATGTATATATGTACTCATGTTTCCTTTCCATACTTTTTATAACCCTTACTAAGCTTTTTTATGCTCATCCCAAGTTTTTGAAATGGTTTTCACTGGTCAAGGGAATGGTATATGATATGATGATAGTGTCAATGAAGTCTCAAGAAATAATCCATGTTTTATTTTAAATATGCTTCCATTGATGGGAAAACTGAATACTATCTTTTATGTAACCACTTTTTTTAAATGTGGAATGTAAAGAAAGTTTTATGATCTAATTCTCTAAAACTCTAAACCTGAAAATATCCTCAATGTGTAATCTTGTAATAACTCATGATTAAGTAAGGTTTAAGGATGGGGCCTTATAGTTAGTATCAGAGGTCGGTTTAGATAACCATAGAGGTTAGAGTGTTGTTTAAGAAAAAGTGACAAGTTGTGTATAACCAAAATGGTTAGTATATAAGATGGAGTCAACGTTTTTTTGATAGTTAGAATGAGTTTTAGATAACTTGGATAAGTATATCTTGGTGTTTATCTTCCTATTTTTTTATTTGATGATTTTACTGATATACTCACACTGACCTTTTTGGTTTTAGTAAATGGATGGATCTAGCAGGCACCAAAGTAATAGTTGATTTGAAGAAAACTGTGACGGTTTTATGAAAGAACAACTGAATGATATGGGAGATGCAAAGAGAAATCTTGTGGTTATCCTCAACCAACTATCTGAAGTCAGGATTGACCACCTGAACCTTAGTGATTTTTATAAGGCATCGTGTATGCGAGAAATAAATCCCTACGGAAGTTCTGGTAATAATCATAAAGGTAAGTATGTTCAAAAAACTATGTGTCAAATATGTGGAAAGAAACACATAGGAAAATGATTCAAAGGGGAAGAAAGATGCTATAGGTGTGGAAATGAAGGTCATAAAGCAAGAACCTTCCATGGAAAAAGGAAGCATCTAGTTGACTCTAGGAAAGGGAAAGAAGTTCTTTCTGAATGATCAATTGAATGTTTTAAATGTGGTGTGCATGGTCATTATGCAAACACATGTCCTACGAAGAAGTTTCGGGAATGGGGTCACCAATATCGTACAAATATTCATTTACCAATACCTAATGCCATTCTGATTGAGGATGAATAAACTGACAATGAAGAATGAAAGGCATGGATTATTTCTTAACATATGTTTTCCTATTATTGTAATCTTAGGATATGGTTCATGATTTTGTTTGTAGGAAAGAAGTATTTCAGAATAAGTTGAAAAGGAATGGATAATGGATCATGAAGAATGTTGAATGAGTAAGAAGTCGTCATATAAGGGATTCAAGAGTTATGGTGGATTTTAGGATGGTGATATTCTTAGATGTATTAAGTCTCTTTTGATGATGGAGTTACATTAGAAGACTTTTTATAGTAACCCTGATGTTTGATATACGAAAATTTTATTCAAGGAACAATTATCCTTTCTTTTGTGGATATAGTTATAAAGAACCATTTGGGTTTATATGATTATTGAATTTGAGGCAATTATTGGTTAATACATTTTGGGTTTCAATCTTAGTTTGGTTTACTTTGTAGAATTTTATGGATAGATGTTTATTGAATGGTCTTTGTTGAACTCTGGGTTTTGTTTGACAAATTTTGGAGATTAAGAATAGATTTTTTTTATAAAGGATTATCCTTTTTGGGTATTATCTGATCTCATACTAACATTTTTGGTTTTAGTTTTGGTTAAGGTCTATTGACATGGGAAGTATATAGTTCTCTTTTGTGGGTTAGGTGATTCTCTAGAAGTTGATTATAGCTCTCTTAATGTGAACAAGTCATCCTAAATACTCATGTTTTGGAGAAAATATGAGTTTGTGTAAGAAATATAGAAAAAGTTGAAAGTCAACATGACAATTAAGTATGCTTCCTTATGTTTTAGTTAAGCTCATAAATAAATTCCTCAATGAAAAGTCACTTAAAACAAAAATGTTGTCAGTTAATTTTTCCTACTGGGGAATCAAATACCGTTTAACCCATCACAAGTTTGTGATTTTCTTATTGTTAACTTTCTCCTAGACATGTTTACTATCACTCTCCATCAGAACATAACCCTTAGTTTTTTCCTCAGTATCCATATTTACATACTTGGAATCCTAGTATGGGTTAACTTGGGTGACATTTTTACTTCTCTCCCATCCTTTTAAAGTGATAGTTTTACCGACTCTTGTTCCGATGGGGGATTTTCAATGAAGCTTCCAAGACCAATATTAAATTTGCGAGGCCGAAATTCCCAAAAGGGGGGAAGGATGTAACACCCCAGGTAAATAAATAATATGACATTTTCATATTTATCCATATTTTTGAATAAAATATTAATATTACATTAAAGGGAATGCTATGCTCGAGGGCGTACCCAATACGCAACAACGAGTTTCTTTGAAATCTTACGTGGCACTATAATAATAAAATAATATTATTTCAAAAGGTAGTTAACGCCTAGCCATTGTAATGGCGGGAATGAACTGAACTAACTACAAAATGATTATATATGTTTGTCAAATATTTTTACTTTTATCCAATAAATGTTGGAGGCTTAAAATGCAAATGGATCCAATTTTAAGTATAAATCTTCTAATATTCTTTAAAAGGTCAATTGACCTCCTTTTGATGGAGAACCCATTTTAAATATAATTTTGACAATTTTATATGTTGTATTTGAAAAAATAAAATCCTTCTTTAGAATCTGGACATCAAAATTTACTTTGTGTAAAATGTTGTTATTTTTCTGATAAAGATCATTTTTATTGAAAATGTTGCATTTTAATTCAAAACCTCCTTTTAATCTGATTTGTTTATATGGATAGATTATATTTTTAATATAGGTTAAAGTGTATTTAGAATATATTTTTACCATTTAATCTAATGGTGGTCATTAGAATTAATTTCACTTTGAAATTGGACTTAAACTAGTGTCAATCTTTTAATAGATATTGTTTCTTAAAAACACGCTATTTATTTTGACAACGGGAATTAATTATTAAATTAATTAATGCAACATATATGTTTTGAATTTTGTAAAATAGGAATCGTTATTGAATTCGTAATATCAAATATAGCTTAGGGTGAATTTTTGGTATTTTTCTGAAAAACTTCAATTTTTGATGAATAGTGAAACCACTAAGTGGTAGTTTAAAAACTGATTTTTCATTTAAATGAAACTTTATCACTTCTTTGATTTGAATTTCAAAAATCCGACATACATGGTTTTCATTAGGATGTAAAATGTGGTTCAATGGGATTAAAATAAATTTTTGGTGAATAGTAACTTTTAAGTTTTTAACCGCGATTAGAGGTAATTAGTGTAATTTAAGGTAAAAATAATGTTTTAATAATATGAAATGACCTAGAAACATGTCCTACCCTCATTGTATGTGTCATTTCCGACCAAGAAAATCCATGGGTCAACTTGGGGACCCCATGGAGCCACTTTGGTTGGAAAATGACATAAATAACTTTTTATTTAAAGTTAAAATAAAAATGTCACAAGCATGAGTTGTTTTACTAAAACAATTTTTAAATGGGGTTATACAAGTAATATTTTTGACTATAAATATTAATTAGAAATATAAAATGATTTCCTACATCATGATATTTTTTTTAATAATTTTTAGACATTAAATAAATTAAATTATTTATGACATCATGATGATGCAACGATTACCTCATTAATAAAGGATTTAAATAAAATGAAAGGATAATGTTAAAACTATAACTTAAACTTGTCAAAGACCTATTTTATGAGAATATTTAGAACCCTTACCACCTTATCCTTGAACTAAATCAATGTGGGACCTTTAAAATCTGAAAATCATTTGAAAATAAAGTAACATTTTATAACTTTCCAAGAGTGCCACTCCTCTCCTCTTATAAAAGGCCCCCCACCTCTACCACCTTACCCACAATTCTAAAGCCTTTGGCTCGGCCAAAAAACTGCTCATTTTTCCTCTCCAGATCCCTATATTACTCCTAGAAGCCTCACTTTGGGCATAAGTCTTCCCAAGGAAGCCTTTGAGCTCAAATCAAAGAGAGATACCTGATTTTAAGGTAATGTCTTAACTTGTGTTCTTTTGTTTTATTTTGCTTCTCCAACCCCCTAAATCTTTTTATTCATTTATTTTGTAACAAATCCAGTATCTTCAATATACTAGGATGTTTTTATAAGAAGTATTCGAGCTACACTTACACACACCTATATCTAATGGTTAAAGAACATACTGTTTCTGTGGATGGTGAATTTGTGCCTCACGAAATGATGATTGTTCAATATTCTTTTATCACCCTCATAGGTGACCATTAAGATGTCACTATATTTATATATGATATATAATATGTTTATGTTTTACTTAATCTTCTTTATTTTTCATTTATGGCATACCTTTATGGTTTCCATTATGGTTAAACGCGATATCTTCATTTTAGGAAGTGCGGACTACCGCCCCCTCAAAGTGATTTGATTCGTTAATACCATATGTGGTACGTCTAAAGGATAGATTTAATGATATTATATATGATACCATACTGGAATTATAATTCTATTATGTATCATTATGTTTTAATTCCATTAAATAAGAAATAGAAATGGAAGTAGCATTCATGCGTACGTACGGCTTACCGTCTCCATGAACGGCGCATTTCATTTCTTACCTCTAAATGTTATGTAATATTATAAATGAATGTATATAATGAATATATATTATATATATGATATCTACATAATGAATATAATTATGGATATAATATATATTTTACCACATGAACAACTTGTAATTATAAATAGTTTATTTCTAACTCAAGTAGCAATGATCTACAAAACGACCTTAATAAACTTAAAAAATTACATAGTGTTCATAGCATGGTAATAAGTGATATAAAAGGAATAATGAATTTGGAAAAGGTTCTTAATCAATTATAAATTAACTCAATTTTATTATTTTGGAGGTTAAAGAATGATCGAGTCATGTCGGACCGGAGGTAAGGGATCCTACCCCTCTCTTTCTTTTTAAGTACACTCTTTTTTGTCATTACTTTTAAGCTCATCTTTCTTATGATTGGGATGTTCTTTTTTATTAACAATATTTTAATTTTTATTTTCATATGATGAGAGACCCTATTTTCTCTCATCAATCCATTTTGGAAGTTTTAATTGGTGCCGTTAGGCTACCAGAATTTCGTAAGGGGATTTTTATCTCACTTTGTGTTTTCGTGAGATTCATGCTACATTTGCCAATATTTCCTTTTGAGTGGTTTATGTACTGTACATTATTCTACTCTTTGTGTAACATACTTTTGTTTATGAGTATTTACATCAATGTTGTATAGTCCTTATTTCATGGGGTGTACGTTTCGACAGTTACCCAAATCCGTAAGGGAACCTTTCACCCTCCTCTTTTTAAAAGAATTCTTTTGTTATGTCTTTTAATTTTCATCTTATTATGTGGGGATATGTTCTTATATATCCTTATTGCTGTAAATTTTATGTCCAAGTGATGAGATACCCTTTATCTCTCTCATCAACTCTTTTTCTAAAATTTGATGTGATGTCGTTAGGCTGTCAAGGGAACTTCTTAACCCAATTTTGATTTCTTTGGGTTCAACATGTAGTTATTGAATATGTCATCCTTTGAATATGTGTGAATGAACTTTGATTATTTTACACTTAATATCCACTTATATTGGGTGTATTTATATTTTTCACACATAATTATGAGATTTATTTATCCTTAATTTAAGGATACCATCTTTATAATGGATTTCATCTCAATTTACATTTCTATTGGGACTTCATTGTTGTTATGCACCAATTCAATATTATATGGTGTATATACTGTCATTTGGAATATTATATCATGAATACCTTTATTCTCATGATATTATTAAATGTTATTCCTCAATTATTGTATTCAAGTGTCTCTAATTTTGTTAAAAACCCTTTAACTAAAATATCGTTTTAAATGTTTTAATGATTTATTCTTATGAATATTTCTCATTAATATCCTTGTTTTCAAAATGGTTTTGAGGATTTATTTATATGGATATTAATGGTTTAAAATTTTAAAAGCTTCAATGTGGTATGAGACACTTTGATTTAAAAATATATTTATTAAATGTTTTAAATGGTTTTTAGAATGGATTCATTATTTCAATATCTTAAAATGTTATATTGTTATTGCAATATGATAATGTTATATTACCTTTATGCTTAAGTTATGTGCTATGATTATGTTATGGTTCTTGGCCATTGTTATGAAGACGAGTGGTTCCGTGATAAACTATGGGCGGGTGAGCCCGATATAGCTCTCCAATGCATTGGGTAACATGAAGGAGTTAAACGTTAAGGTTTCTCTGAAGAGATATAGGGAATATACTGTGATGTGTATTCCAAACGTAACCAAGAGGGTTACTCCCTACGTAAGAACGTTATGAATGCCTCAAGTTACCTTTATGTCTTATGATTTCATGATTTATTCATGATTTTATGAGGTATGTTAAAGTGCTTATGTTTTATGGGTAAAGTATGATTTCATTCTTATGTATATATGTACTCATTATTCCTTTCCATACTTTTTATAACCCTTATTGTGCTTTTTATGCTCATCCCAAGTTTTTGAAATGTTTTTCACAGGTCAAGGTAATGGTACATGATATGGTGATAGTGTCAAGGAAGTGTCAAGAAAGAATCCATGTTTTATTTTAAATGTGTTTCTGTTGATGGAAAAAATGAATACTATCTTTTATGTAACCACTCTGTTTAAATGTGGAATGTAATGCAAGTTTTATGATCTAATTATCTAAAACTCTAAACCTAAAAAGATACTCAATGTGTAATCTTGTAATAACTCATGATTAAGTAAGGTTTAAGGCTGGGGCCTTATAAATATTGCTATTTATTTGATTTCATTAATCCATTTATTATCATTTCTATTCATATATATATTCTATATTTTTTCATAAATCTTTTTGAGGTTATTCAATTCACATTTCCAAACCCCATTGATGTAATGGTAATGTTTAAAGTCCACTTTACCATGGATATATTAGAATTATATGTGTTATGGTATAATGTTCATGTCATTATATATTTAAGGGACTTCAATAGTTTATCATATAATCTCAATTCATTGAATCTTCATTAATAATTTTTTTACACATTTGAAAATGACCACAATTTTTTTACTTTTAATATCATTATTGTAAAGCCTACATTATAATTCAAGAATCATTAACATGAAAATATTTGATTATTAATATTATAATCAATCAGGAAATAAATTTTTGTGAATAGATCAGAAAGTCTTAAATGAAATTACTAAAAATAATTTCTCACTTATATAGTGTAAAAAAACTGAGGGTGAATGATATTTTTTAAGAGTTTAAAATAACGAAAATACTAATAAATAAATGAATTTTATAAAATCATTAGAGTGTAACGAAAGATTTTTTTTAATAATTTTTTTAATGAAAAAATATATTATTGGAGGGGATATTAGAGAACAAAAATTTCTATATAATTGTTTTGAATCCATTACATTTCTATTTGGGACACCTACGTTAGATTGAGTGTAATGGAATCACAATTGTGACTTTTGGATAGAATAGGGACTTAAAAATATGTATAGTTCAGTTTATAGAGAGAATTATATAGATATTTGGAAAATGAAAAATATTTATAAGTGGGGAGTCATGGGTGTAGGAAGGGTGTTTATATATCCAAAGGAGAGTAATATATTTCTATAAAAAAATTATTATTTTATTATTTAGGATCATGATTATGAATAATTTCTTTTCTTATAAATTTTATGGGTGTTTTAATTTAAAATCAAGGTTTATTTGATATCTAAATAGATAAAATACCTAATGTAACCTTGGAAATATTTTATTCAATGAAAATAATCAAATATAGTTTTTTTATTTAAATAAAAAATAACTTAGGTTTTGAAAACTAATTCAATGGTATGAAAATTAATTTTATTATTTACAAAAATATTTGGCTACTAATTAACTATATTTTATATTGAGAAAAATGTTGTTTAAAATTTTGAGTCATATTTATATCATGATGATTTCATAAGACTTTTGGTAAATGAATTTTTTTTATTTTATACCAATAAAAAAACTCACATTTTTTTAAAAAATATAAAATATTTTCCTTAAGATAATTTTAATGTGATGATTCAAAAATTTATTTCCATTTTATTTGACTCATATTCAAAGTTTTATAAATTTAACTTTATGATAAAATCATATAATACATATAAATATTATTTTTTATTTAATAAATACTATTTATATTTCTAGGAGTGATTACATTTTAATTAACTATTAATTATTAAATATTATATTATTAATAATAAATTACAATATACCTTTTAGTAAAAATAAATTTCTATATTGAGTAATTATAATATTTAATTTTTTTTATAAAAATTATGGTTTTACTAAATAAGTTAAAAAACACCATGTAAAAATGAATACTTACTATGATTTAAGTCATATACTTTTGGAAATTATTTAAAGGAATATACTATTTATAATTAACTATTTTAATCATTATAAATATTAATTATTGGGAATTTTTGTAATTTCTATGGTGAGGTAACTATTTCTACAGAAAGTTAATTATTATGAAGATCGTTTATTATTTTAATTAATAGGTAATTAGTGTACTTAATATAAATAATTCTTATATCCAATATTATTTATTTACTCAATTTTTTATCAACTTTATCTACCTTACATTTATTAAATGTAATTATTATTTTTATAATTTTTTTATTTTTAATGTTTTGTTTAAAACCCCATGTCAGTACGAGAGTTTGGATTTGAAGAGATGTTTGAATTCTTGAACCACTGAGCAGGTCATCTTGACAACTGAGGTTCAGATGAAAATTTTGATGGTTTAGACTCATTAAGTGGGAATTTTTAGACTTGTATCAATGATTGTTTTGAATCCATGAGTAGAGGGGTGAACTGAGAGATATGCCTAGTGTCCAAGGTTGCAACCTATAGCCACTAACCAACTGTTGGCAAGCCACTGGCTCATTGGTGGGCTGACCATGGGGCTTACTATCTAGTAAGCTTCCACCCGCCACCCGTTGGAGATTGGTAGTGGCATAAACCCCTGCTAAAAGCCACTAGCCATCTAATGGAATCCACCCTCATGCGTGTGGTGTTTTAGGGGAAATATTATAATTATTTACCTTTAGTTTTTTTACTGGGAAACCCCTCTTCCTCCCTTGTTTTTGGATTAAAAATACTAGTGATCCCCCCTCTATTTCTCCAATTTATGTTTCCTCTTAGAGTGGACTTGGGTACCTTTTATTGGTGATACTTTATATGTGTCTCTTCCCAGTGACATCCCTTCTTCTCCTCCTCATCTCCTTCTCATGTGTGATTCTCTCGATTAGGGATTTGAGAGATGATTCCACCAGAAGATGGTGGAATAATCTCAAGATAACAGGGCTTCCTTATGAATTATTTTAAGGATGTACTTAGATAACATCTTTATTCCATAACTCATTATTTTTCTGAAGGTATGAGACCATGTGAGTTTTTCAAGGGTTCTTGGGATAATTCAATGTTGTCCTTTTTGGTATTGGTTTCGATTGATAATGATTTATCTTGAGTTGGTGTTGAGAGATTTTAATAGACCTTGAGAAGGAGGTTGGTCCAAATTTATACATGGAAGTATTACCAGATAAGTGAGATTCCATTTATTCTCAATCTGTTTAGGTTGGTAATTATTTTTAATTTTTTAATTAATTACCATTTTTTTATAATTATTTTGTTTTTTGTTTTTTGGATATGAGTTAGATCCACTTGTGGTTTGAACATTGTTTTTTTGGACTTATATAATTTTAGGTAGTGGGTTTATGGGATGAGTATTAAAGGAAAAGAGACTAAATATGAGGTAGGTGGTCCCTTAAAATTTACCCATAGTTTCATTTCAATTTTTGAATGATTCAATATATTTCATACCAAACTTTATATGCATTGAATTAAATAAAATTGAATTATTTAAAATTTTACTTTTTGTAGAAAAACTATAAAGTTAAATTTCAATGTTCCTAGATAAAAAATGATACTTTTTGGGGGTACCTTAGTAGTAAATAGAATATGGGATTTGAAATAAAAATTAAGAAATGATATTCTTATTCGGTATTTTATTTTTTAAAATGAAAATTTAATGGTAATTCAGAAAATCTCATGTTTGGAAATGATATTTGAAAATTAAATGAAAGAGGGTTTTTGAAATAAAATAGAGGAATGGGGGATGGAAAATTAATTGGTTGTGAAATAAAATATGGAATATCATTTTTATAGAATTTTTGATATTTTTAAATTTATTTATTTATGTGAAATTGAAAAATTTCCATCGGGGTGGTATTTTGTTTAAAGAAAGTAATTATATTTTTGTTTATACTCGTTAGAGATTAGGTGAACTTGACCCCTGGGTTGATTTGGTTGTGCTTGATGGTTAAACCAAGGGTGAACACAAAACCTAGGTGAATGCAGAGGTTTAGAGTGAAAACCATGGTGACCACTTCCCCCTTGTGGGAAAAAATCCATATAGTTAAACTTATAGTGAACATGGAACCCAGAGTGGGCACTGGTTTATGGTTAAAGCTGGGGTGAACACGACCCCCCCCCCCCCCGAGTGGATGTTGAGGCCCCTAGAATGGGTATTACTCTCAAGTGCCAGTTTATACCAGGGATGGGTATATTACCCCTAGATGGTATATTTTTTTAATAGTCATCATGGTGTTCTTAGAGAAACCCTGACACTAGATGAATTTGGTACGCACCGTACCTAGGTAGAACCCAGTCTTTGGGTTTAGCATGTGTATATGATTTATGTTTTCTTCTAAAATTTATAAAATATTATTCTATGATTTCATATCTTGATAACATTTTTATACAATAATATAGACTATTTATTATAGGAATTTCATTAGTGGTGGCCTATTGAGTTGTACTCACACCCTTCATAGGACACCATGGGACTTTTTTACTCGATAAGATGCTACTTGATTTCTAGTTTAGGTTTAGGACATGATCATGATGCTTGGTATTTTCTTGGGATACAATGATGGATTATGGAATATTTGATCAGGCTATGACTTGATATCATTTTGGGATTCTTATATTTTTTTATTTTTACTTATTTTGGGGTTTTTTGTATCATTTACTAACATGTACAAAATAAATTTCATTTATTACAATAAGGTTTATTTGGTTTTTAGGAACTTTCCTCATATGATGTATTCTAATTATTTATACGACTATAACTAATTGGTATTATTTCAATTATTTTATTTATCTAATAAGTGGGTATATTCTCCCCACTATACCACCAAAGAACTACACTACTAGTTATAAACCTCGGGAATATGGAGAGGCATGGCTAAGTTATTACAGGATTATGTGGTCTGAGAACTGATAAGTGGTCTGAGGTGGTGGGATGTTACAAAGTGGTATCAAACCTTTTTATTTTGTCTTAATACTAGGGAAATGTAGATAGGAGAATAATAATGTGTTGGTATATGGTATAGAACATGTTATTAGGACTATTCACCCCACTTATGAGGTAAGTTAATTTTTTCAAGGTTTGTGATTACTATTTTTAATTTTAATTTTTATAGTTGACCTGATTTCATCTTGAGTGATGCACATAATTCTTAGGTTACTAATTTATGTGATTTTATCTCTTGGTTTGGTATAGAAAGAGAGGTTATATTAATTCATCGTATTAGTTATATATGATTCATATGTGTGACTCCCTATGATTGTTTACTTAGAATGTGACATGGTTCAATTATATAGTGTGTCCACAACTATTTATATAGTGTTTCCATATAAATGTACAATGGAATATTACTTAACTAATCCCCTAAGCAGATAAACCACATGTTGAGTAATTATTTTTAGATTTATTATTATGAGGTATATTCTATGTAAAATTTGAATTATAACTAGAGGAAAACTTTCTATAAAACTTATAATTTAATTCTTATTTAATTGAGCCTAAACTATGAACTTTTTCAGTTAAACTAAATGTTAAAACATAACTAATAGATTACTTGTTTTGGTGTTAGATAAATAAAATAACAATTAAAACTTATAACGTGATTTAAACTATAAAAATTTATTAAAATTTAATTTAAATATTCTCTTTTTTTGAAAAATTATTCTAAATAAAAAGTGGAAGTGTTAAAATTATGAATGATATATATATATATATATATATATATATATATATCTAGTGTAGACCAAGTGGTTGTTTGTGTTGAACCTATACATGGTTGGTTGGGGCTGTGAGAGACTCCAAGTTAAGTGATACCCCTATAACCTTAAGACCCATGATGTTTTTAGGTTTTATATGAGTTGTGGCTGAACCAAAAATGTGTAGAACAAAATTGAACCTTGATTTGAGACCCTTTATTGGTTGTTTGGAAAGTTAGTTTTCATGCGACCTTGAGACATGGTGAGTGTAGTTTCGAGAGTTGTGAATTGTGTGAGGATTTATGTGTGGGATTGGTGGGTGATCCCAACATCATTTTATAGAAATGAATATTGGATATGGATTCAGTGGCTTGTGACCTTCTTGTAAGACATGTGATAGTGTTATCTGAGTTTGTAAGTGACTTTAGGTGTGTGAGGCATAAGTTCTTGTTTCAAATTATGAAAATGGAATATTATAGTTGTAGTCTAGTATATGGTATATGCATGTTATTTTCATTTATAAATTTTGGGAAGAAACAATTGTGTGCTAGATGTTTTAGTATTGAGTATATTTTAAGAAGGTAAGGCTCATCTAGATTCCAATCCATGTTAACTCCCTCATGTTCTTTTCAAGTGGGTTGTTTAGTGAAAACTGTGGGTGGTATACTTGGTGCTAGTGAGGTGGAACTAAACACTATGTTTTGAGGACAAATAACATGAGGTTATTATGAATTTTTTTAGGAATGTGAGGTAATTTTTGGGTATTAATATAATAGGAATAGTTTTGTTGGTTATGAATTGGTCAGAGAGTGTAAATTAACCCATCAGAATTTTCAAATGACTCTTTGGTTATGAATGGTCGTGTGGAAAAATTGGGAGTGGTGAGATACCTTTGGTTAACAAAAGATCAAAGGGTGCTCTATGTTAGGTTGGACTGAATTTTAAGAGAATAATGGCTAGTGGTTAGGTATATGAGTCTCGTTTTGATAAGATGTGACTCAATATAGTTTGAGCCAGGTCATTCTGGTTGGGATACATAGGGAAATGCAATAGTTGATAATTAATAGGATCTTGGAGGCACACACACATTGTGGATTCACTGTGTTTTTTGTCTTGTGAATTAGGGAGTATGAGATCATACACCTGAGATATTAATTGAGAATCAAAATTTCATGTTGTTTGAGTAATAATTTGATTATGATGAGTGGACTGTGATCATGGTTACTTAAGTTTTAACCTCGACAAAATTTCCAGATGTTGATGTGATGATTGACACAGCAGGGCTAAGGAGTAGGTTCATCCTTGTTGTTCTGACAAGAACAATTGGGTTTGGAACTCTAGGAGTGGTAAACTATGAGATATATGGTGAATATTACGCCATTTTACATTAAAATTAATGTCTCTTTTGGTTGGAAGGTTTATCAATAGTTATGATTGTTAAAATTCCATGGGATAAGAGTAGAGGCTGGATTTTTTTAATGACATTAATGGGTGAGTAGTTTCAACCGAATCTTTATATCATGTTTGGTGACAAAAAAGGAATGAAACATGGGGTTCAAAAAATGGTTTGTTGATGTAACTTCTGGGATTATCCTTTAGTGGGTAGAAGGATTCCAATCATGGATAAGTGAACCTCTTACAAGAGGGATCGAGGATGTTTGAAACTAACCATTAGGCAATTTAATCTAATAAATGCATGTGATTTTGAATAAGGAATGTAACATGATTTTTGGAGTTGGTTTAATGTATTTATGATTAGGGTAGTCCTAATACAGGGAGTATTAGATTAGTTGTGAGCACAAAGTTCCATGGGGTTAAATAAGTGGTGTATGAGATTGATTAATGGATGATCATTGTAGAATTTTGAGACTGGTGGATAATTGAAGTAAAATTTAATAGGTTATTTAGCTGATATTAGATATGAAGTTATACATGGTGTCATATGGGGTCGAGGTTTTGGATATGGGATCAGGATGGTTTGAGGTGATCTAAGCCTAATCGAGTAGACGATGTATCGATGTTCATGGTGTATCACAATAGTGGAAATAAAAGGTTAATAGATCAACCATGGAATATAACCAAAATGCATTTATGTACTTTGGTGGAAATTTTTAGATGATCAAATGAAGTATTTCGGGTTTAAAACAAGATTATCAGCCAAGTTAATGGTGTGTCGGTGATAGAAGCCGAGCATTTTTTAGTAGAGTTTGTCTAAGAGGTTAAACATGCATACATGAATGTAATTATTTGTAGTGAGATAGAAAATATAGTGTATTATTTCTTTTGGGTATGATGGGTAAGTCTTAGAGGTAATATTAGTCATTTTTGATGGAAATTCTAGTTTCTTGGAATAGTGCTTGGGATATGGAAGATTGTCCTTTATTTTGAAATTTTGAGAATGGTGGAGGGAACCAAAGTTATACCAATGTTTTGATTAATGTTTGGGAAAAGTGGATTAGGAACCCCATCCTGGTAAATTGTTGAAATTTTGAGATATTTTTTTGTAGGAAATTCCAATAGTGGAGGATTTTTGGCTTAGAATCAGCATCTCCAAGCTATGTGTTATGGGGGATAACCATGAGCTGAATAATTAATTGGATGAAGAAACATTATGTATCTAGAGGTTGATGGGAGTGGGAGAGTTCCATCCCAATGTTTTAGTTATGTGTTCATGTGGTGGAGTATGTTTCAATGGTTTAAGAACATTGAAATTTAGGTTCACTCTTGTAGTGTGTTAATCAATTAGAGTTGGGAGAAAACTACTGATCATGAAATGATGGCTAGAGTAGGTAGGAGAATATTTTGGATAACCACCCAAACAGCTTGACAATGAGATGTTATAAGGCATGGAGGTTTTAAAACACATTGTCTTTATAAATATTTGGAATTGAATAGGAGATTAAATTCTCAAACTAGTGAGTGGGTTGGGTTTAGACAAGAATTTTGATGGTTTATACCCCTCAAGGTGTGTTTTTGGACATAGATAAAGGGTTATTATTATAGCCAAGTGTAGTGGGAAGTTATAATAGATAGTCTAAGAGGCCTAGTGAAACAACCTCAGATTTTAAAATAAGAACATTATGTTCGAAAGTGTATACGAAACACAAAAACGATGTTAAATGAACCACACAATATTATTTATGATTATTATAACCTAGCCGTCGAACTGGAGGGATTGAATATGAATAACCACATTATAAAATAAATATATAAAGGTCCTACTTAATATAAATTAATTGATTGATTATTTGTAAATAAGCATTCCATTTTGAAGTGAATTAATATTATGCTTAAGAAATATATTTCATCAAAATGCCTTTTAATTTTTATAAGAAAATATTATATTTCAATTTTGAAACTTTTAAAAATTTAATTTTATAAAATTAACTACATATTTTATATCATCATATAAAAATTATTTTAGGATGGATTTCTATATTTTTTATAAATATATTTATTTTCTAGTGAATAGTGAAAAATACTGTTTTTTTATTGAAATCTATTTTTTTATTTCAATATTGTAAAAAGTTAATTTTTTTAAAATGGATTAAAATTAAAATTATTTTTATCGAATTATGTTCATTGGAATCAATTTTATATTTCAATTTGGTATAAAAATATTTTTATACATAAACAGGGATTTTTCTGAAAAACATTTTTATGTGTACAATGACTTTTTATCTTAATAAATTAAATTTACAACTATTCATTAATGAATTTAATGGAATATATATAATATATATTCAATAAATTTTCTGAGTGTTAATCTATAATTTTTTTTCTATTTATGTGATAAGAATAAAATTTAGTTTTATGCTAAAAAACTGCATTTTTATAAAAAACAGTTTACATCGCATTTCACGCGCTTATTTTAATATTATTTTTAGTAATTTATAAAAAAATAGTCTGAATTTTTTTTCATATTTTAAATAATTAGGTATAAATTTTTGAAATAGGTTTTCTCTATTTTTAGGCATTATGAATAGCAATCATGGTTAAATTTATTAGCTCAACAAAGGGAAAATCAAGTTAATCTAGTTTAAAAATTAGTGATAATGTCATAAATTTTCATATTAATTCTTATTAGTTTAAGGGAATTAGACAATTATCACCTTAAACTATAAATGTATTTATTTAAGTTACACTTTTCCATGAAAAAGACCAATATAATATTTAAAGAAATGAAAAATAAATAATGACACTCTCTTACTTTTAAATAATTTTAATGTCTATACGTTGGGAAAAAATAAAGTTGTGAATGAATTTAAATGTCTATTTAGAGAATAATTAAATTATTTAAAGATTATAATTTGTTTAAGATTTTAGTTATTTATTTTATTACCTTAAATTCTTACGCAACACCAATATAATATTTCTTCAATTAATAAAAAATGTAATAAATGATTTTAAAAATATTAGAGTTAATATAGTTTGGGAGAGTATAAGTGTTTCAATATTTTTTTATATTAATATAAAATATTAGAAATTTTTATATATATTATATTCGAATTACACATCTCTATTATTTTCTTTAATGTCAAATTAATTGGATAGTTTTAAAATTGAGATTAATGATATTTTATCTAAATAATATTTTATTCAATTATTTGATAATTATAAAAGTATTGTAATAGGGAAATAAGGTTAATATTGAGACTTCAATGTCATTTATTTTACATTTATGATCCAATTTATACCTTATATGTAAGATCATATCACTTTTAAATTGAAAAATATGTTACCATAATTAAGGTTAAAACATGTTAATGAAGTGGTTAAACCAAAAGATAAGGTTTAAAACACCCCTTAAACCTATCAAAATTCATTTTTCTAATGGTATTTAAACTCCATAAAACCTTATATTTTAATACCTACCCATTTTGAAATGTTTATCTAGAGAATTAATTTATTATATTTTAATCTTTTAAGATATCCCAAGAGTGCCCCTCCCATCAATTATAAAATGGAACCCCTTATTTTAGTTCTTGACACCACACAAAGCCTCATAGATCAACCAAAAACATAAAAATAATATTCTCCACGTCCCTTTACAAATTCTATAAGTTATGTTTCTAAAAAAATACAAACCCTAGGCCCATAAATAGATGATCTAATAGTGTTGTTTCTAAGAAGAGGATACAACCTTAACTGATCACTTTATTTTAATTTATGTATTTTAACTCCTATAAATATGTTATATTTTTCATAAAATAAAAATTTAAGTATCCTAAATATATTGAAATGTAATTTTTATTTTTACACCCGATGTCCCAACCCGGGTTCCACTAAACGGTGCCTTGAGTCGGTTGGCAACAAGTCCTCAAACATACGTCCTCATATGTCATAGGGTTCTGACTAGCAGTGAGGGTATGGTAAGTTAGTCTTGGGGAGACTATACAATCTTTTAACAGAATAAAAAACCAACATAAGAAAATGAAAATAACCAAGTGCAGAAGCGTATAAATAACCAGAAAAATACCATGTAATATGATATTCAAAACAAGAAAATATAATATGAAACTGAAAGTTAAAACATAATATGACAATGAGAATATCAAGTGTATATAATGAAACTAAAAGTAAATATACAAAAACTCCCAAATGGGTCCAAAACCACGTCCAGTTCCCTCTCCCATGCTTCATTCCAAAATAAAAACCTATCCCAGGGCCTTCCCTTATCCTGTCCTACAACAAAACATTATACTTGGGTGTCGATTCGGAGGCCTGAATAGGGTGTGAGTACAACTCAGTAGGAAACCACCAACACTATCTAAAAATATTCCAGTCAAAAGATAGTGTATGAAATTTTATGAAAAACTAAATACAATGCATAATTAAATAGTTATCAAATCGTCATTTAATCTTTAATCATCACACTAGGCCCACTTTCAGTTCATATTTTTTATTTTAATCATCATTCATTATTATCATTCATTTGGTGTTGAACATCATGTCAAGAAACCCAATTCTCATTTATTGTAGGTCACCATGCCTAACAGTCCGTATCTCATTTGGTGTAGTTCGTCACGCCTAGCACCCCAAATCTCATGTTTGGATAACTATTTGGGAGGAACACCATGTCCATGTCTGCACTTCTAATTAGTCTAGAACGCCATGTATAACACCAAAAAAATATAATCCATTCAATCATTCTTTAATTCACAAGAATTATCCACATCATTACATTACTAATCCAATGATTAGTTAAACATTTCAAATGCCATTAGTTAACTCAACAATTAACTATGAACATAACCCATTAATTAATTAATAAATTAATTAATAAATCAACACAATTTTCATTCCATAATTAATTATTCAAAGTTAATTATCCATATAAAATATCAGATTATCATAATTAATTCTCAAAATATATTATATTTGATCAATATCATAGAACATAATTAATTCTCATAATTAATTATCTTACATATCCAAACATCATTTCATAATTAATTTACTTCAATTAATTATCTTAACACAACCAATTCAATATCTCAAATACCATATCTCAATACATAACCCATATCCAAAACAAATACAAATTTGGGAAACAACACTTCATTTGTTTCATGATTCATTTATTAATTAATCACCAAGGAACTCATAATTCAATTTCACATTCCTAATCACTCCAATTTAGGAAATAAAATATCAGGTGAAGATAGAAAATTCATAAAATCACATTCACATATCACATCCATGACTATGGGGGTTATAATTTGACCACCTAACTCAGTTTTTTGATGGATGCTTGTCCAAAAGAAATCCCCAAAATCTGAGCATCACATATTCTTTATTCAAGCTCCAAATCTAAATACCAAAATCAAAATTAAGATCAAAGGCATCAGGATCTTGAAAATAGAGATCTATATCCACAATACTAGATCTATATCTCAACTCATAGATTTAGATCCATGGAAACAGTGGATCTTCCATGAAAAGATCAAGTAAATATAAAGGAATGATCGAGAGAAGCAATAAAATGAAATCCACTTACCAGGAAAGGAGAAGATCTTCAATACAGGAATCTGATCCTGAAGAAAAATCTTCAAATCAACTTTCAATCCCTCCATAAGGATCTTGAATCACCTAGAATTTTTCAATCCCATTACAAGGTCAAAATATGGGAGTCTCAAGGTGTTTTAGTGGTTTTGAAATAGATTTTCAGAAAAGAAATACCGGGCACAAGGTTTCTTGGGCAGGGGCTCACAATTAGGTAAAACCATGATCCAATCATGGGGACCTCTCTATATGGGTTTTCACATTTGGAATGGTTTGGTCACATGGTTTGTCAAACCTTTCAAAAACCATTAAGACCTCTTTGTCTAGTTTTGCACGCTTGTCATGGTTTAGTCACACAATGTGTCACACCATACAAAAATTGTGCACATCCCATTGTCCATTAGTTTTTCTTAAAAGTTCACCCAAATGCACCCCAAGACACTACTCTAAAACAAAGGTACTTAAAAACTCAAAAAGTACCAGAAAATGAACCCGAGATGACTCCAGAAAATGCTGAGATCTTAAAATCTCCCCACCATATAACAACTTTCCCTCGAGCTGCACTCTCGAAATTCTATAAGATTTAGATCAAAAAAGATTAGGCCATAGAGTCCTCATATCTACTTTCCATTCCCATGTTTCATCTTGGAAACTTCCATGTTTCCATAACACATAAACTAACATCATGGTCTTTCCATATAACAATTTCTCACTGCGACCCAACATAGGTATCAAATGATCCTCAAAGGACACATCTATCTCGAGGTCAAACTCTTGCACATCAATAACATGATAAGGGCACAGGTGGCACCTCCATAGTTGTGACACATGGAAAAAATCATGCATAGTGATAGATTTTCGTGGAAGGGATAATCTATACACCACTAAACCGATTCTCTCTAGCACCTCAAACGGTCCTACAAAAATGGGCGCCAAGATGCCTTGCCTCTGTATCCTATGGTGACCTAGTCTAGGAAACACCTGAAGGAATTCAAGATCACCCTCTATGAAATCTAGGGGTCATATCCATGTATCAACATATGACTTCTTTTTTACTTTGAGCCATAGCTATACATTTCTTAATCAACTACAACTACTATGATGTCTCCTGAATGAGACTCGGTCCCAAAAGCTCTGACTCACCCGCATATAACCAATATAGAGGTGATCTACAAGGTCTTATATAAAGTTCCTCATATATTTCCATATGTATAGTTTTCTGATAACTGTTGTTATATGCGAACTCCACTAAAAACAAGTGCCTCTCCTAAGAACCACCAAGGTCAACCACACATGCTTGTAGCATATCCCTTGACATCTGTATGGTACGCTTTGACTTCCCATCTATCTATGGGTTGAAGCCCATACTTAACAAAACCTATGTAGTATGTTTTTTCTGTATGCCCTTCTAGAAGCGTGAAGTAAAATGTGAGTCACGATATGAAACTATAGTCCGTGGAACCCCATGCAAAAAAAAACAATATATCGTACATACATTTCTCCCAACTGTTCTATTTTAATGGTTTCCTTGATAGGAAAGAAATGTGCTAACTTAGTTAGTAAATCCACAATGAACCAAATAGAATCATTCTTCCTAAGAGTATTTGGAAGTCCTACCAAAAAATCCATAATCATCTCATCCCACTTCCATTCCAGAATAGACAACATCTGCAATAGACCTCTAGGTTGTTGATTTCATTTCTTTACCTACTTACATGTGAAACATCATTTTATGAACCCTGCTATCCCCTTTTTCATGCCAGGCCACCAAAAACTTTTTTCATAGGTCATGGTATATTTTTTTCACCCTAGGATCTATCTCCCACTTTAAAGAATGAAATTCTATCATGAGTTCCTCTCGACTACTCATAGTAACAACAACTTTTATGGATCATAGTAGTCGAGAGGAACTCATCTTCACTACTGAAGATAGCAGGGTTCTATCATGAGTTCCCCTTTCCAGGTGTATATTTCAGTTCAAAATCAAAGGACTGAATATACTCTACCCATCTTCACTACTGAAGATTCAATTAAGGTTGTGAAAATATAATCCTCAAGCTACTGTGATCCATAAAAGTTGTAAATTTTTCACCCAAAAGGTAGTGGCTATAACACATAAGAGTATAAACCACTATTGAAAACTTGAGTTCATGCATAAGGTAATTCTGTTCATGTGGACTCAACTACCAAGACCCGTAAGCAATGAATCGATCCCCTTGCATCAACATAGCTCTGAGTCCAATCCTAGTAGCATCAAAATACACTATATACTCCTCACCAAATTCAGTTAAGATCAAAATTGGTGCCATTTTCCAAAACTTATTCAAATCCTATAAATCATTGTTGCATGCTTCTGTCCAATCAAACTTTATCCCTTCCTTTGTCAGACATGAAAGTGGTTCTTCCAATCGGGAATAGTCGTATATTAAACTCCTATAATAACTAGATAATCCCAAAAATATTCGGATATCAAAAAAATTCTTGGGTTATACCAAGAAATCACTGCCTACACTTTTTTTGGGTCCACTTCCACACCTTCTTCAGAGATTATATTCCCCAAAAAGTGTACCCTATCAATCCAAAACTGATATTTTGATATCTTATCATATATTTGATGCTATATCAGTATACCCAGGAAGATATCAAGATGTTGGGAATGATTTTCATGAGTCTTAGAGTACACCAATACATTATCCACAAACTCCACTTCAAACTGATCTAAATAAGGATTAAATATCCTATTCATCAAGGCCATAAATACTGTTGGAGCATTTGTCAACTCAAACGGCATTACAAAAAATCATAAAGGCCATAACTACTTTTGAAATTATTTCTTGGTATATCAGAGGTCCGAACACTCACCTAATGATACCTTGATCTCAGATTGATCTTTGAGAACAAATAAGCCCACTTTAGCTGATCAAATAGATCATCATTACGCAGAAGAGGATATCAATTATTTACAGCCATTTTATTCAAATTTGGTAATTAACACAAAAGCGTAATCTCTTATCAATCTTCTTCACAGACAAAGCAGGTGATTCCCAAGGTGACGTACTTGGATGGATAAACCCTTTATCCTCCAAATCCACCAACTATGTTTGGTGGAAGGACGTATTACTTACCACTCCCATGATCCAACAAAATACTTGAAAATCGGGCTATGAGCTCTTCTTGTTGTAGAGTAATTGGCCCATCTCTTCCTGCATAGATATCCCATTATCTACGATTAATATACTAGTCACATTTAGGATATACAAAGTTCACTCTCCTGCAGTAAAAATATATGTGGGGAAAGTATGAAACTACCAAGTCCATACTCATAATTAGGTCAAAGCCTGTTATATCAAGGACATAGATATCCCAAAGAAAACAATGTTCTCCAATCTCTAGAGAATATTCCTTGCATAAATGGACATCCCTAGATAGTGCTCCCAATGATGTATCGATATTCATCACCCCACTTATGGAATATGATGTGCCTGAATTGTGTATACTTTTTTATATATATTATTGAGTATTAAAACACATTTTCACCAAATAACTCCTTTTTATGGATAAAATGATTTATTTTGGTTTTCATGGTGAGTTTTAGGTGTTTCCTAGCCAAATACATAAATAAATAAGGGTAGGAACAAAAATTCCAATATACATGACATGTACTTCCTTGTTACACGTCATGTACTATTGCCCCAACACGGATCGACAAGATTGATTACAAGGATAAGTAGTTGACTAGAGAATACATGCTATTTAGTTTATTTCTACACACTTTGTCCTACCTTATAAAAGTAGGTTGGTGGATGAAGACAAGACTACACACCATGTGAGGTGGCACTACACACCGTGTACTTCCAAAAACTGACCGTTGGCGTAGTCAAGTCAAGGGAGGGTGTGTCCGCTTACCTACCAAACGAGACAACTTCACCAAAGAATGTTGACATAAGTACATGACGTGTAATTTTGGGTACACACTGTGTAGTTTATTTTTATATAAATAAAAGGGCAGTCCCTACAATGTCATGTGAGATACCTAGGGGAGGTGCTGCCACTCTTCTATTCAGAACTCTCCCAAATCCATTCTATTATTTTCTATTCCATTTTCATTTCTGTATTAGTGTAATTATTCCCATCCTCATATCCTCTCATATTCGTGGTAGGAGTTGAGTTTCAACTTAATCTACACACCGTGACCACAGTCATATGAGGATGAATTCCCTATGTTGGTGTTGTAATAATGTTGATGTTCTATTTTTAATTAAAATCATAAGTATTGTTTTTATTATGAAAATTGGTTTAGAATTTATTTAATAATTAATGTTTTACTCACCATTTGTGTTTTATCAGACCAAGAACGACACTAATGGAGAATACTAAAGGAGTATCAATGAGAGAATCCATGACCATTAGATGATACTGTTGCCACTTTCTTTTGGGATAGTAAACATAAAAATGTTTTAAATAATTAATTACTAGACCAAGGAATTAACTTTAAATCATGTAATTAATTGTTGCTGGACCTATAAAAAATTATTTATTTGAATCGTCACGGTAAACAATTTTCATTAATGAAGTCATTATTAAATAATGATGATGTTAACAAAACATGATCAGAATTATATCTCTGAAATTTTTTTCTTATTTATGTTCTAGTTTTTTTAAATTTAATTTTCATAAAATTTTTCACTTAGTAAAATGTTCCATTCACTCCTATTGTCTGCATAAATTACCAAAATTCAACAACTTTCACTAGTCCAATTTCTTTTCCATGTTCCCCATGGGATCGACCCTGACTGCCACTAGCTACCTAGAAGTTGGTTCAGAAGGGAAAAATCAGATTTTAATTTGGGATCACTCCTTTCAATGGGAGTGGTGACCTAATTTTAGTGCTTTTTCCAGGGACACAGAAAGAACCAGTGCACATCTGATTAAAAGTCAGTTTCCCCAGAATTTTTGTTTTTGTTTTTCTTTTATAATTTCTTTCTCTAGGGAACCTCAACCCCACATCCCATGGATTATTATCGAAATGTAGTGTGGTACAATTCACATGAAGAGGATTTTTATCTGCATGATCTAGTACTATTGTACCCCTACCTGAAGGAATATTATTCATATATGGATGATGGGTTCCAATATGAGGAATACCCTTACACATTCTTCATTCCATCCAATTATCCTCCTTTTCTGGAAATATGTTTTTGTAAAATTTAAATATTATTATCAATGTTGTAATACTTTACCATATTCTAGTCGAACCAACACGAGAGGTTATAGAGACTTTGTATTTTGGTTGAGAAATTTTCAAGGATAATAAATCATATGGAGATTTCGTTTGAGTTTGAGGATGAGTGTTATCATTTGGTTTCAACTAAGGAGTCTTGTTATGATGTGGCCCCCACAATTCATTCCTTAGAAATTTCAGAAGTTGATTTTAAAAACTCAACTTTAAAATACGTGATCACATCATGTCATGATTATGAGGAATGTGATAAAAATTTAATTTCAAGACCCTCAGTTGGCCATCAGCTTATTACAATGATTCACTGCATTTATTTTCAAGCACTTAGTGTTGAAAAGAATGAACCTAAATAGGTTGAGGATGTACCAGATCCAACCAAGAAAAACATCAATATTTAGTATCTACTGACCATGAAGTAGGCATACTACAAGTTACAACCCATACCACATGAAGGTGAGGAATAATGGAACCTAGATGAGGGTGCCAAACTTATGTGGTGGTTCACTATTTTAAAGAAACATACGACTTCATATTAAGGGTAAGTAACCCGAACTCAGGTCGAGACAAATACCTAAAACAATGGCACTTCCTAGGATACAACCTAGTATTCCATTCTTCCTCTTTGTTCCTTTTATGTTTTTAATAAACACATGACATGTATGTTTAGTCCACACACCGTGTACCCTCTTCTCCTCTGTCCACAGTTAAAATTAAGAACAAAATGACACTACACTCTATGTATGCACTTCACACAGCGTGTAATTTTCATTTTAGAATTTATTTTAATAAAAATATTTGTATAATTACATATTAGTTAAGTTTATAACCAGTGATGAGGCATGTGCCAATAGAAAAGTGTTAGAATGTATCTGAGACATTATTGGTTCGAATCCACACCTGCCTTCAGTACATGAATCATTCTTTTTGATCCCATGTTTAATTAAATAGTGTGTGAGGTATTTTTCAAAACAAAATATAAGATTTTATATATAAAATAAAACCAATGATGGGAATGAATCGGCTGACATAGTCATAACTTACCGATCCAACAGACCTGGGTTTGAATCCTGACAACCGACCCATTTTCATAATTTTTCATGTTAATAAAACCACGCTGTGTGCATTTTGGTATAATTCATGTGATGTATGTTTCCATTAATAATTTAAAAGATTTTCAAAACAAAAGAATACATGCTGGTGAATTTGGAAGATTGGTAGAGTCTCAGTCCCCAATTTCAAAAGACTCGGATTCGAACTCAGCTAATCTCCCTTCTTTATCCATAGTATTCAAATTAAAACCACATGCTATAAATTTTCTTCATCCTATGTAGAAATGTAACTATACTTTAAATATTAAAAGTAACTAAAAATGTGCGACATTATAGAATTTTATCTAGTGGTTGAGGGTTTACATTCAAAATTATTGATCACCGATTCGAATCACGCCCCTAGCACCGAACCAAAGGTTATATTTCTCCTTTTCCAATTTTAGAACACAAATAGTTTATTTCCCTGATAAATTATCAGTATATATTTATTTTTAGTAAATAATATATATATATTTAATATTAATTATTTTATAGTTTACTATAATAGTTATATTATACAATTTATTATGAAAAAACTCATACATGGAATGTATGCTTTAAGACACACCGTCTAGTTTTGGTATAAAGGCCAGGACCCTACCCCACCTCAGCTCATGTTGCCTGACCCCCCCTCCTCCCCATTTTCTTCCTCTAGAAGCTGTTCCACCTCCCTCACACCAATCTGCCTCTTCAAAGTGATTTTGGTTCAGATTTCATCTATATTTCATTTTTCAAATTAGGTGTGCCTTTATTAACTCTTTATTTCCAGGTATTAGTTTAGATTAGGTCAATTTCCTGATTGGACGACCATTCGACTTCCATGCATAGTACACGAGGTCCACGAAGAATACATGTTGTGTACTTCTTGTACACGGCCACACACACACACACACACACATTTATCATTTAAATTCTATATGGCGTGTCTGTTCGAGACACACCGTGTACATTGTCTTTTGGACCAGTCCATGTCTAGTGGCAAACGACCCCCAAACCATGTTTCCTTACATGATGTGTATGTTCGGTACATGCTGTGTCCCTCGTTCATTTGGAAGAAACCCATGTAGAAGAAGTACACACCTTTGCACCCTAGGTTCACACAAATGGAATGTACTCCCTTCACATGGCATGTATTAGGCTTTATTTCCCTACACGAGCCAGGCCATGTATGGTCCCTTACACAGCCACCATTCCCTGTTCACACACACGACATGTACATCTTTATACAAGCCCTATAATGGATTTTGCCATACATATGACAACCCTGATTTTTATTACAACTTAAACATGATTTATTACATAAAACTTCACTTGATACAACAAAGAAGACAGAGAGGTTTAGTGTATCTAGGGATTAGGATCATTACATAAAAACTTAAAACATGAAATACAACATCTTTATTGAAAACTTCCTTTACATGACCACTACATTCCTTCATACTTAGCATTGCATGGGATAACCTGAGGACATGCATAAGAAAAGGGTGAGCTATAAAGCCCAGTAAGGGAGTACACATGGAATAAAATGAGGAGTAAAATACATGTTAGATAATAGAAATATCAATAGAGAATAAGAAAAACATGAACATAAAGGCATGATAAAGCATGATAATCATAACATGGAAACGTGGCAACAACACTTAACATGGAATTAGCATGAACCAAGGCTCATTGCACATAGAGCATGAGTAAATCCTCATTGAACATAAAGCATGAGTAAACCCTAGTTGCACTTGAATTATCACGAGTCAACACTCATTGCACATGACATATCATGATACTATACTTTACCCAATGTATTGGAGCGCTATAAGGGCGCACCCTTCTTAAACATTTCATTTCATGCATAAGTGTGCCACATGGATCATAAAACATGGATTCATAAAACATAATAATTTATTCCATGATAAAGGAATGTGGAATTCATACATGAAACTTTACAATCAATAAGTAAATGTGCATAAATGTGAATACCATTTATGGAGAAATGGGCATGGTATTCACTATACAATGACATTGGCTTAGAAAATCAGAGCGATTTCGGCAGCATAACGGCATGACATAAGAATTGATAAAAATGGTTGATGAGAGAGAAATGGATTTATCATCATATTTATATGTAATGGATAGTGAGGAGGTCATATAGATACATGTTCCAACAATTTTAATGTAATTTAGATTCATGATACAAAATTATTGCTTGAATGTAAAAGAGGAGAGAGAAGTTCCTTTCGGAATTTCGGCATAGTAATAGGTGTACATGGGAGGAATTTAATGAGAGAGAAATGGTATCCCATAATTAAAACATAAAGAGGGAAGTATGAGGGAGGTGATAAACTATACCCCAACATTTATAATTGAAATTAAAAGGGCAAAACAACTTAAAGAAAATTGGACAAAAATGAGAAAGGAAGAAAAAACCCTTACTTGGAAGTGTGCTTCCAAAGGCTAGAGAGAGGCTTGTGAGAGGATTATTGGGAGCTTGGGACACCTTTGGAGGATTCTAGAGATATTAGGGAAGAGGTTGGACGAACTCCAAAGGCTTTGAGTGAGGAGGAAGTGGGAGCTTGGGTGGGTTTATATAGGAAAGGTGAGGAAATTCTTTATTATTTAGGTTGGGGACCCCTTATATTAAATTAATCCAAACCACAAACCATCCCATGGTTTTTGCCCATGATTTTTGGAAAATAGAAGAGGAAAATAATATTTTATAAGGCCAAGGTCGGAACTTCTTAAAATATCAGGGTTGCTTATGTGGAGGTGAGTTACACTTCCATGGAAATTAATTTAAAAAGACAAGGTGTTTAATAAGTCCCGAGGGGTCCATTAATGCTTTGAAAAGTAAGCTAAACAAACCCAAAATCACATTATTTTAATGTTAAAACATATATTGGACTAACATAAAGATTATAGTATTTTATTACATCACTATTGGGTCATTATGATGTCATAATACACATCATATATTTAAACGGTATTTAATTTTTACTCAAAAATTTGACTGTCTCAGAAAATTATGAAAAATTCACCATTTAATAATTTCGACGTCTTGATTCCAAAAATAACATTTATTTTATCTAAATAATTTTCTAAATATTTTAATTTTCACTTTTAAAATAAAAACTGACATTTATCAAAAATTCACGGGTTTTGACAAAAATGGATTTCAAACCATAATAAAAATTATAATTGCATTCATAAAATTACATGATCATATATATATAATAAAATTAATCTAATAATAATAATAATATTTTATTAAAATATTATTTAATTCAAAAATCTGTTAATTTAATAAAATAGATTTCTTAATTAAATAATAACTAAAACCACCATTTGTACATTAAAAACTATTTACAATGTATCAAAAATGACTAGAAATTATATTCATTATTATATAAAAAAATAATGTACACGAACATAGTACTACTTATTTGTTACATAACCCCTTAAAACAGCCACATAAGACCTAAGGGTAAGGTGTGCGATGGTGACATACTCTTAGGGTGGGTCGGATAACATCGCTCGAGTGGTAATTTCAATCAACTTCCACTTTTCCTGTATATGGTCATGTTTGAGCTTGACATGATGAAGCTCAGCTTGGGCTTGGTCAAGGGTGAATCCCAAAGACGCCACCTCTTTTCCGAGCTGCGACAAATGGGCTTCATATGGGGCAATTCTACTGGATGAGGTCATCGCTTCATTTGTCTGAGTAAAATGGATTTGTTAAAGTCCTATATTTATACTAATCATGTGATCACCGTTCAACCACTATATTAGCAACGTTCAAAATTCTTAACATAAAACCAAGGAATTTGACATTTTATATAAACATAAAGAGACATTTAATTAGATCAAGAGGGATTTCCATTAATGAAACTTGGGGTCGTTACAATACATGTGCCCCTCGACGTGTCTTTCCATAATACATAGGGTCATACCCCTATCATACTACATGCCATGTACCATAGATCCACATGAAATGTATTTTATTTTTTCTTATTTATTCTCTTTTCTTTCTAATTTTCCACATAATTTTCATATTTTATTTCTTTTAGATATGGCAGGTGATGATCCCGTGAGTGGGAGTTGGCCCGCTTCCACTACTGGGGGAGAGCGGCCCCCTCACTATTGGAATCTTCTTCAACATTCCGAGCAGCCCACATTAGACTTTATAGTTTCCCTGACCCCTGAGTTGGATGCTCTACCTCCTCTTCCAATTGATCCTCCCTCCTTGACCTCCGTCAGTCTAGTCGCTTCCGAGGCACCACTCCCTTCCCCCACTGCTCCTATTACGGATGTTTAGAAACCTACCCCAGTAGTTTAGAGCTCCAGTGGTGTCGTTCCCTCTACGAGACCATCTTCCAAGGTAGCTTAGGTATCCACTAATCCACCTACTAATAGCGTAGATGGCCCTTCTACCTCAGCACCATCAAATCCACCTATGCTCATACCACCAGTTCCCCACCATTAGATGCATCCCAACCTAATATTTCTTAATAGCCACCCTTCTTCCAATAGATTGCAGTGATTTTCATGGAGGATGATCCAGCTGAGTGCCCGCTTCTTGGATACTTACATTCCTTAGAAACTCAGAATCTAGAAAGTGAATGAGGAGCTTCTTGGCCACACTCATGTACTGGACATACTTTAGGTCAACAATCCTACTTACTGATATTTATTTTTGGAGCTTGTGGACACCTTTGAGTTCGATGGTCCCGCCTACCACCATATTCCCACATACACTTCTACTTTGGTTCTCTTTCGGCTAGGCGGCCACCAATTTTCACTGAACTTGGATGATTTTGGGTGAGGGTGTGGTTTCTACCCCCATCATTCTACCCCACCTTATGGATCCACCCTTAACTACCCTGAGTGCTCTGAATTCATCTCTATGTAGCGAGAGCTTGTTGGGCATGACCACAGGTACACCCCCACATCACAGAAGAGCACACTCATCATTTCCCCTTCCCCTTAATTTCCTTCACCAATGCTTTAACACTATTCTTTTTTCCTCACCAAGAGGATATGTGTGTGGTGTTTGTGTGGGGCACGAAGCTTCTTACCTATATCATCCATCATGATTACCCAGACCACCCCAATCTTTCCACTTTCAATTTCAATTTTATAATCCATTTATGTTAGGGAAACCTGAACGGAAAGGATTATTATTTTTAGAGTTCCTTTTATTTTTCTATTTTTAATTAATTCTTTAATTTCATCCCCTCCTTATGACTCACTTCTGTTTCCCCGCTTCCTCTTCTCCACATTAGTGTGGCACTTGGGGGACCACGTTCCATGTTATGTGTGGGGGAGTTATTCTATACTAAACTAGTATTTTCCTTAAACTGATATTGGATACATCATTAAAAGTTGAAATATTTTAAAAATGTGTGAATGTTTTGATTAATTATAATTATAAATAATAAATACATAAATGGTAATTTTAAAAGTTACATGCTTATTTTAATTTTAAAAGTATCTTTAAAATTATTACTGATATATTTTGATTATGGATTTAAATTGTTGGACATTTACATTTATTGGACTGATCATTTATACTCATGTCATAAACTGATTGACCATTTTTCCTTTATCATTCCTAAGAGGTATTCTAGGCCTTTTTGACATATTATTTCTTATACCCTCTTTCTTGAGAGATCACGAGGATATGTATAACTAAAAGAATTTTATAGCTTTTCTCCTCTAAAAATGAATATTTTTTAATCACATTAATATGATTGAGAAATATAATTGTTTTTCAGCCCCTTATTTACCTTGATACCAACCCTACATGTGATATTCATAAAACCCATAGAAACCATGAAATGCATTGTTAGGAATCTACATTACAATCCGATTTTTCCTTCCTACCCTAATCCTTTTATAATTTTTTCATGATTATTCATTCAAGATTTAAATGAGGGAGTTTAGTAATTCATGGTATATTTCAGTGAGCTATCATGAAATTATGTTTGGGGGAGTATGACTTTTATTTATTTGGTGAATAAGTGTTGCAAACCACGACTCATTGTATTCTTGGTGGATCCTCTATGAAAAAAAGAGAGAGAAAGAGAATTCAAAAACAAAAGGGACCTGATTCATTCATTGAACATTCTTGATGGTTGTGAACCCAGATTGGAAAGGGGGATTTATCATTATATTCTAAGAGCTCTTTTTGGGAATTCCTTTTAAGTTAACTTTATTTTGAATATCATACATTATTGTTTAAGAAGTTTTCCTCCTTTTTAGGCCTCTGAGATAATTTTTCACATGATTTCCTACCAACCCTTAGCCTGAGAAACATTTGAACCTTACTGAAAGTCCTCTGATTTTTGTGATTTAATTATCTGAAGTGGATAATGAGATTACTTGCATGATTATGGATATATGAATATACATTAAATTGAGGATAACTCTGAATAAATGATCTTTATTGATGATAATGGTACTTTCTTGTGAGGTAAATCATCAAGTGGCATGTTTATTTATTAAAATTTAAACAATATGGATGAAAGAGGATGTAAATTTTTAATTGAAGTATATATGAGGCATGATTAGAATATATTTGGAATTAAAATATGTTTTGTTTCTTTTAAAATCCCCTAACATTAATATAATATTTACAATTATAAATAGTTTAATGCTTCCATTTTTAGATTATGGATTATATTGATTTGATGTTGATATTTTTATTGAGGACATGAAAATGACTAAGTGTGGGGGAGTTTAAGGTTCCTGAATTGTGTATAATTTTTCATATATATTATTGAGTATTAAAACATGTTTTCACCAAATAAATCTTTTTTATGGATAAAATGATTTATTTTTGTGTTCATAATTATTTTTAGGTGTTTCCAAGCCAAATACAAAAATTAAGAAGGTTCATAACACAAATTAAAATATACAGGGTGTGTACTTCCTTATTACACACCATGTACTATTTCTCCAACATAGATCGGTAGGACCAAGTACATGCCCAAGTAGTTGACCAGAGAATACATGCCATGTAGTTTATTTCTACATGCAGTGTCCTACCTTCTAGAAGTAGTTGGTGGCTAAAAACAAGACTACACGCCATGTGAGGCGACACTACACACCATTTACTCCAACCAACCGAATGCCGGTGTAGTAAAGTAAAGGGTGAGTGTGGTCACTTACCTACCTATGAAGAAAAGCGCGCCAATGGGTGTTGATATAAGTACATGATGTGTACTTTTGGGTACACACAAGGGGAGTTACTACCGGTCTTCCATTCATAACTCTCCCAGATCTATTATATTGTTTTCTACTCCATTTACATTTTTGTTTTAGTGTAACTCTTCCATTCCTTGTGTCCTATTGTATCTATAGTAGGGGTTTAGTTTCAACTCAATCCACACACCATGACCATGGTCATAAGGGGCTGAATTACTTATGTTGGGGTTTTAATAATGATCATGTTATATTTTTAATTGAAATTCTAAGTATTGTTTTTATTATAAAAATTGGTTTACAATTTCTCCAATAATTAATGCTTTACTCACCATTGGTGTCATATCAGACCAATAAAGAAACTAATGGCGAATACTGAAGGAGTTGTAATGAGAGAATCCATAACCATTAGATGATCTTTTTACCGCTTTATTTTGGGGTATGGAACTTAAACATGTTTTAAATAATTAATTACCGAACCAAGGAATTAACTTTAAATCATGTAATTAATTTTTTTCGGAGTAAGAAACAATGATTTGTTTGAATCCTTGGGGTAAAAAATTTTCATTAATGAACTCAATATTAAATAATGATGATTGAAATAAAACTTGATTAAAATTATAACCCCTATACTTTTTTTATTCTTTTGTTTTAATTTAATTTTCATAAATAGTTTCACATAGTAAAATGTTCCCTTTACTCCTCTTGTCTAGATAACTTACCAAAATTCACCAACTTGCATTGGTCCAATTTCATTTTTGTATTCCCTGTGGGATTGAAACTGACTGCCACATGCTACCTAGTAGTTGGTTCAGAAGAAAACAATCAAATTATAATTTGGGATCACTCCTTATGATGAGAGTGGTGACCAGAATCCACCTCCAGGTTGAAGCCAATAACACAATTTGCAGATATAAAGAAATGAGAGGCACCTGTATCAAATAAGGTAGTAGCTAGAGTAAAAGCAACTAGAATAGCACCTCTCACTATCAATAGACCAACCTTGCTCTCCACAAGTGTAGGCTACATTGCATGTAACTGTCCTTCCCATCTTTCCCATGGTGTTTAATGAATCCCTTGACTGGAACCACTCTAGTGATACGGGCGGTCATACCCTGAACCACCACATCTACTACCTCTAATGTCTCTTCCCATAGAGTTACAACTACCATAACTATATGATGTAGAAGACCCCCTTCCCACAATCTAATTCTGAGCAGCTCCTCTCTCAGTACCAGCTTGTCGCTGCTTCCTGCAGAACTTATGTAGGTTCCCCATCTTTCCACAAAAACAACACTCCACTGGCGGTTGAGGACAATGTGTATGGTAGTTTCCCTACCCGCCACACTGGTGGAAAATAAAATGAGTAAGATATGGTGCAACTGTTCCTCCTAGCGGTCTACCATGATTTCCACTGTTTTGACTAATGTTCTCATAACAACGCTTCCTATTCTCATAAGGCACACTCGCTGATCATCCACTAACAACTACCTGTCCAGTCTTGGAATCCACTTTAATTCCTCCCTCTAAAATGAGAGCCTAATTAACCAATTTCGATAGTTTCATCAGCCTAAAGATATTTAATTGGGACTTAATTTCACATCTAAGTCTGTCCTAAAATCATTTTTCCAAAGAAGCCTCATATTCCGCCAAAGTTGGTGATAAACACTGTAAATATGTGAAACATTCAGCATAATCCTTTATTGACATTCTTCCTTAGGCCATATGCATAAACCCTGATTCCTTCTCTTGTCTTAGCATATCTGAATAGAAGTGCTCCAAGAATATCTCTAGAAAGTCCTTGCATAACATATCATCAGTCTATCTAGATCGTACATGAATGTCCCACCATCACGTCGCTGATCCCTGTAGCATATAAGAAGCCAACTTGAACCTCCTCCTAGCCAAAGTCTTCAAATGGCCAAGTATTGTATCTATTGATTCAATCTAGAATTCAGATCCCTCTGGTCCACCCTCTCTAGTAAAAGTAAGATGGTACTACAGTTGAAACTCCCTTGTCAACTCAAACATGGTTTTCAAAACCTGACTTGGGACTCTCTAAATGAATTGCACTAAACAAGAAAAGTTCCCTTAGAATTGTTACCCTTCCACCTCAGTGTTCACCAATAGTGCCTCAAGTTCCCCATCTAGAACATTGTTCCAGGCCATACCCCTCGGTCTCTCCCTCTTCAAGCATCATCGAGGCATATTTCATAAAAACCAAACACACATATTAGGTCTTATAACAAAAACTTATAATGTTTACATACGAATAGAAACTAACAAAAAAAGTTTCAACATGTCCTTTCCCCTTTTTTCTATCCACACGGTTAACACCCAGGCCTTATCACTACCCTTAACCATCACACTCCTAGGTCTTGGTTAACAAGGTTACATACATTCTCATTAATTAATTCAGCCATTAATTAATCACATTATCTCGAATTAAATAATTCAAAAATTAATTAATTCAGAATAATCATTTCATCAATCAAGGTTCTCATTAGACACCCATTTATTATCATTTTTTCATCATTATTTCAATCTCACAATAAGAAAAAACAATTCAAGTTCAACAACTTACCCATAACCTATTTTCCCTTAACTGTATAGAATTATGCATGTCACAAAAACTACGAGTGCCTAGATTGATGCATGAAGACTCAATTATCACGCCTCTTATGGCCATGAATCAAAATTCAGTAACTATAAAAAAATATCACATCACACCACAAGTGCATCACCTAAGTTGAAATAATATCCAAATGTAACAACAAACAATAATCACAAAAATCCCACCCTGAGTACTCGGATTTCCCCCATACATGGGTTTTCAACTCCCATGAATAAGATCATTACCAAGCCTAAAATATTCCTAGTCTCCTATCTAATTTTTCAAAAATAGTAATACCAAATAAGAAGAAAGAAAAGAAAACACCTATGAGACCATTTTTGTGACATCTTGACCCAAGTTCCACTAAACGGTGCCCTGAGCTAGTTGGACACATGCCCATAAGAACGCATCCTCGTATGCCAGAGGGTGATGACTAGAAGAGATTGTCTAGTATGTAAGTCTTGGGGAGACTATAATATCTTTTATCAGAATAAAACACGAAAAAATGAAACAATAATAACCATGTGTATAATCATATAAATAACCAGAACAATACCATGTCATAAGATATTCAAAAAAAGAAAATAAAATACTCAAATGAAAGGTAAAACATGCAATTATAATGAAAATGTCAAGTGTCTACAATGAAAAAAATTAAAGGCATAATGAATCCTAAGATTTTCTCAAACCACATTCAGTTCCCTCTCCCATGCTCTAATCCCAAATAACAACCTTTCCTAGGGCCTTTCCCTTATCATGTTATATAACAACTAAGTCTACTCAAGTTCCGATCAGGAGGCCCAAATAAGGTGTGAGTATAACTCAGTAGGCCACCACTAAAAATGTTTAAAATGATTCCAGTCAAAATATAGTGTATGATTTTTTTGAAGAAATAAATACAATGCATAATTAAATAGTTATCCCATTGTCCTTTAATATTTAATAATCACATTAGGCCCAGATTCAGTTCATGTTTACTATTTGAATAATAATTCATTTGGTATTGAACCTCATGTCA
Organism: Viscum album; assembly: GCA_963277665.1. Lineage (NCBI taxonomy): Eukaryota > Viridiplantae > Streptophyta > Magnoliopsida > Santalales > Viscaceae > Viscum > Viscum album. The sequence continues at coordinate 1,134,902,953 of OY728164.1, read as the reverse complement.
ATAACCCCAATCCTCATTTAGTGTAGGTCACCATGCCTAAAAATCCATATCTAATTCAGTGTCGGTATTCATGCCTAACACCCCATATCTCAAGCTTGGATAACTATTGGGGAGGAAAGCCATGAACATTTCGAAACATCTAATCGGTCTAGAACTACATGTATAGAACAATTAAAATATCATCCATTTAATCATTTTTTAATTCACAATAATTATCCACATAATTCCATTAATAATTCAATGATTAGTTAAAAATTTCAAAGGAATTTAGTTAACTCAAAAATTAACTAAGAACACAACTCATTAATTAATTCATCAATTAATTAATCAATCAACAAAATTCTCATTCCATAATTAATTCTTCACAATTCATTATCCATATCAAATCATGACTTATCATAAATAATTCTCTCAATTAATTATCTTTAATCAACATCATGGAACATAATTAATTATCACAATTAATTATCTTAAATAGATAAACATCAATTCATAATTAATTTCCCCTAATTAATTAACTTAACATAATAAATTCAATATCTCAATTACAATATCTCAAACTATAACCAATATCTAAAAATATATCTATTTGGGAAACGCCCCTTCATTTGTTTTGTGATTCATTTATCAATTATTCACCAAGGCAATCACAAGTCAATTACATATTCCTAATTTCTCCAATTTAGGAAATCAAATTTCAAGGGAAGCTAGAAAATTCATAAAGTCACATTAACATATCAAATTCACAACTATGGGGGTTCTATTTAGACCACCTACCTTAGGATATTGACGGATTTTAGCCCAACATAAATCCCCAAAATCTGAGTGGTACAACGTTGTCAATCAAGATCCTGATATAAATCCCTAAACCAAAATTAATATCAAAGGAATCAAGATCATGAAAATCAAGATCTAGATCCACAATCCTAGATCAATATATCAACTCATAGGTTTAGATCCATGGAAATGGTAGAGCTTCCATGAAAAGATCAATGAAATATAGAGGAATGATTGGGAGAAGCAATAAGATGAAATCCAATTACCAGGTAGAGATTGGATCTTCAATCTGGTATTTCTATCTCGAAGAACGATGTTTAGATCACCATGGAATCCCTCACAAAGTATCTGGGATCACCTATACATTTTCAATCCCGATCCAATGTCAAAATATGGGAGTTTTGAGGGGTTCAGGTGGTTTTAAAATATATTTTTGGATAACAAATCCCACAAGCATGGTTTCTTGGGCAAGGGTGCATGGTTAGGGAAAACTGTGCACAAACTATGAATACCTCTCTGTCTAGGTTTGTATGTTTGGAATGGTTTGTTCATTCCATTTTTCAAACCATACACAAACTGTGCGTACCTCTCTGTCCAATTTTTTATGATTGGCACAGTTTCGTCGCACGGTTTTTCAAAATGTGCGTAAACCGTACATATCCCACCATCTGTTATTTTTTCTTAAAAGTTCACCCAAACACACTCCAATCCACTAATCTAAAAAAAAGGTACTTAAAAAAAGTTACCTAAAAATACGCTCTATAAGACTCCATAAAAGGCCAGTATCTTTCAATAAAACACCATACACACCCTCTTTCCTATCAAATGGGATGTCAATGTATCACCCGTATGTACGTAAGACTTATCATCTTCACGTAGAGATATAATTGATTTTCCATCACCATAGTTCATGAAAAATTATTATGATACATTAAATTTATATAAATTATATTTATTGTATAATTATACTTATGGAATTGTAATATCACTTCTACCTTCTTACCTTCTAATTCATTGAAAAATAATAACGTCACTTGTGCATATGTGTCAACTAACACCTCCACAAATCAACGTGATTCATTTTTTATTTCAATTTTACATGGAAGGTAATAATGATAGATTTAATTAATATAAATTTTGAATATTATTTAATAATTATTAAATAAGTTATAATTATTATTTACCTTTTTTTATTTATCTTTCTAAATGTGAAAACAATATTCATGCGTACGTTCGTCCTACCGTCTCCCTGAACGGTGTAATTGATTTTTCAATATCTAAATTTTATGGATAAATCTAAATATATACCTTGATAATATATTATTTTTAAATAATTATTAAAATCACGGATATGTTGGAACCATAATAAATGTACAAGGACCAGAACTACCGAACTGGAATACTCTTGATAAAAAAACAATTAACACTCAGAAACGTTAATTTTAATAAGCATTTATTAAAAAATGGGTGTAGAAATGTTAAAAAGAGATAATATATGATATTATATGTATTTAAATTATTTTTTAATATAATTATAATAAATTTTAATTTATAATATAGGATTTTAGAGTGTTTTTGAAGAATGTGGAACTTGAGGTAAGACATCTTCATCTGACTTTTATTTTCATGAGACACATGCCATATTCACCACTTGATTCTTTTATATGGTGTATATAATTTATATGAATGTATTTTATTATGATTATTATATAATTTAAGGGGATTAAAATATCCATATAAGGTTATTTTCTTCATGTATCATATGATTCAAGTTTTACCAATGAGGTAAGTATTTTTTGTTATAATATCATTATTTAATGAGATTGTTTATGATCAAGTTTTTGATGATGAATTATCATGATCTACCTCTAAATAAAATAATTAATTATATTAACCTCTTTTTATTTATTGATAATATATTTTTTCCTTTCATTTTAATCACTTTATGTACTCAATATAGTGAAAGAATGTTTTTAATGAAAACCTACTTTATTTCTCTCTTCGGGTGAAAATATGTTTTCTTATATATCCATGTTTTCTAAAATTGTTTTCAAGAATATTTTTTAATATTATAATATGAATATTTGAATTTATTTTTATCCATTATTTACTTTATTTACAAAATATTTTAAAATTAATCTTCTTTTCATTTTTCGAATTGGGAACCTTTAAAATTTTTACAATAACATTAAAGAATTTTTTTCATTTAACTTATAGAACATGAATATAATTTCCTCCCATCACGATTGCTCAATATTGAAAATATTAATTTATATGTTTCTAAGGCTAATTTTTAGGAAAATTATTTTTTACAATATTTTTTGAATTATTAGTTTTTGAAAAGTGTTTTTCTATATGGAATGGTTATTTTCCACAAGAATGTTTTAATGATCATGTAATGGTATTGATATTCATCAAATAAAATAACCCCTTATTTTACTTATTATTTAATGGGGATATTATCCAAGGATACCATATTTAATCTTTATTAGGATTGTTTTTTATGATTAAAATATGTTTATGGAGCCCAGTCCTTCTCCTTGTGTAATGATATGATAAAAGGATAAGATTTTTATGAAATCCATTTATGTTCCATGGGTTATGATATGAAAAAATAATTATGAAACACATTTTTTATAGGATATGTTATTATGAATGTTTTATTACCTTATGTCACAAATATTTATGATTTTCATTACGTGATGGGTGATATTGGAATTATATATCCCTTAAATTCATTTACTAAAGATGAATAACCCATGATATAAGTATGTTTTATGTAAACCTGATTTTCTTTTCACAATTTTATCCATGGACCTGGATTTAATGTCTATAAGTTTATGTGTTTACTTGAATTTCCTTTTCATAATATTATTAATGGAACTTTTATCATGTCTATAATTTTATACAAGGGATTTATTTTATATCCTTAACATAATTAGTGAACCTATTTATATTTAGACATGTTCAAAATGTTATAAGACTATAATTTTTCCACATTACTATGTTCATTTTATGCATTTGGGGATCTTGTTCTTTGATTAATTTATGATACATATCTAGTAAACTACTATGATTTATTCCAAGGCTCATGATTATAATCCATGATATATTGTGTATGATTTTTAAACGTCATGATCAAGTTATTATACCCCTATACTCATATTATACTTAAGAGATCATTGGTATCTATCGTGTCTACCATTATTGAGAGTATGAACACTCTGTTTCTTATGTTTCGTTTCCCTAATTTATAAAGAATATTTTCAGTATGATTTGTCTAGAGGGGTGCTAGTTGTGAAGAAATTAACCATAGACTCTTATGAAATAGTTGTTTATGTATCAATTTTTATAATGATACTAGAGCTATATGATTTTGGCATGGTTCATAATGTTATATAATTAATATTTATCTATTAAGATGTAATATATATGTATGAAAAGTATGAGTAACTATAGTTGGTATCATATAGAGGATTATTTATCCTTTGTAAACTAGTATGAGGAAACCTTAGTGAGAACCCCGGAGACAAGTCTATGTATTAGATAACATCCAATAGTTTTGGTAACGATCATAAATGAACTATGTTAAACCTAAGGTTTCATTCATTGAAATTAAGGTGTCATAATTTGGATGTCCTATAAATGATTTTTCATGATTCCTTACTTGGACTATTTTTTATCACACTATGATTTATGGTTTTGTCCAGTGGATGGAACTAATAGGATTCGTTTTAACACTAAAAGACAAAGGAATTATTTTCCTCATGAGGAACTAAATGAAACGAGAGATGGAATGTGAAACATTGTGATTATAACTATTCATCTACCTTATTATTTAATTAACAACTTCTACATAATTTATTTTCCTAACACACCTAATAAGAGGAATATTGAATTTACCAAAGACTATAGTTGGAAAACAATTCATCTTCCTAAAAGCCTAGAATATGTGAATAAGCACTCAAAGTAATGTACCAAGGGTATGATATTATATTTTTTGTATATAAATTAAGGGCATAAATATACTAATTTATGAGGGAAAATAAAAATTTTTATGATTAAAAATTTAATTCTATACTAAGGTACTATTTATTGTTCAATGTATCATGTTTCTTGAATATGGTTATTATAAAAGAGAATTCCCAAATTCAAGGGTTAACTCATAGACCGAGGAAGTAGGTATGCTATTCCAATAATTTAAGTAAAATTATGGAAGTGTTTATTTATCAGGATTAAAAAATTATATTAATTATACTTTGGATAGAATATTCATGAAACATAAAAGTATTGTTTAATAATAGTTTTCTATAAGGATTTGAAAAAATATATTGGATGGTACCAATAGAAAAGAAAATTGATATTTTTTAGTTCAGATAATGTGAATATTAAAATTCATGGGATTGTATTGGTGACCTTGTAATTTGTTAATGATTTTATAACAAAATGATTTAGTCCATATTCAATGAATATTGTTATATTTTTGGATTTATGAAATATATTTAATTTTCCATGATGTTATTTAAAGAATAAGGAATGTGTCAATTTTTTTTAAGTATAAATGTTTTCATGTGATGTTAACTTAAAAATTACGGATACCATCATGGGTTTATAAGTTTTTCGTCGGTCATTATTTCAAAGGCATTGAAAACCCTTTTTAATGTTGCAAGTGACTGAATTTTGAGGTTATTTGAAACATTTATTGGGTTTTAGGAAGAATTATTTATTGAAGTTTAAATAACCATTTGGGTTTATATATGATTTGATGTTGAGATAATAATTGTCTATTGGATAGTGGGATATAAATAATCTTGATGATTGAAAAGTTATTCATTGAAAGGGAGAAATTTTGAAGATATTTATGGTCAATCTAAGGCTTACATTTTAGTTTAGTATATAAATTAAATTCATGATATTTTGGTTATGTTTACTACATTATTAGATTATATAGTGATTTATAATGGTCATTAATTATATTTTAGAAGTGGTTTCATTAGGTTGAGGTATATGTAACCATTAGTTTTAGTAAGTGATTTTACATGAAATATTATTTGGTTAGAATGAAATTATATTATTGAAGATATAAGATGAAGGGTATGATATCACTTTTAAGTTTAAAACATTATTTAATGTTAAGGTCATTGAGGTAATTTGGGATATAGGATTATTTATTGAGTCAAACCATGGGAGTTATTATTAAGGATTTGGATATTAATATTGTATTTATTCATATGAAGGATTATTAATTTTAAGAATTGTATTACTATATGATAACCATTTTTAGTTTTGATTAGAGCCTAGATACATAAAAAATATTTTGGAATACTTTTTCAGTCAGTTAGAAGTTGATTGTAATGATTTAGGCATGAAAAATTCATCTTGAATACTCAATTTATGGAGCAATATATGGGATTGTTGTAAAAATCTATTAAAGGGTGAAATTATACTTGTCCTGTAATTTTTTTATTATGTTAGTAGTCTATATGGTAAAGGTATTCCCAAACTCTTGGAAAATTATCTTGATTTTTTTGTCCTATTATATTCAGTTTTGATTAATTAGTGGTATTTTCCACATCTCATCGATTTATTGTTCTATGATCATTAACAGTATTACGATTATTCACTTTATTGTGATCACTTTTCTATGTTAATCTCCACAATTATATGGATATTATATTTTTCTTCTATGTCAATATTTTAACCTCCCACTAATTTCCACCTACTTGTAAACTAAGATATGTGTTATTCTAGATGACATTCATATTTCTCTTTCCCTCATTTCAAGAGAAAGTTTTATTAAACTTTTTTATACGGGTTTCACATATCTAACCCTTAATTACTAATCACACGTTAAAATTTTGAGGACATAATTTATTAAATGGGGTTGAATGGAACACCCCAATATTATAAAATAATAACATTATGTTTGATAGCGTATACAATATTAAACACTAATCTTAACAAAACAAAAAAATATTATATTGGACCATTATAACCTAGCTGTTGAATTAGAGGGTAAGAATAAAAATGAAAACATTATAATATATATATATATATATATAAATTTCCACCAAATAAAAGTTCATTTATTAGTTCTTAAGAAATAAGAACTCAAATTTTATGTGAAGTTATATTTTTCTTAATAAACACATTTCCTTCAAAATTATTTATATTTTTTATGAGATTATATTAAATATAAATTTTTATAGTTTAATAATTTTATTTTAAAAAATTAACTTCGTTTTTGAAATCATCATATCAAAATTATATTAGGGATAATTTATAGGATTTTTATGAAAAGATTGATTTTTCATTGAATAATGAAAAATACTGATTTTTATTAAAAATTATATTTTTATTTCAAGCATGTAAAATGTTCCATTTATTTTAAAACAGTTTAATTTTAAAATTATATCTATATATTCAAGTACATTATGATCAATTTTGTGTTTCAATTTGGTATAAAAACATTTTTATATATAAAAGACATTTTTCTCAGAAACTATTTTTGTAACGACCCAATGTTTTTCAATGGAAATTCCCTTCTTATATTTATGTCATAAAAACACAAAATAATGAACTAGTAAGTGATAAGTGACCTTTAAACATAATTTTTTTCACCCCTATGTTTGGAATTTTGAAAATCAGACACACACGGTTGTGTTCAAGATGATTTTTAGAGTCTAATGAAACAAAAATAATTTTTGGTGAATAGTAAACTACCCTTATGAATAGTAACCTATCCTTATGAATAGTAATATTACCCTTATGAATAGTAAATAAGAGTAACATTAACTATGAATAATAAAATAAAATTTAGACATCATAGAAAGTGACAATTTGACCTTAGTAAACGTTTTTGGTATTTTATAAGTCATAAATAATTAATTATAATTAATTAACTAATTTAAAAGAATATTTATCTCCCTAAAATGTATTTATAAATTATTGAATCAATGTATAATAGTTTTTAGATAATTTTATAAGTCCCTACGTAATTTTTGAAAGCGCTATAAAATCATTTTTAATCTTAAAAACTGTTTTTTAAGTAAATTGTGATTTTAATTAAATATTAAATTAATAATATTTAAGAAATATATTTTTGAAAAATGGACTTCATTTTTGTATTCTACACGTCTAAAAATGGTTGGGGTAAATTTTTGGGATTTTTCTGAGAAACTTGAATTTTTGGTGAATAGTAGAATACATTAATTTACCATATAAATACATTTTAATTAAATCCCACTATTCCTGACATCACAAGTGATGTAAGCACCCAAATCCCAAACTCACATTCCTTATTTACTATTATTGGTCATACAAGACTCACTATTCCTTGTCTTAGGTGAAATTAATAAACTAATCAATTTTATATTAAGGAAACCCCTCTCCCCTCCTCTATAAAAGCCACCCTTCACTCCCTCTTTTCCTCACACCTCTCAAGCTCCAAGACTTCTCTAAAATATGCCCAAACATCTTTCCTAGCCCCTCCCCCACGTCCAAAAGCTGCTGGTCTCATCAAAAGACCAAGACTAGCTTCCTCAAGGAGGTTCTCAAGAGGAAGATTCTATAGGTAATTTCTCTCCCTCTTCTCCTTTAATATCCTTTCAAGTACAAGTTCCTTTCTTGATCTCTCCCCAACTATATTCATCCAAATTGTGTTTTAACTCCAGTATTATACATATAATGTAATTTTATGATTCTAATGTGGTATTATATCACCCCACACCCTTTCCTCCTACCTTTTATTTTATTAAAGAGAATGTTGTTCACGAGGTGTTAATTTATCACCTTCAAAAACAACATGCTCTCTTCTTCCATTTCTACCTTCAGATATGGTCATGAAACCATTTTTATGGTTGAAACAGAATATTTTATATGTATTATGTTCTATTTGAAGTTCTGGGAATAACCTATGGCCATATTACTAAGTGAAAAGTTAAAACAAGTTCGTTGTGATCCAAAAAACCGCTCAAATTAACCCAAATAACCATAATTAAATTCTTATCTAATGATTCGTCCACATGGATCTAATATAATTCATTATAAATATAAGGCCCCAGCCTTAAACCATACTTAATATTGAATTAAATGAGTAATTCACATTGAGGATATTTTCAGGTTTAGAGTTTTAGAGAATTAGGACATAACTATTACATCTCAAAAGATTACAAAGTAGTCGCTTCTACTAAATTTCCATAAAATAAAAACCCTTAAAAAGAAACATGTATAGTTCCATGTTTTAGGTAGCATGAATTTCCCTTGATCCCATCCTTGACCCTATTCCACGCTACGTCCTGTGAAAAACATTTCAATAACTTGGGATGAGCATAAGAAGCTCAGTAAGGGATACACAAAGAATGAAAACAGTTAGTTTTTCAAAACAACAAGTAAACCATGAATACTTTATCAATGTAATACTTTTCACCTTCATGAGGTAGTAAAAACTCTTCACTGAAAAAAAAGTATCATTACTTACCTTTTTGTAACCAAAGGATTACCATAAAACCCATATAAAGAACACATAACATATATAAAGGTAACTTGGGACATAAACATACTTAAGTGGAATAACCATACGGTCGACTCCCACACATATCACTTAATGGAATAGCCATATGTCCAATTTCCATACATACTTAATGGAATATACATACGGCCGACTTCCATACCCAATGCATTGGAGGTTATAACGTAACCACCCGTCCTGGTATTCACGACACCACCCGTCATATGGTTTATAACGTAACCACCCGTTAAAATGTCCAAGTACCAATATAAAATCATAAAACATAAAACCAATATAAAGGAATGATAACATTTCCACATTTCAATCACAATATATCATAAATATATTGACATAATAAAATACTTTATCAAAACCATTTTCAAAACCATTTAAAACATTTAATAAAGAGATTTTTGAATCAAAGTGTCCCATACCACCTTGAAGTTTAAAATTTTAAACCATTAATATCCATATAAATAAATCCTTAAAACCATTTTGAAAACATGGATATTAATAATAACAATTAATGAAAACATTTAAAATGACATTTTGGTTAAAGGGGTTTTACCAAAATTAGAGACACTTGAATACAATAATTGATGAATAACATTTAGTCAGAACTTTCTAATATCATGAGAATAAATGGATTCATGATATTATACTCCAAAGGATAGTATATACAACATATAAGAGTGAATTGGTGCATAACAACAATGAACCCTCATTAGAAATGTCAAATGTGATGAAATCCCTTATAAATGAGGTATCCTTAAATTAAGGACAAATCAATCTCAAAAATATGTGTGACAAATAAAAATACACCTAATATAAGTGGATATTAAGTGTAAAACAATAAAAGGTCATTCACACATATTCAATGGATGAAATATTCAATGACTACATGTTGATCCAAAGAAATCGAAATTTGGTTAAGAAGTTCCCTTGACAGCCTAACGGCGTCACCTCAAAATGAGTTGATGAGAGATAAAAAGTGTATCTCATCACTTGGAAATAAAAGTTACATCACTAAGTATATATGAGAACATATCCCAACATAACAATATGTAAATTAAAAGACCCAAAAAAAGAAGTCTTTTAAAAAAAAGAGGGTGAAAGGTTCCCTTACCGACATGGGTATCTTTCGAAACATACGCCTCGTGAAAGAAGGACAATACAAAATTGGTGTAAATAATCATAAATGAAATAATATTACACAATGAGTAAAATAATGGTCAGTACATACACCACTCAAAGGAAATTGTGTCAAATGTAGCATAAATCTCAGGGGAATAAAAGTGAGATGAAAAATCTCTTACGAAAACTCGGCAGCCTAACAGCGCCACTTAATACTTCCAAAAATGGATTGATGAGATCAAATAGGGTATCTCATCACATTACAACAAAATTTACAGCAAGAGGAATATAAAATAACATCCCCCATCGTAACAAATAGGTGCTTAAAATAAGTGACATAAAGGGCAGTACATAAAAAGAAAGAGAGAGGTTAGATCTCTTACGAAAATTCGGCAGCCTAACGGCGCCACTCAAAACTTCCAAAATGGATTGATGAGAGAGAATGGGGTCTCTCATCACATGAACATAAAAATTACAGTAAGTGTAATATATAATAACATCCCAATAACAAGAAAGATTATCTTTAGAGGTAATGACATAAAAGAGTGCACTTATAAAGAAAGAGAGTTGTAGGATCCCTTACCTCGGGTCCGACTTGACTCGATAGTTCTTTAACATCCTGAATAATAAACTTGAGTTAATTTATACTTCCTTAAGAACCTTTTTCAAGTTCATTATTCCTTTTATATCACTTATTACCATTTCATAAACATTATGTAATCACTTAAGTTAATAATATTTGTTTTGCCGATATTTGGTTCTTAAGTCAAAAGTGGACTTCTTACAATTACATGTTTTTCATGTGGCCAAAAGTTTATTATATCCATAATTGTACTCATGATGTAGATATCATATATGTCATATATATCCAGTACATGCATGAATTTATAACATTACATAATCATTTATAGGTAAGAAATTAAATCCACCGTTCATGGAGACGGTAAGTCGTACGTACGCATGAACGCTACTTTCATTTCTTTGTCATATTAATGGAATTAAAACTAAATGAGAGGTATGTATATTTTAATTCCAGAATTATATTAATCATTTAGATATATCATTAATTATATATATCCATTATATACATGTACTTTTAATAGTATATTACATTTGGGGATAAGAAATGAAATGCACCGTTCATGGAGACGGTAAGCCGTACGTACGCATGAACGCTACTTTCATATCTATCTCATACTTTAATGGAAAGAAATAATAATGATATAGAGGTATATTATAATTCCAGTATAACATAATATATAATAACTTTAAATCCATCCTTTACACGTCCCACATATGGCATTAACGAATCACATCACTTTGAGGGGGCGGTAGTCCGCACTTCCTAAAATGAAGATATCGCGTATACCCATAATGAAAGCCATAAAGGTAAGACACAAATGAAAAATACAGAAGCATAAGTAAAACATAAAAATATTATATATCATATATAAAAATAGTGACATCATAATGGCCACCTTTGAAGGTGTTAAATGAGTATTGAACAATCATCGTTTCGGGAGGCACAATTTCGCCATCCACGGAAACCGTATGTTATTTAACCATTTGATGTAGTTGTGTGAGAGTGTAGCTCGAATAAATCATATAACAACATCCTAGTATATTTAAGATACTGGTGTTGTTACAAAAGAAATAAATAAAGAGAGTTTAGGGGGTTGGAGAAGCAAAATAAAACAAATGAACATGAGAGAATGAATTACCTTTAAAAGTGTAACTCCTTTTGATTTGAGCCTAAAGGATTCCTTTGAAAGGATTCTGCCCAAAGGGAATCCTCTAGGATGAGGATAGGGATGTGGAGAGAGTAAATGGGCAGGGGTTGGCCGAGCCAAAGGCTTGAGGAGTGTGTGAAATGAGTTAGAGGTGGGGGCCTTTTATAAGAGGAGAGGAGGGGCACTTTTGGAAAGTAAAGAAATATTACTTTATTTGAAAATGTGTTTCGGTTTTAAAAGGTCCCACATTGATAGAATTCGTGGATAAGGTGATAAGGGTTCTAAATCCACTCATACAATTGGTTTTGGACATGTGTAGCTCATATATTTTACATTATCTTTCCATTTTATTTAAATCGTCAAATAATGATGTCATCGCTGCATCATTATTATGTCATAAATAATTTAATTCATTTAATGTATAAAAATTATAAAAAAATACTATGATGTAGGAAATCTTTTTAGCTTTCCAATGACTATTTATAATCAAAAATATGATCTTTATAACCCCGTGTAAAAATTGTTTTAGTAAATCATATTATGTTTGTGTCATTTTTACTTTTACATTAAATAAAAAGTTATTTATGTCATTTCCCAACCAAAGTGTCTCCATGAGGTCCCCAAGTTGACCCATGGCTTGTCTTGGTCGGCCATGACACAACCAATGAGGGTATGACATGTTTCAAGCTCATCTTATTTTATTAAAGCATTATTTTTATCTTAAACTACACTAATTACCACTAATCGCGATTAAGAACTTAATAAGTTACTATTCACCAAAAAATTATTATAATCTCATTGAACCACATTTTACTTCTTAATGACAACCATGTATGTCGGATTTTTGAAATTCAAAACACAATGATGGCAAAATTTCATTTAAATGGAAAATCAGTCTTTATAAGTACCACTTAGTGGTTTCACTATTCATCAAAAATTGAAGTTTTTCAGAAAATTACCAAAAATTCACCCTAAGCTATATTTGATATTCTGAATTCAAAAATGAAGTCTATTTTACAAAATTCAAAACATATAAGTCACATTAATTAATTTAATAATTAATTCCCGCTGTCAGAGCGAATAACGTGTTTTTATAAAACAATAAGTATCAAAAGATTGGCACCAGTTTAAGTCTGATTTCAAAGTGAAATTGATTCCAATGACCACCATTGGATTAAATGGTAAAAATATATTCAGATTACACATTAAGACCAATTCAAAAGACAATCTAATCATATAAATAAATTAGATTAAAAAGAGGTTTTGAATTTAAAATACAATATTTTACACTATTCATTAAAAAAATGAACTTTATCAGAAAGATACCAAAAATTTACACAAAGTAAATTTTGATGTCCCGATTCTCAAGAAGAGTTTTATTTGGTCCAATAGAATGTATAATATTGAACAAAACTATATTTAATGATGGTTCAACATCAAAAGGTGATAAGTGAACCTTTAGTGAAAACTAGGGCATTTACGCCTAAAATTGAATTCTTTCTGTATTTTAAGCCATTATATTTTATTGGATAAATGTAAAAACATTTAAAAACATATATAATCATATTTTAGTTATTTCTATCCATTCCCGCCAATACAATGGCTACATGTTAACTACCATTTAAAATAATGTTATTTTATTATTAGAGTGCAACGTAAGATTCCCAAGAAACTCGTTGTTGCGTATTGGGTATGCCATCGGGCATAGCATCCCCTTTAAAGTCATATTAATATTTTATTCACAAATTTGGATAAATATGAAATGTCATATTCTTTATTTACCTGGGGTGTTACAATAAAATAATTCAAGCTCCTGTAATATCCCTAATAACATGTAATATCATTTCTGGATGTTTACCCATGTTCTACCCAAACTTCAATTTAAGAATACAAGTGAACCGCTCAAGAAAACCATGAAAACGAACATCATCGAACAACATTTTTAAGCTCTATAAGTCATCCAAAGGAACATAATATGACATAATGAAACCATAATGAACCCTATTAATGTATACAAGGTTGTGGAATTTCTAATTAATGAATATGATGTCATTATACAGGACATTAAAGACAAGGAGGCATTCGAGTACAAGGTAAGGGGAAATCTCGAACCCAATTTTCTTCCTTCGGGTTCTCCCTCTTTCACTCCATTTTTGATATGGTTACTACTCAAAGATCATTTGTTAATCATTTCCTTTAATTTTCTGGGATATAAATTTTTGTCACTGGTTTTTATGTCCAACAAATTGTTTTCCAAAATAACTCTTCTTTTAAGAACGCCCCTTTTACTTCTCACTCAAAGTGAACAGTTCTTGTAACGTGTATGTTATTCCCTCCTCCTTTTGGGAACCCCAAGCTTATGAATGTGTTATTATGAGATGAAACCCATTACTTTTCATGGGTTAACTATGTTTATTTATGTTATATGTTCATTATGGCAAGCATGATAAATTATAATGTTATGATGTGACGGGTGCGCCCGGAATTATATAGCGCGATATGAATGTTTATATGTGACGTGTGCGCCCAGAATCATATAGCGCTCCAATGCATTGGGTAAAGTGATGAATCTCATGAGTAAATGTGAAATGATGTGTGAAAAATATGCTATCTTGGTTAACAAATATGTGTGGTAGTTAACCACTAAGACATGATGTTTCATTTTTATGCATTGCCACATTTCAAGTCTTTTATTTATGGTCCTCCCGTGTTCATGATCATTTTCCTATGTCATGATTATGCTCACCCCATGCTATTTTGTTCTTATCTATCCTCTTACGGGGCTTCTAGCTCACCCCTTTTGATTTATATCCTAAGGTGGCTACAAGTACTAAGGAGAGGACAAGTTCCACTAAGAAGATAGTGAAGAAGAAATTAAATAAATGTTTATGGTTGATGTTGTATTTGTCATGTATGGTCCTAGTTTTCCCAAGACACTAAACCTGTGGATCCTCTATGTGTAATGCTATTATGTTTTTTATCTTTTAAATGATGTAATATTAATGAAAGAAAAGGCCGGTTCGCTATAGTTGGTATCCGAGGAAAGGTTTAGTTAATTTGGGAATTAGGATTAGTGAACCCTAGAGAAAACTTATAGAT
Source organism: Viscum album (assembly GCA_963277665.1). NCBI lineage: Eukaryota > Viridiplantae > Streptophyta > Magnoliopsida > Santalales > Viscaceae > Viscum > Viscum album. The sequence continues at coordinate 1,134,887,704 of OY728164.1, read as the reverse complement.
TGAGATTAAGTACAAAATTCACACAAGAATATTTACCTAGGGATCCCATATGTTATGTTTTTGGTATAATTGTTTAAATGAATATGTTATTCATGACTTTTTTCCTTATGTTTTGTTCTAACCTTTTTTATTTTAGAAAATAGTGGGAACCAGGAGAAATCAGGCCAAAAACTCTTGTGAGGGCCAATGCAACAATTGCCCGAATGACATCCCCAATGATTTGGGAGGTGGAGTTCAAAACTTCATGGCGATGCTGACCCAATTATCTCAGGTTATGAATAATAACCATAATAATGGGGAACATCCTCATTCACTGAAGAGGGAGAAACTAGCTATCAAATGTTTTATGCGGCAATAACCACCGATGTTTAGTGGATCTTCCGATCCACTAGTTTCGGAACAGTGGGTGAACTCCATGGAGAAGATCTTTTCAGTTCTTCACTATTCTGAGATGGAGAATGTGACCCTAGCCATTTATCGTCTAGATGGAGAAGCCGATCAATGGTGGTCTTTGATTAAGAACACCAAGCCAAGGGAGGAAATTGAAGATATAGAATGGGAAGACTTTAAGATAATGTTTCTTAATAAGTACTTCCCAAGAACTCTTCGCACAAAGATGGAGAGAGAATTCATAGAGCTCAAGAAAAAAGAAGGAGAATCCGTCACAACCTATGAAGAAAATTTCACAAGGCTCGCAAGGTATGATCTAGGTTTTGTTATCAACAATGATAGAAAAATTGATAGATTCTTTAGTGGATTAAAACCACACCTTTGAAAGGATCTTTCAATTCGAGACTTTGGGAGTTATGAAGAAGTTGTTCGGTGTGCTCTCAAAGTGGAGATGGAGTTTAGAGAATGGTCCCATAGCTACGGTGATAAGAAAAGAAAGATGGAGTTTCAAGCTGGTGGATCTAGTGATAAAGGTGGGAAGAAAACACAACGACCCACATACCAAAAATGTGGGAAGTTGCACCATTGGAACTGCCTCAAAGGGATCGGGAAATACTTCAAGTCTGGGAAATAAGGACACCATGCTCAATAGTGTCAAAAAGACATGAAAATGAAGGATAATGTAGCCGATGAAAGGAGAGAACCACTCATGGTTCAATGCTACAACTGTAGGGAGCAAGGGAATTATGCAAACCAATGCACTAAACCTCAAGCTCTCGAGGCTAATCAGCGTCAGCAGCCACCAAAGACAAAGGAACAAGGGAAGGATTATGCCATCACTACTTCAAAGTTGGAGCATGATAATGAAGTCATACAAGGTACACTTCCTATTCACTCAAGAATGGAAAAGTCTTATTTGATTCTGGTTCTACGCCTTCCTTTATATCTTGCAAGTTTTCTAGAACTATAGAATCGAAGCCCCGAAACCTTGAAGTAGAGATATATGTAAAAACACCAAGCGGTGCAATCATTGCAACCCAAGTGTTTCACTCTTCTCCGGTTGACGTATGTGGGAAGATTCTTTCGGCAAATCTCGTAATACTTCGCTTGGTGGAATTGGACGCTATAATGGGAATGGACTGGCTCTCGTTATATAGAGCACATATCAACTGTTGGGAAAAGGAAATATATTTTCATATTACGAACCGACCCATGCTCTTCTACAAATGCAAGGAAGATCATGAATCTACTTTGAGAAATCCTTCAATGGATTGGGTGTTGATTCCCTATGAAGAAGCATACCTCTCCCAAATGGTCGAGTCAAAGTAAATTTCCAACCTTGAGGAAATTCCCATCGTGAGGGAATACAGTGATGTATTTCCTGAAGAGTTACTCGGAATTCCACCAGATCGTGAGGTAGAGTTTTCAATTGAACTCATACCCGGAGCTACTCCTATCTCTAAGTGCCCCTATAGGATGACTCATATCGAACTGGAGGAGTTAAAGAAGCAGCTGCAAGAGCATCTGGACAAAGGGTTCATACGCCCTAGTGAATCGCCTTGGGGTGCGCTGGTGCTCTTTGTGAAGAAGAAGGATTGAACAATGCGGCTGTGTATCGATTATCGAGAACTCAATAAGATCACCCTAAAGAACAAGTATCCTCTCCCAAGGATTGATGACTTGTTCGACCAGTTAAGAGGAGCTCAATACTTCTCAAAGGTGGATCTTCGTTCTAGATATCATCAGGTAAAGGTGAATAAGGAATATATTCAGAAGACTGCCTTCTGAACAAGGTATGGGCAATATGAGTTTTTGGTGATTCCCTTTGGACTTACTAATGCCCCTGAAATCTTGATGGATTTGATGAATAGAGTCTTTAGACATTACCTTGACAAATTTTTGGTAGTTTTTATCGATGATATTCTCATCTACTCCAAGAGCAAGGAGGAACATGAAGAACACCTTAGACTTGTGTTGGCGATATTGAGAAAGGAGAAGTTGTACGCCAAGTTCAGCAAGTGTGACTTTTGGATGAATCAAGTCACATTCTTGGGACATGTGATCACGAGTGAGGGAATTTCTATGGATCCTTCAAAGGCAAAGGCGATTGAGGAATGGACAAGGCCCTCTAGTGTCACCAAAATCCGTAGTTTTCTTGGATTAGCTGGGTACTACTGACGTTTTGTGAGAAACTTCTCATGATTGTCAAGCTCGCTAACTAAGTTAACAAGGAAAGGGGTAAAGTATGTCTGGATGGAAGAATGTGAGGCAAGCTTCAAGGACCTAAAGAGAAGGCTGATCACTGCACCTGTACTCACACTACCGAAAAGTGGAGAAAGTTTTGTGATATACAGTGATGCTTAAAAGAAAGGCTTGGGTTGTGTACTCATGAAAAATGATAATGTGATATCCTACGACTCACGACAGTTAAAGATCCATGAGCAGAACTACCTGATGCATGATCTAGAGCTGGCAGCGGTGATTTTTGCCTTGAAAATCTGGCGGCACTACCTTTATGCCAAGAAGTGTGACATATACACCGACCACAAGAGCCTAAAGTATATATTCACACAAAAGGAGCTCAACATGTGTCAAAGGAGATGGTTAGAGATAATCAAGGATTATGATTTCTCTATTCACTATCATCCTGGAAAGGCGAACAAGGTAGTTGATGATCTAAGTAGAAAAGAACCTGGTACTCTTTCCATGCTGCGTATTGAGAAAGACTCTATCTTCTTGGATATTCAAAGAATGGATTTGGAAATCATAAGGTCTGGGGATACATCCTACCTTTCCAAAATGATTGCGCAACCATCCATCCAGGAGAAGATTAAGGAAGCACAAAGGGATGATTTGGAGATACAAAAGAGGGTGAATGCAATAAAGGAAGAGAATATGCAAGAGTTCCATATCAACGATGATGGTGTGATTCAGTTTGGAATGCAACTTTGTGTGCCTTCATCACCCGGGATAAAGAAGGAGCTATTAGATAATGCACATAGCTCAACTTTCTCTATCCATCCTGGGAGTACCAAAATGTACTGTGATCTTCGAGAACACTTCTGGTGGGATAACATCAAGAAGGATATTTCAGAATATATATCAAGGTGCTTGGTATGTCAGCAAGTTAAAGCTGAGCGAAAAAAGTAAAAAGGTATGATGCATCCATTGCCTATACCCATGAGGAAATGGGAAAATGTTACTATGGACTTTGTTATAGGGCTCCCGAAGACGTCAAAGGGAAATAATGCGATATGGGTTGTGGTTGACCGACTCACCAGGACTGCCCATTTTATCACTATTCGGGAAGACCTCTCGCTTGAACAACTTGAAAAGATATATGTGAAAGAAGTGGTGAGACTACACGGTGTTCCACTCTCAATTGTCTCTGACCGTGATCCAAGTTTCACATCTATGTTCTGGAGGAGCCTTCAACAAGCTTTGAGTACTAAATTAAATTTCAGCACGGCCTATCACCCCCAAACCGATGGCCAGTCTAAAAGGATTATTCAGACACTTGAAGATATGCTAAGAGCATGCTCTCTTGAATTCAAAGGTGGTTGGGATCAGCATCTCCCATTGGTTGAGTTCTCATACAAAAATATCTTCCACTTGAGTATTCAGATGGCTCTGTATGAAGCTCTATATGGAAAGCGATGTAGAACTCCAACCTGTTGGGATGATGTTGGAAAAAAAAGCTCCTTGGGCCCGATCTTGTTCAAGAGATGACCGAGAAGGTTCAAGTCATCCTGAAACACATCAAAGCTGCTCAAAGTCAGCAAATGAGCTATGATGACAATCATCGAAGGGACTTGGAGTTTGACGTTGGAGATAAAGTCTTCCTTCGAATATCTCCATGGAAGAGAGTCATGCGATTCGGGAAGAAAGGGAAGCTAAGCCCAAGGTACATTGTCCCCTTTGAGATCCTTGACCGTATAGGTGCTCTGGCCTATCTTCTGACACTTACACCGAATATGTATAAAGTTCATGATGTGTTTCATGTATCACTACTGAGGATGTACATACCATACCCATCACATGTACTAAACTCAGAGGTGGTACAACTGGAAGATGATCTCTCCGATGAGGAGTATCCAGTAAAGATTCTGGACTGAAGTGATAAGGTTCTATGCATTAAGACAACCCGTCTTGTCAAGGTTTTGTGGAGGAACCATAAGTTTGAGGAAGAAACTTGGGAACCAGAAGAGGCAATGAAGGAGAAGTACCCTCACCTTTTTGTGTAAAGTGAAATTTCAGGGGTGAAATTTTTTAAGGGGGAAGAATGTAATGACCCAAAGTTTTTCAATGGAAATTCCCTTCTTATATTTATGTCATAAAAACACAAAATAATGAACTACTAAGTGATAAGTGACCTTTAAACATAATTTTGTCACCCCTATGTTTGGAATTTTGAAAATCTGACATACACGGTTGCGTTCAAGATGGTTTTTGGAGTCTAATGAAACAAAAATAATTTTTGGCGAAAAGTAACCTACCCTTATGAATAGTAACCTACCCTTATGAATAGTAATATGGCCCTTATGAATAGTAAATAAGAGTAACATTACCTATGCATAATAAAATAAAATTTAGACATCTTAGAAAGTGACAATTTGACCTTAGTACACATTTTTGGTATTTTATAAGTCATAAATAAATAATTATAATTAATTAATTAATTTAAAAGAATATTTATCTCCCTGAAATTTATTTATAAATTATGGAATCAATTTCTAATAGTTTTTAGATAATTTTATAAGACCCTACGTAATTTTTGAAAGCGCCATAAAATCCGTTTTAATCTTAAAAACTGTTTTTTAAGTAAATTATGATTTTAATTAAATAATAAATTAATAATATTTAGAAAATTATTTTTGAAAAATGGACTTCATTTTTGGATTCTAAACTTTGAAAAATGGTTGGGGTAAATTTTTGGGATTTTTCTAAGAAACATGAATTTTTGGTGGATAGTAGAATACATTAATTTACCATATAAATACATTTTAATTAAAACCCACTATTCCTGACATCACAAGTGATGTAAGCACCCAAATCCCGAACTCACATGCCTTATTTACTATTATTGGTCATCCAGGACTCACTATTCCTTGTCTTAGGTGAAATTAATAAACTAATCAATTTTATATTAAGGAAACACCTCTCCCCTCCTCTATAAAAGCCACCCTTCACTCCCTCTTTTCCTCACACCTCTCAATATCCAAGAATTCTCTAAACTCTGCCCAAACATCGTCCCTAGCCCCTCCCACATGTCCAAAAGCTGCTGGTCTCACCAAAATACAAAGACTAGTTTCCTTAAGGAGGTTCTCAAGAGGAATATTCTAGAGGTAATTTCTCTCCCTCTTTTCCTTTAATTTCCTTTCATGTTCAAGTTCCTTTCTTGATCTCTACCCACCTATATTCATCAAAATTGTGTTGTAAATCTAGTATTATACATATACTGGAATTTTCTGATTCTAATGGGATTTTATATCACCCCACCCCCTTTCCCTCTTCCTTTTATTTTATTAAAGAGAACGTTGTTAATGAGGTGTTAATTTATCACCTTCAAAAACGACATGGTCTCTTCTTCCATTTCTACCTTCATATCTGGTCATGAAACCATTTTTATGATTGAAACAGAATATTTTATATGTATTTTTTTCTATTTTAAGTTCTGGAAATAACCTATGGCCATATTACTAAGGGAAAAGTTAAAACAAGTTTGTTGTGATCCAAAAACCGCTCAAATTAACCCAAATAACCATCATTAAATTTTTATCCAATGATTCGTCCACATGGATCTAATATAATTCATTATAAAATCATTCAAGCTCCTTTAATATCCCTTATAAAATTTAATATCATTTCTGTATATTTACCCATGTTCTACCCAAACTTCAATTTAAGAATACAAGTGAACCACTCAAGAAAACCAGGAAAACGAACATCCTCGAACAATGTTTTTAAGCTCTATAAGTCATCCAGAGGAACATAATATGAAATAATGAAACCAGAATGAACCCAATTAATGTATAAAAGGTTCCGGAATTTCTAATTAATGAATACGAGGTCATTATATAGGACATTAAAGAGAAGGAGGCATTCGAGTACAAGGTAAGGGGAAATCTCGAACCCAATTTTCTTCCTTCGGGTTCTCCCTCTTTCACTCCATTCTTGATATGGTTACTACTCAAAGATCATTTATTCATCATTTACTTTACTTTTCTGGGATATAAATTTTTGTCACTGGTTTTTATGTCCAACAAAGTGTTTTCTAAAAGAACTCTTCTTTTAAGAATGCCCATTTTACTTCTCACTCAAAGTGAACGGTTCTTGTAACATGTATGTTATTCCCTCCTCCTTTTGGGAACCCCAAGCTTATGAATGTGTTATTATGAGATGAAACAAATTACTTTTCATGGGTTAATTATGTTGATTTATGTTATATGTTCATTGTGGAAAGCATGATAAATGACAATGTTATGATGTGACGGGTGCGCCCGGAATTATATAGCGCAATATGAATGTTTAAATGTGACAGGTGTGCCCGGAATTATATAGCACTCCAATGCATTGGGTAAAGTGATGAATCTCTTTATTAAATGAGAAATGATGTGTGAAAAAGATTCTATCTTGGTTCACAAATATGTGTGGTAGTTAACCACTAAGACATGATGTTTCATTTTTATGCATTGCCATATTTCAAGTCTTTTATTTATGATCCTCTCATGTTCATGATCATTTTCTTATGTCATGATTATGCTCACCCCATGATATTTTATTTTTATCTATCCTATTACTGGGCTTCTAGCTCACCCCTTTTGATTTATATCTTCAGGTGGCTACATGTACTAAGGAGAGGACAAGTGCCTCTAAGAAGCTAGTGAAGAAGAAATTAAATAAATGTTTATGGTTGATGTTGTATTTGTCATGTATTGTCCTAGTTTTCCCAAGACACTAAACCTCTGGATCCTCCATGTGCAATACTATTATGTTGTTTATCTTTGAAATGATGCAATAGTAATGAAAGAAAAGGCCGGTTCGCCTTAATTTTTATACGCGCAATGTGTTTTTAGATTGATAAATTAAATTTATCTCTATAGGTGAATGATTTTAATGAATAATATATACTTTATATTCATTAAATTGTTATAAAGTTCAAATTATATTTTTATTAGGCATGATATAAATATAAAATCCAATTGTATGCATAAAAATAGTATTTTTCTAAAAAAGGGTATTCATTACATTTTTATTGTATTTTAAAATTAATTTAGAAAACTTATATAAATTGAATATGGAAAAATATATTTAATATTTGGAAATAGGAGTTCCAAATATTCTAAATAAGACACTTTTATTTTTAAGCATTATTGATATTAATAGGGTCTAAATTTATCACCTCGGTAATGGGTAATTCGGGTTAATCTAGGTTAAAACTTAGCGATATAGTCATTATTTTTCATATTATTTATTATTGGATGAGGATATTTAAACCCTTATCACCGAATTATCACAATATTTTTTTTAATAAACACATTTCCATGAGAATTACTGATATAATATTTATTGTAATGAAAATTACAAAATGTTACTCTCTTACTTTTAAATATATATTATATGTACATATAGGTATATAAGCAAGTTACAAATGAATATAAATGTATATTTAGGGAATAATTATATTATTTTACTAATGTAAATTTATTTATAATTTTTATCAATTATTTAATTACCTTAAATTATTATGCAACACTAACACAAACTCTATTCAATTAATAAAAATACGAAATAAATGTTTCAAAAAATAATAATAGTAATATATTTTGAAGGATTTACAGTGTTATATTTTTTTTAATTAATATCATATATCATCGATTTTTAAATGGATTATATTCGAATTATACCTTTGTATTTTTGTATTTAAAGTCTAATTAATTGAATAGTGTCAAAATTGACATTAATGACATCTTATAAAAATAATATTTTATTAAGTTGTTTAAATATCATAAAAATATTATAATAGGATAAGGAGGATAAAATTTTGTTTAAAATTTAATAAATTTTCCATTTAATAGAAAATTTTAACTTTATATGTGGAAGTATAATGATTGAAGATTGTAAAAACATTACTATGGTTAGGATTAAAATATGTTAACTAAGGCATTAAACCAAAATATAGGGTTTAAAACACCACATTAAACTATCAAAGTATTATTATATAATGGGATATCAACCTAGTACTACCTTATATTTGAATGAATTTAAATTTTAATCATTTTTAAAGATAATTACATTGTTATATTATAATCTTTTAAGAAATCCCAAGGCTGCCCCTCCCCTCAATTATAAAATGGATCCTATATTTTATCTTATTCACACTACTTTTACCCTTCTATATTGACCAAAAAATATAAAATTATTTTATAAATTCCCATATACACATTATTGATGTTCTGGTATTCCCAAAATACCAACCCTACGGCCATTAAGAGGAATCTAAAGGAGTTGTTTCAATGAATATGTAATTTCATTAATAGATAAATTTCTTTTTCATTAATATTTTACATCCCATAAATCTATTATATTTTTACTAAAATAATAAATTAAGTATCCTAAATATATTTAAATATTATTATGATAATTAAATCATTATTATACACCCTATTTCCCATGAAATTGAAAGTGAAAGTAACGATCATGTGTAAGTACAACTTACCATCTCCACATAGCGACCCAATTCATTTTACATTACTATATTTCATGAAAGACTATTATGATGAGTTTAATATTTATATATTGTATTTTTGACATAATTATACATTTGAAATTATAATATCATGTCTAACTTTTTACCTTCTAATATGTTGGAAAATGATAACGTCACTCATGCGTACAAGTCGATTACCACCTCTATGAAGCGATTTGATTAATTTTTCCTTCCAATTTTACTTGGATAGTAAAATGGATATATTTAATTAATAAAAATTATTAATATGAATTGGTTAATTATTCTGGAATGGTTAATTAATATTTATAGTTCTTTTATTCCATCTATCTAAAAGTGAAAACAACATTCATGTGCATGTACGACCTACTATCTCTATGAATAATGTAATAAATTTTACAATATATAACTTTTATAGATGAATATAAATATATAAAAGGAATAAAAATAATATTTAAATTATTATTATCATTCTGGTGATTAAAGAACTATGATCAAAGTACAATGACTAGAACTATTAAACTTAAATAATCATGATAAACTAAACAATTAACAACCAGAAACTTCAATTTTAATAAGAAATTATTTATAAATGGGTGTTAAAATGTTATAATGGGAAAATATGTGATATTATAAGTATATAAATAAGTATATTAGAGATTAATAATAAATTTTATTTTATTATAAATGAGTTTAGATTTCTTTTGAAGATGGCGGAACTCAATATAAGGGATTTTTGTCTCACTTTTATTTCTATGAGACACATGCCATATTCACCAATTATTTATTCTTATGGTGTATTTAATTCCCATTAATGTAATTTATTATTCTTATTATTAATGTTATAGGGACTTAAATATCCATCTATGGTTCATTATTTCATGTGGATTATAATTCAAATGTCACCAAAGTGGTAAGGGTTTTATGTTACAATCTCATTGTTTATCGGGATTGTTTATGATTAAGTTTTAGATGATGAATTATTAAGACAAAATACAAAAGAAACACACTAATTTTATTTTATTTTGGTTATTTTCTAATAATACATGTTTTCCTTTCTTTTTAATAAATTTAAGTACTCAATATATAGAAATACTCTTTTTAAGGAAAACCAACATTATTTTTCTCTTCGGTCGAAATTATTTTTTATTCCATATCCATGTTTTCAAAAAAATGTTTTTAAAGAATTGTTTTTAATATTAAAATATTATTGTTTAATGTATTTTTAACCATTGTTTTCTTTTCTTTAAAAAATTAATTAAATGGATTTTTTCCTTTTTTCCGAATGAGGCATTTTTTTGACATATTGTAAAAAAAGTTAGGATAATGTTTTTTTTAACTTATATAAAATTAATGGAATTTTTCACCATCATGACCAATCAATAATATTAATATTACATAATAAATTTCAAAATATATTTTAAAATGAAAGTATTTTCACAATATTTTTTGAATTTTTAGTTTTTAAAAAGTGATTTTCAATGTAGAATGGTTATTTTTTCATCAATGTTTTAATGATGTTGTAGTGGTCTTTCTACACGTAAAATACAAAACCCTTGATTTAAATTATTATTCAATGGGAATATGATCCAAGGATACTATCCTTATTCTCTAATTTAGATTTTTTATTTTTATGATGAACATATTTTTATGAAACCAGTTCCTTTTCCATGTGTTATTATATGATGAAATTATAGGATATTAGTGAAACCCATTTATTTTACAAATTTATACTATGATAAAATTATTATGAAGCCCATTTACTTTCATGGGTTATAATATGATGATTGTTTTATGATTTTTTGAACAAATATTTATTATTTTCAATATGTTATGGGTGGCTCAAGAATTATATATTCCTCCAATGAATTTGGAAATGACAAATAACTCATAAGATAAGTATGTTTTTAGTGAAATTTATTTCAACTTCACAATTTTAGGAATGTTCCTAGATTTCATTTCTGTAAGTTGACACATAGACTTGGATTTAAAGTAAAAAAGATTTTACATGGAGCTATCTTTCACGTACATAAGATTATGCGTGGGCCTGGTTCCATGTTCACATGTTTATGAAAGGGCTGATTTTTATGTATTTAATAAAATAAGGATACCTATTTGTTTTAAACATGTTCAAAAATTTTATAAGATTAAATTTTTTCCACATCCTTTATTAATATTATTCCCTCGTGGATCACATTCTTTGATTCCTTTATTATATATGTCTTATAAACTGCTAATATTTATTCCATGACTCATGATTATAATCTATGATATACTATATATGATTTTAAAATGTTAATCCCAAGTTATCATACCCTTATTATCATATTATACTTAAGTGATCCGTAATATCTCTATTTTTTACTATTACTGAGTATCTAATCTCACCCTATATTATGTTTTATTTCCCCTGTATGAGAAGAAATATTTTAAGATAAATATGCCTAAAAGGTCTCTAGTTGTAAAGAACTTAATTTGAGACTCTTATGAACTAGTTATTTATATATTCATGTTTCTAAATACACTATGACTATATTATTATAGACTGGTTCATAATTTAATGTAATGAATATTCATATATTAAGATGTAATATATATATATGAAATGTATGGGTCATTATAATATGGATGAAACTTCCATTCATTGGCCAGTTGATGGTATGGAGAGAGGAAAAACTAGAAATCAGGGGTCCACTTACGAGACTGTATAACTTCAACAACCTATTGAAGGAGTATTCCCGTAGTATGATCCACTTCCTAAAGCCATTGGCTCTATAGTGGGGTATTTAAGTAGCAGAATTAAAATTATCCCCCACAATTTTTCAGAGGGGAAGCCCCTCTTCCTCCAATATTTTTAGTTGATGCGGACCTAGAAGTCCACCCTTACCTTTATCTTGTCGCCCCTCCTATTAGGGAGGTCTTGGGTGTCGTTTCTTCATGATCCTTGGATTTTTCTCTATTCTCAGTGATATCCATTATTCTCCTCCCAATATACTTTTAATGTGTGATTCTCCTAGTTTGCAAATTAGGGGATGATTCCACTATAGTATGGTGGAATCATCACGAGATAGCGGGGCTTCCTTGTGTCTTAGCTTGAGTATATCCCAAGATAATGTATGCACATTTTCAATCATCGGTTCATTGAGATAATCTGTCTAGGTTACATTTTCATGGTTTTTTGGTCTAATTAAATGTTTTTTCTTATGATCATGGTTATGTTTGATAGATATTTGGCCTAATTTGGTTCCAAGAGCTTGAAATAGACCTTAAGAAGTGGGTTGGTCCTAGTTTAGGTATAGATGAGGATTCTAGTGAGTGAGATTCCATTTTCTATATGTTAATTAGTTTTTTAAATATTTATATGTTTCTTATTAATTTTATTTTTTTATAATTAATTGGGTTTGGTTGTTTGGATTATATTTATAGTCGTAGGGTGTTTGTGTATTGGTCATTGGTCTTGAACGAACTGAGGATGTGGGTTTTCGAGTTGGGTGTTAAAAGGGGTGATACTCCACACAAGGTAGGTGGTACCTCTAAATTAACCTATAGTTTCACTTAAATTTATAAATGATGTGTTTTTTGACATGAAATACTTTCTACAAATTGAATTAACATTAATTCAATGATTTAAATTTTTTCTTTATCTTATTTAATACTCAAGTTAAATTACTATGTTCGTAGAAAACGGGTGATCCCATGTGGGGTTCCTTGGTAGTAAATATAATATGGGTTTCAAAAAAAAGTTCTCTATTTGTATTTTATTGGAAATTAAATTTTGAATTTTATTCCATGAATTAGTATTTTTTAAAAAAAGATTTTGAAATTAATTGAAGGAGTGGTTTTGAATTGATTTGGAGGAATATTTGGTGACCCAATAATCAGTAGTTAATTAAAATGGGGAATATAATTGTTATAGAAATAATTATATTTGAAATTTATTATTTTTATATAAAATGGAAGAACTCCCTTTGGGGTATTCTTATTTTAAAAGAAGGAAACCAGATTTTTGTTTGTGCTTATTAGACTTAGGGTGAACCTATACCCCACTGTGGATTTGGCTAATGCTTATGGTTTAAACAAGGGTGAATATAGACCTGGGGTGGATGCATTGGAATAAAGTAAAACATGAGGCGAACACTGCCCCCGGTGGATATAGAGACTTATAGTTAAACCCAAGGTGAAGATTTCCTCTCAGTGGAAAATGGTTTATACTTAAACTCAAGGGTGAACACAACCCCATGTTGGATGTTTTGGCCCTGTTCATGGGTTTTACCCTTAGGTGTTGGTTTAGACCAAGGATAGGTATATTACCATTTTTTGCGAAATGGGTGAAAAATTCATCACGACATGCTCAGTGACACCCTAACACTGGATGAAGCAGTTATTTACCATTCTCTTGGTGAAACTGGCCCCTCATGTTCAACATGTGTTTTTGATTTCTGTTTTATTTTAAATTATTAAATGATTATACCATTACTTTTTATCTTCAAAAATATAAATCAATTATTATGGACTGGTTATTTTATAAACACCATATGTGGTGGCCTATTGAGTTGTACTCACACCTTGATCAAGCCTCTATGTCACTTGGGTACATCATAAAGTGCTTCCAGATTTTAGGTACATGTTTGTGGTTGGTTCCTCATTCTTTGTATTTCTTTAGGCTTCTAAGATGGAGTATAGGGGATGAGACCTATCTAGGACTCATGAACATTTTGGGATTCAAAATTTTATTTATTTTGGTTTATTTTTTATATGTATGATTTCCTGATATGTACAAAATACATTTCATTTGTCAGAACAAGGGTTGTTATATTTTTGTGGGTGCTTTCCCCGTATGATAGATTATTTTTTAGTTTTATAACTATATAAAATTGGAAATATTTCTATTTTTATTCTACTCTAATAAGTCGTTATAGTATTCCCAATATATCACTATAGACCCATGAAACTAGTTGAAGCCTCTGGAATATAGGGAGGTGAGCCTAAAGTATTCCAGTGTTCCTCCAGTCTGAGCACCAGTCATTGGTCCGGGGTGGCAAGATGTTACACGTTGTTTGTGGATATGATATTTTTTAGAGACCATTGATATATTTATTTTCAAATTCTAAATATTTAACTTATTATTACTCTATTATAATATTTTAAATTTTATAGAGTATCTTTATACTTGATATGTAATGTATTACATTGATGAAATAAAATAGAGTTAATTTTTATTAAATTGCATATGGGACTTACACTATAAATTATACTTAAATATGACACACATATATTTAGAGAAAGAAATGTTTCAGATTTAAAAAGTCTAGGTTATTATAATTCGAATATTTCTTTTTATAATAGCTTTTCATAATTATGATACAAATAAAATTAATGTTATAAAAATTCTATAAGGAATATTTAATTGAGGATATGTACATGAAACAACATAAATGATTTGAAGTGTAAAATTAGTAGGTTAATTAATGATAGATATAATGTATATTTTTTATAGATTAAAAAAATTATCAGATTTGGAATATAATTTTATTATGATTTGTAAAACAGTTTAGATTTATCAATATCATGGAAAAATATCTTGCAAATAAGCATCTTTTTAGTATTTTTTTTGTGTTTTTATGGTGTAGTGTGTGAATAAAAACTAATAATTAAAATGGTTTGATGAATTTAAATTATATAAATATACTAATGGGAAACTTCATATTTTTTAAATAAATTGGTGAACAAAGAAACATACATGGTAGGAATGTTTATAGAGATAAATCTAAGTTTTTTCGTGGACTCTGTTTCAACAAATATATGAGTAAATCACTAAAGTGGTTTATTATGGAGAAGTTTAATAATGGGTATTTACTAGTGTTTCATTGAATGAGTGTAATGATTTCTAAATTATTGAAATGATCCAACCCATCGAGGCTGCACCTAGACCTATGAAAGGCCATATGTTCCACCTGAATCATTTCTTGAAAAAATTCAAGGTCCAAATACTGGAAAAAAGAAGGTATAATGTAATTCCCCATGATTTTAGTATGTATTTCACATTAAATAAATAATATGTTTAACAACATGTTTTATATACCATAGTGAACTAAAAAAATGATAATACAATTTATTGAGAAAAAAATATTACAATGAAAGGTAAACATTAAAACATTGTGATAATGAAATATTAAAAAACATTAAAAAACTACAAGAGGAATAATACCAAAAGTAAATAAAAATATCACAAACATGAAATACTTATACTTATGCTTTTTATAAGGTTAATACCTCCAATTATAACTATGGAAGGAAGGAAAAAAATAGAAATGTAATGAACATGTGCAGAGAGCAGTAAATTAATAGGTTGAATGCTTTTTAGTGATATTAGTAAGGATATATATAGGAATGAAATATGAAGATTTTATATATGGACATTGGACTTATGTATATTGAAAAATTATTAATTGGATATATGGTAATTGGGTATATAAAATAATGATAATTTATTTTTTTACTATAAAATAATATAATAATAAATAATTTTGGATTGAAATTGAATGATAATATTTAATTAAAATATTTTATAATTATTTTTTATTATTCATTACATATATTACTATTATAATTTTAAAAAGAAAATAATGATTCTATGTGTTTATAAAAGTTAAATAAATTTTTTATATAAATGGATTGATAAAATTGAATGGTTATAGGATTAATATATAATTTTTATAAGATTTGATTTAAATAATTTAACGTTAAAAGCATATTTATGATAAAAGGATTATTTTTTCAGTGTCATATAATTTTATCTTAAACTGATAAATTTTAAAGGATTATGATAATAAAATATTTCAATGTCTAAAGAAATAAATTATCATTCATATAATTGACAATAGATTTCAAATACAATTAAGAACTCTTAATGTTTAAAAATCCATTTTTCTATAAAATTAGATTTTATATATATTTCATATTTTAATTTAGAATTTAAAGTTATTATATTAAAAACTTTAATCCAATTAAATTAATTATATAATTTTAATAATCATTTCCAAATTATTTAATAAGGTCAATTTCATTTTTTGACATAAAAATAAGTTATTAATGTAAAAATCGAGTTACCAAGACAAAGGTAAAATGTGGTAAAAGTAGTTAAAATAAGATGAAGTGACTAAACATTTCACGACTAATTATCCATAAATCATGTGGATAATGGGATGAATTATATATCTCCATTATGTTACATTTTTTTATCCACTTTCATTTTTAATTGAAAACCTCATATATTAAGTAATAAATATTTTCGGAAATGACACTCAAAACTCACCCATAAAAGAAAACTCCTATATATATACCAAATAACTCTTTTCCTATAGTTATATATTTAAGAAACACCCATTTAGATCCTATATTTTTGTTTAATTTGGGTTCCATGAATGATACCCAAATCCTTCATTCTTAAGAAACCCACAAGGAGGGGTATCTATATATTTCTCTAGTTTTTTCAATTACCTTCTCGTCTAAAATATTTTTAAATATAATTTTCGTCTATAATTATATTCTATAAAAATAATTAGGACTATTTTATTATTATTTTAAAATTTTATAACTCTAAAATCTTAATCTTTCATTAGTATAACATGTTCTTGTTTGGGTTGGTTTAACCACCTACATGAACAATACAATACCAAAACACCATTTTCACCTTGAATAAGTATGAAGAAATCAATATTAAAAATATATGGACTTTATTAGTAATATTTTTTTTAATTTAGTTCTTTAATGATGACCAAAAAATGAATTATCATTATAATGTAACCCAGGGTTATCGTTAAATTACACAAAACATGTTCATCATGGATTCTATTCTCACAAACCATGCTGATAACAAAGATCAAAGCAACAAGGGAATAGATGAATAATTGAATCATAATTATTACAATAACTTTAATAATTTGGTAATTAAAATATTGGTATCAAATAATAAGGATCTACACCACCATTATGAAACATGTAAGAAATAACCAATATTACTGAAATCCGATGTTGAAAAAATAATAATAATAAACTAATACATACTTAATAGATGATTGTAATTAAATTATATAAAAGATAATAGATATTAATATGGTTCATAAATAATTTATTAAGATGATAATATTTCTTATATATAATTTTAGTGAACATTCAAAGTAGTCAAGATTATTGGTATGAGGTTCTTTACTAATCTCATTTTTAATTTGAGAATGTTTATAGATAAATTCAAATAAGGAAAAATTTTATTTTATTTATTTTTAAAACCCTATATATTTTATTTTACTCTTTTAATTAATGTATTTTACATGTATTATTACCATTTTACAATTTTTTTTAAAATTAAAATGAAATAATTCTTGTAAAAAGGAGAAATATTATCTCTTCTTTTTCGATTGAGAAACACTATCCTATATGTGCATATACATTATATCTATTTATTAATGTACTTATATATATAAATCTATAATTATTTAGGATCATTTTATACTAACTTTTACGTTTTTTACAAAAGTTTTAATGAAATATTTTTAAACACTTTCCATATAGGCCATTCTCTGTTTTTTAATATTATTAAGAAAAGTGTGAAAATAACACTTTCTTAATGTCTTCCACATAAATGCATTTTATAACCATATTCTTGAATTAACATTATAAATAATCCCTTCTAAGATTTAATAATTTTCCAAATTCAATATTATTCCCATTTTTTATAAATTATTTCATTTTAAAATAAATACGATTATAAATGTAAATGGAATTTCATATTATTTATTAAATTAATTATTAATTATCTAAAAAATAATATCTCATTTATTTAAATATCCTTTAATGTTTCTTATAATTAATTGAGTATTTTCTATAAATATAACATCCACCACATTTCTTTATATCAATTATGATCATGATTTGTGGAAACATTCTTGGAATCCATTTATCTCTTATGGGATAACAAAGTTATAATGTGACTATGAATGTTTTCATGCTCAAGTGGTACACATATGAATTGGTTTTAATTATGTTATGTGTGGGTATGATAGAGATATATAATGAATTTCATAATGTTTTTGTCTTATGATATCTTTATGGTATAATATTGGTTATCCCAAGACCAAAAAGGTTATGAGACACAGGTGGTAACCTCGAGTGTACTATGTTATAGAGAGGTGGTTATCCTAGTCTGTTATGTTATGAAAATAATATTTTTTAAACTTGACATATTATGTGATTTATATTCTTATGTTTATAACATATTCTTATGTTATTCATCATTCTTACTTTATTTTCCATGGATTATGATTATTAACTCATGCTTCCACACTCCTATGATGAATGTATTATATTATGTGAAAAGCATTATACCATGAAACAAGTTTTAAAAAATATGATTTATTTGATATGACTATCTTATTCTATTTACATGAAACTTGATAGTTTTATCATTCATATATGATCATATTAGACTCAATTATGATATTTGGTTGGAATATAATATGTTCACCACTTATTAAGAATCTGATCTCATAATTTCTATGTTTCCATTTCCCTAGGTTATAAAGAAGAGAATTTAGTATTAAATGTTTATAAGGGTATCAATATAAATAATATTTATTGAATTTGTTGAATAATAGTTTTAAAAAAAAGTTTATTATGTATCTTGTCTCTGAAGAAACTAAACCTATATGATTTGGGTGTTTTTTATTAAAATATATATTGAAAAATCAAGTAAAATGATGTAATATGCATACTAGGTTCACCTCAGTTGTTATCTAAATTAGATTTAGTCATATTTATATTTTTTATTTTTAATAATAATAGTGTAGAACATAAAAAAACCTATAATTAACCAAAAGTTATATAAGATGAAAATAAAATTCCATTGGTTGAAATTAAGGCATTATA
The DNA here is from genome assembly GCA_963277665.1 of Viscum album. Lineage (NCBI taxonomy): Eukaryota > Viridiplantae > Streptophyta > Magnoliopsida > Santalales > Viscaceae > Viscum > Viscum album. Next base: position 1,134,868,662 of record OY728164.1, on the reverse strand, counting down.
ATTTATGACATACTAGGATTTATTTTCATTATCCTATAATTTCTTACAATGATTATATTTGTTGATACTCACAGTAAGCATTTTTGGGGTTTTTTTTAAATTTAGAAAATTAGGAATAACTGATCAAACAATTAGTTATATGGACAACGTAATTATATTTTAAATGAGCAAAAAAACATGATCAGTTTTGAGTAAAAAATATCATTGAGATTCTCACCCAAATTTCCCATGATATGAATAATAAAACAAACCATACTTAACTTCAACACCCACTGAGTAAGGGACATCTATCCATTGATTCCTTCATGAAACAGTTCACACATTCCTTTAGTGGGTCTTCTAATCCACTAATTTCTATATAGTGGATCAACACAATTGATATTTTTTTACATTCTCCAATTCTCATAGAATGAAAATTATTTTTTAATTATTTATTATTTAGAATTTATAGTTAAACAATAATGTATACTCATTATGAATATGAGTAATAAGGAAGAAAAAACCTCATGGAATGAGATTAGTTCAAGAAGGTATTTTTTAGAAAATATTTTCCTCAAACACTCTACACTAAAACGGGAAGATAATTTTTTTAGTTGAAATAAAATGAGGATAAATATATTTGTATATTTGAATAAAACATAAAAATACTTTAAAGGTATGATTTTGGTTTTCTCATTATCCTAGAATGAAATATTTTTTATTTCTTTAGTGCCTTTAAACCAATTATATAAAAATAATTAGCTATAAGGGACTTTAATATATATGGAGGGACTATAAGATGCAATCTCTTGGTGGAAATGGAAATTATAGACTATATTTATTCTCATAGTTTTGGGGAGATAAAGAGAAATATGGTGGTCCATAGAAACTCTAATTATAAAACAAAAATAAGAAATAAGGTTCATCTTCCTGTTTTCTAATTTTTTTGGAAGTGGCATGATGGAACTATCTCAAAGGAACAAGTAAATGCATCAAGTTTGAATGATAAGTCCATAATGAAAATGAATAATAAAAGGATATATAAAAACCCAAATCTTATAAACATATTATTATTGATTTTTAATATATAAAACTATTAAACACAACCCAAAAATCTAGTGGCCCATTATCTTTGGGTTTTCAGGTATATAAAACATACATTTAAAAAAAACTTCAAAATTTTTATTCAAATATCCATAATTTTATCCTAAATCACTTTGAAATTATATAACTACATAGGATAACCCAAGTACATACATAAAGAAAATATGGGATCTATAAATCCCAATAAGCTAATAAACTTGATAACGATGTATAACTTATGAGTCAAGAGGCATAACATGATATAATAAAATAGGAGGGTCAACTATAATCCAATTAATCATGGAAGTAAATAAGAATATATATTAATTTAATGTCATAATAATAATATGGAAACAACATAAAATATTAGATCATAATCATTAGTCAAGGTTCACTACAAAAACATCATAACATAGTGTACTAGGGTTATTTCCAGTTCACCATACATGAAATCTCATGTGATTAAGACATTACCTAATGAATTGTGTGTGTGTGTGTGGGGGGGGATGGTTGTATAATTGTAGGAACACCCTTAAAATTATAACATGTACATGAATATATGTGTTTGATAAGATAAACAAGTCATACATAAGGTATAATAATAAGAAAATAGATGGAATAAAATGGGAAATATAACTTTGTCTCAAAGAAAAACCAACTAATATATCATAAAAATTCCTAATAAAAGAATGGATTAAATAAATATTGACATTTATAGTTGATTAATGAATAATATTACATTTTTATGAAGTTAAATTAAAGAAAAAGTCATTATAATGGATTAGGGACGTAGGTACAAAAATGAACCTTTTAAATAATGTTTTAAGGAATGAGTAAATAACCTTTAACAATGGTAAGTGCATAGTGTTTTACTTAGGAATATAAATAGATAAAAATATATTTTACATAAAAACATATTTTTTTTGAAAATAATGAAAGATAATGTTATTTAAAATAGTGGTACATGATGTGGAATAAATAATAAAAAATTTCCCTTTAATATGGATTTATTTAAATAAATTGTGAAATTGGAACTTGAAAAACCTGCATATCCCAGAAAAAAAGGATAGATAAATAGCTATATGTTTAAGGAATATATATAGAATATATATGAAGTAAATTTTGATAATATATAGAGAAATATATGTAAAGATAGAGAATGAGTAACTCAAAACAGAAAGTGGGTGGTTTAGGTGTTCCCTTATCTCAGATCCCAAATCACTTGGTGTGTTTGTGTGACCTCATAGATAATAAAATTTAATTTATTATATATTTTATTATGAACCATTTTATGTATATTTAATTTTTATGGTCTATATATTTTCATATTTCATTCATCTACTATATTCTTTTCTCTCATCGAGCACTTGGGATTGTTCAGCAAATTAGTTAAAAATACTATAACATGTTGATCAGGGTCAAAGTTATTGAAAAAAGTACCATAAAATAAATAATTTTATAATTATATATCCTTTATCATTATAGTATCACAAAAATTACACATTATAATGTATTTTCTGAAATAAATTTTAATTATGAAAGAGGACTTGGTACACCTCTTTTTGGAATTTAAAATTACACTGATTATTTATTTTTAATATATTTAATATATTTACATATTTAGAGACTCCTAAAAATTTCATAAGTAATTTTTTTATTTATGAAATACATTTAATAAAAATTCATATAAGTTAGGGCTAAAAAAGGAAATAAATCATCTATGGAGGTGGTGATATGACCATAATATGGGTGACATTTTCATATTATAATAAATGCGAGGAAGGAAGATTATGGTTATTACATAAATATAAAAATAATTTGGATTATTTATGAAACATATGTAATTATATTAGGATGTTTATAATATATTTGTTGGAGGAAAAAGAAGAAAATAAATTCTGAGAGATCAGTTGATAGAATGACCTCTTCTATTGGATGTCCTCCTTTGACACACACCATAAGGGATTTACATAGTGGTCTTTTGAGAAGGAAAAACCATTAGGATATAACTAAGAGTGTTTGGGAGGTATTTTGGTAGATTTTGAATGAGATAAGAATCCTATGATGCTGAGAGAATTTGGGATTGAAGGGTGGTATTTTTAAGGGGAGGAGAGGGGTGTTTTTGAATAACACATTCATTAGTTTATTATATTTTCTTCTTCCTGAAAATAATAATAAATATTTTGATAATAAAAATTAACTAATGAATTTGATACAAATATATTTTTTTCTTAAATTATCCCTTTTTTTAATTAATCATACATTTAACGTATAATGTAAGGTACCATATTTTATTTTACCTCACTTTTAAAAAAGATTCAACAATTTTAGAAATAAAATCCCTCAATTTTTTTGTCCTCATCAACCCAAAAATGATATCCTTTAAAAAAAATTAAAATATGTGAAATTTATGTTCTAAATAAAATATTTACTTATTGAAAAAAATACTAATTTTTATTACCCAATCAAATTTCTAAGAGTTAGAAGAATTATTTTCGAGTACATAAAAATTATTTTAATTTATATATATAATATATTTTTTATTTAAAAAAACATATGAAAATAAAATTTTATTTTAAATAATTAATTATATTATAAGAATGTATTGTTTTAAATAAAACATATATGTTTTCCAAAAAATATAATTATGGTTTCTTTAAATAAAATATATATTTTTACACATTTGAAACATTTATTCTGTTATCCTATGATATAAAAATTTAATATTTTATTTCATAAGTTACCCAATACATATTTTTACTATTCCATCTACCATGTTGCTATTTTTACTATAAGATTACTATTCCCAATGTTCATGTTACTATTCAAATCATCATATTTCTAACGATCATATATGATTTCTACATCATATAAATACCACCCATTTTATTTATTCATCATTCACTTTCATTTCTATCAAGGCTCTATACTTTTCATTTTCTATATTTTAGTTAAATTACTAATATTTTGATACTTTTTTCACAGTTTTTTTATAAGGGAGATTATTATTGGAGACCAAGATAATCAAAATTTCCATGTTCTAGTTATCTTATTCTTTTTTTATTTTCTAATTGTACTATTATCAATTTTATTTGGTATATCTATCCTCCAAATAAAATTTTATAAATTAATAAAAATGTGTTTTTATTTTTTATTAGGTGGTGATGAGTGTTATACTATAATAAATTATAAAATATGACACACATGTGTATTTAAATGGGAAATTACTTAAATAAAATTATGAGTTTTTACATACACCATTTAAGAAAATTTTCCATTGAAATTTGATTTCACACAAAAATATGAAAATAGTCAAGTTTACTTATATTTCATTACTTCTTTTGGTTTTTATGTTTATTCTTCTAACTTATGGTTTCTAAAAAGTAATTTCACATGGTGATTTGTCTTTTTTTTTCATATAACTTTATCTTTATATACCAATATTTTCACTATCTAGTACTAGTATGAGAGATCATGCTCTATCACTACAAAAAATAACTTATACCAACAAAAATTTATTGATAGATAATATATCTGTTTGTAAAAATGAGTATTTCCAACTGATATTAAGTTTTAATGCTATTAATTTTTAATACCAACACTTATTTTTACCAACAGATATTTTTTAAATATCGATCATTCTATACCAACAATTCTCTTACCATTACTTAAATCTATCACTTTATCATACTAATACCAACATTTTTTTAATATCAATTGAATTAATTATTTATGATAACTATTACCAACAAATATTTTACCATCAATAAAAATCGATACAACTAACCATTTTATAATACCAAAATATTTTATTAGTAACAAATTAAGTGATTTTTTTTTAATTTGTTACTATTCTTAAAACCAAAGTCAATATCCATTTTTTGAGGTCTTATTAAAAATATATCATTAACATATATTAATTTTCAATTATCTCTAAATATCAATAGTGTTTATGTTTTTTAATGTTGTTCATTTGATTATACTTTAAATAATTCTTATAAAAAGAAATTCAAATCATTATGATATTTTATATATTTATATACATGCTTGATCTCCTCTACATGGTAATTTAATATTCATATTTAATTTTTTTTAAACATATTAAAATATAGTCAAAATAAATTCAAAAAAGTAATAATTAAAATTAATAAATAATAAAACATAAAAATAAATTGATTAATATTTGTTAATAATAAATTATATTCATGTGTTTAGTTTTTATTTTATATTAAATGAAAATTAATAATTTCTATAAAAATTTATACCATTTATATATATATATTTATTATATCATTAATTTTAAAAACTAATTGAAATTTGATATTTTATTAATTAATTTATTTTTTAAAATCTAATCCCAACCCTTATTAACTCACCATCGCATACCCCAACCCTCCGTCCTTCTTCTATGGTATCCTGTGATGCGGCCTCTACCTCTAATAACAACGACACCGCCTCCGCAAATGCCGACACCGCATTTTCCTCTATTAACATTGACGCCGCCTCCACCTATGCTAACACCGATGCCGCCACCTGGCTGCTAGGTTTTTTTTTGCTAAGTCCCCTTCATTTTTAGAAACTTATCCCTTATATCTCTTTCCTCCCAGTTTCATCCCCTATTTTCAGTGCTAGTGATCTTATCCCCACTTCACTAGTTGGTGATGGTCTGGTTTCAGCTTTGATGGTGGTCCAGTGGTAACCTGGTGTTTCAGAATCTTCATTGAAGATCCATGGAGGTATTGTGGTCTTTAGAGGGATTTGGTTCTCACTGGTGGTGGCACCTTGAACCATTATTTTGTGAGCCATGACTCGTGGGTGGTGTTGATTATTGTCGATTCTATTGGTTTTGTTTCTATGATGGTTGGGGTCTATTTGGTGTTTCATTCATTAACTATATCCAGAGTTTATTGACCTTCTCGAGGTCCTACGATGCTAATTTATGCCTCCCACTGTGTCTACGGTCTTGTGTTATCTTCTTCTTTGATGGTGTCATGTTGTTCTTGGTTTTGGATGGTTCTATTAAGTGTTCTTCTATGATGTCTTCGAGTTTCCTGGTGTTCTTTTTCTACTGGTGGCTGAGAAGGCAGGGTCTGGTGGTCACATTCCATTGTTGTGGCCTTTTTCTACTATTTACTCTGCTCTGGATCCTTGTTTTCACTAATCTTCTCACCGTCAGATTTTCATAGTGGTTCTCAAGGAGTTTTGTGATGGGAAGTTTGAGGATTCGATGGTGTTTTAGAAAGTGTTTCCATATGGTGGATTTATATCAATCCCTAGGATCCCGAATGGCTTGAACATCATGATGGATTGTATACTAGCTTCAACTATGTGGTTTTAATTGTTTGTACTGATCTGTTTTTGATTTTCTATGATTGTGATGGATTAAGATGGATTGTATCTCCAACAGATTGTTGTGGATATGGGTATGCCTGGTGTTAGGGTGCACGAGGCGAGGAGGTCGGTGGACCCAATGATTATGGGTTTCAAATTGAAATTTTAAATTGAAATTTTGAAATTTTAAATTTACTTTTTTGGGGGTATTCTTGACTCATGAATGTTTATGTTAGGTTCTCACCCACCCCCTTTGCGACTCCCTCCACCTCCTCTATGACCCTCTGCCTACGTCACTGTGATCCTCCACACCCACTATATACTTTCAATTACCATCATACCATCCACATCGGATGACCCCCCATGCCTTCCTCACTCGAGCTCCACCATCAACGATCTTCCTCGCTCGACCCCCGCCATCCCCAAATTTTCCCACTCGAGGTATGCCCTAATTTTTATTTGGTTTAATCGCCATCCCTCCTTCTTCATTTATATGACTATAAATTTTGAAGATATTTACTGGTGTACATTGATATTCATGTCATTCATTATAATTCCTACACATGGATCGAGATAAGTACCATAGGGTTACTTTGTGGTTTTTTCAACAAATATAATTTATCATATACACTATATTAGTTTCATTACTTTATCACTTACATTAGAAATTTTACTTTTCTAGGGATTAATTATCACCATTTTCTTTATACTTTTATCAACAATTGAATATAGTATCATCTCTTTATCATTTTATTTATATTCAATCTACTGATATTTATACCTCTCCTGCTCCTTGCCTTTTCTCATCAACTTCTTTCTCCCCTTCATGTATTTCTTATCATCAAAAAAATCAACCCATAACTTAGTCTATACTTATAGGTAAGGATTGGAGGGAAACAACGAAGTGTTTTCATGCTAGACCGCATCGATGAACTTGAAAATGATGAAGGATTTGTAGACCATCCTTCCATTATGGAAAAGGTTTGGGATCTTCTTATGGATGTGGTTCATCTATTTTTGATAAGATCCATTGATGTCCAATTTATCTTCATTTTACTTGTAATTGATCCCTTTGAGAGTGAGGGTCATTATAACCCTTATGCCAGATGTGCTAAGCTAGAAATCCAGTATAATGACCTTATATTCCAATGTTAACTAACTAGGATCAAATTTCTATTATGAACGAATCCTTTGGATGGATGAACGAACAATATCCAAAGGGGTAGATCACTTTTAATTAAATTTTAAATTTACCAAAAAAATGTGAAATATAAATGAATTTACATGAAAATAATAATGGTTTTATTAAAACTCTTTTCATTATGTCCTATGATAATGATAATAGTATATGAATTATGAAGTTTTTACTTGTGTTTTGGATTGTATATTCCTCAAAATTTTGTGGATAAAGAAGAAAATAATCAATAATGTTGACAATGACATGTATTATTCCATTGATGCATTGATAATGTGTATCATGAATAGATGGAAATTGTTGCTTAATCCGTAGTTGGTTATGGAGTGTGTGGAGTAGCCACGATAGCATGTTTAAGGAAATATATTTATTCCTCATCTTTGTTTTAGTGTCTTACTAATATATTACTCACCTTATATTCTTTCTCATGTTAGGGTTTGAAATATGGAATTATTTTAGTGTTATCAGAAACATAGATTGATGCCTCATCCATGTGTGCAATCTTAGTAGAAGCTAGGTTGGTTTCTAAGTAGAAGCCAGATGAGTTTATTACTATATTAAATATGGAATTTATGTATTTTATGTGAAATTAGGAATCTATAAAATCTAGAATGTGTGGAATATGTAAATTTTTTCCCTCACCTATTTCTCATATGGGTTTCTTAGTATTCCACTTAGATTGAACAAATGGTCTCATCTGGGTATCTTAGTGCTCCACCTAGATTGAACACATGGCCTGACTTCTACTTAGATTACACACATGACCTATCTAAAATGTGGAATGTAGAATTTGTTTTAGTTTTCTCGTTTCATTCTCTTTCACAATACATTAATTTTACTTATTTTCCCTCAAATGCTTTCACCCTTCTTCTTGAAGGTTTTCCATGCACTCCTACAAATATTCATCCACTCCATAGCCATGTACATTTTGTACCAAGACAACATCATAACCCATATGATCCAGATATTTGATCCATCGGCCACAAAGCTAAGCCCACTAGAATTCAACTACTTCTTCTTTTCATGCTTAAAAAGTTCATGCAGATTCTTAAACAGAACCAACATCGCCCTTCGGGTACCAATGTAAGTCTGCATGCCCCTCGAATTGAAAAAAATGTTTTATTCATGTATATTCATTTTCTATGGATTTGTTATGATGGCTTGCGCTTCTTCACCTTTATTCAATTTCTTGTAGAGAAACATGATATTGTTTTATTTAAAGTTGATGAAGTGCATTCCATATCATTGCCGGACCATGATTTCTAGATAAAGGATAGGTTTTTTATACGCTTTAGATTCTTTTTTTAATTAGAATCACATGGGGATCATTTTTCATTCCATTTGTAGAAAATTTCAAAGTGGTATAATTTTTCAATATAATAGTTAGTCCAAATTGTAATTTAATTCTAAATTGAAGATGAAAAGATAATAGTGGTACTCTATTGTGAAAACATATTTTCAAAATATTAGTTTAGTGGATTTAAAAACTATATAAGAGTATAGTGGTTTAGTAAATTATGGCATAGTATCCTTTAATTTCAATACCTACTCATTTGAAAAAATATTATTTTTACTGATGCATGCTATAAAATTATATAAAATTGTGACAATATGAATAATATATTGTTATAAAATGTATTGAAATATAATTTGCATGTTGTTATAAGTGAAATGACAATATGCATTTTATGTTTTTAAATGTGGATAATTTTTAACAAGATTGCATAAAAGTGCAAACAATGATGTGAAGTTATATTAAACATAAATTGGACATGTATTTACAAATATGTTTGTGTCAAATGAATTGTTCTTTTCAAGTTGTCTTTTTATGTTTATGTTTTTAGGGTTATAAGTTAGCATTTACTACTATTCCAGATGGGTGTTCATGCCAGTTTGATTCAATTTATGTGATATAAATTTTAAACAAGGTATATTTCTTTGCTTTTTGTCACTCTCTACAAGATATGTCAGGATACCTCCTTAAAAAATGCACTTTACTTGACTATTTTTACATTCTTATATATTTTTATTATGATTCTTCTATAACTATATTTCAGGATGTTTCTAATTAGATACTTGAAAAGAATAGATTCATAGGGAACATGGAATTATTAGATGACGTCATCATGCATCAAGATTTTATATAAGTTCAGGATTCATTGTTGTTATCACATTATTTTATTAATTTAGATGGATATTCATATTGGTTGCTTGGTGTTATGAATTATTATACACTCTAAAAATGTTTGAGGGAATTCTTATGGTGGTGCTAATATTATTTGGTGGTGACTATTCACAAACACCAAAAACACATGTATGAACAAACTTTCATAAATTTCAATAGTATTGAAGTATTTTATATAAATAATTATAAATACAATAAGATTAGAAACACCAAATACTATCATTAAAATAGAATCAGACACATCATTATTCATGTGACCTATTTAGATCTTTGATGTAGTGATTACATACCTATGAATTTCCTTGGTTCCTAAATGAATAAAAGATGACTATTTCTCAAATGAAAGCCCATTTTTAGCCCTCCAAGAATACTCAATTATAGAAGAATCTGCAACAATCACCATCCCTCAAAATTGTTCACTTTTTCTAGCACCAATGATGGATACCAGAATTCCTTCAATGCTATCTATTTGTAGCTTTTATCCAAATGTATCCTGTATATTTTCCCCAAATATTCATGTAAATGTAAACAAACAAATTTGTTGTTGATACTTTCAAAAAAGTCTAATACATTCCCATAAAGGATTACATGAAGAGGAAATCTTGATTCTAGTATTTTTCACCATGTTTTGAATCAGTATCTTCCTCCTCATTTTTTCTAGATTATTAGCATTGGTGATGGGGGAATATAGACTTTTTAAGGGTTATCACCCAACAATGGACTTGATTTTTTGATATTTTAATAGGGATGATGAATGTAATTTCTCACTTTTTACATGGTTTTATCCTTATTGAACTGAAATTATTGAATCTGTTATTGATTCGGTTTCTTTTGTAGGTACTTCAATGAGAAAAATCAAGTTGAGTAGAATTTAATAATATAAGTATGGAAGGTTCATCATTTTCTAGAGGATAACACATTCCCTTTATAGATTATTACTTTCTTCATTTGTTTTTAATTTTAATTCAACTTCTCATTCATTTTGTTACATGTTGAAACCCCCTTTGTTATGATGGATGTGTGTTAGTGCCTAATATTTTCATTAAAATAATCACTGCACTAAGTCTTTACAACATTGTTATTACAACAATACATGGTTTCTTGTAAAACATGTTGGGTGTTGTGTCTAAAGGAATGATGGTGTTTTTTGACATGTGATTTGAATGATTTTTTTGTTGAAAATCAGATTGAATATTCATTTGTTAAAATCATGTACGCTGACATACTAGCCTGTATACTTTTAGAGCACTATTACAAGATGCTTTAATGTGATCTGTATGGCAAAGAGAATTTTTTGCACGATGAATCCATGATTGTTAGATATACTCATGTGCTATAATTATAACATGAAATACTTTCCTTATATTCATTTATCAACTATTGTATTTGAACTTTATAGATTCTATTGTGCTAAATTTGATGCTGACTCAACCAGGAGGGAAAAGCTATATTTTTTAGGGTAGTTATTTTTTTATGGACTCTTTTTTCCTGCTCAATTTCTTAAATATGCGGATTTAATTTTTTTTATACTTTATTATTATTTATGGTTTCAATTCATGCATATATTTTTCTATGATTTCTGGGTACGCTTTTTGATTTCGTGTGGTGTAGATTTTGGAGATGAAGGATGTGGAATAACATCAACTTGTGGTTCCTCAATGGAGCTGGAGATAACTTGGTTTGTTTCTTCTAGTGCCCTACTTGGGTGTGATGAAATATATTTTCCATAATTAACTATTCTTCTACCGTGATGGGTATTGGAAGATTGCAGTCACAAGACGAATCATCTCAGGGGATTATAGTCAAGATACAACATGGGTGGTGGGGGTGCGGTGGCAGCAACTGAATAGATAGATTATGTGTTTTTTTTGTTTTTTATGGTCTTATAAATAAACTTCAACTATGTATTGATTCATATTGTATTAAATTATATTATTAATATAATTAATTTTTTATAAGTTTGAACATGTGTGAAAATCATCATCATATTGATAATTAAAACATATGTATTATTTATAATAAATTAGTAAATATAATAAAAAATTTTAGTGGTAATAAAAAATTATAATTTTTATTTAAATGTAATTTATAAATATATAATATATATTGGTAATATTATTACCAATATATATATTTGTCATATGAATATTTTTCTAAATACTTTGACTAACATATATATTATATGTTGGGATTATTATAATAGTAAAAAACTATTTTATCTATCTCAATAACATTTAGCGACAATGTTTTTACCGATAGGTTAGTGACTGGACAATTTTTGTTGGTAAAACGTTTTACCAATAGAAAATGAACTTTTTCCAATAGATATACCCTTGTTGGAAAAAACTAATTATTTTGAGTGTATCTATACCACCTTAAGATGGAATACTTGTGAGGGATCTAGTTTGAACTTAATCAAGAGATACATGAAACATATCATTTACTTAAGATAGGTTTCACACCCAAAAATTTATTTTATTTATGTATTTCTCATTTTATTTTTGAAATTTGGGCCATTAATGTTTAAATTTTTAGGGTTTTTTTAGGTTTAGTGTGGGATGTATAGTTATCCCTTACAATTATTATTAACATGAGAAGTAATAAAAAATGACCATTAGTTTTTTAAAAAATGGGTTTTCATGGTAATAACATGGTTAGTCAAACCCTACGAACCAAACATCCAAATTCCAGGTGTGTCTCTTGTAGGGTTCATGGTTGGTACATGGTTGGAACATGGTTTATTAAACCATGTATCCAAACAATGTGTGTTTTTAAAAACTGAAAAATAGTATATAATTAAATAAAAAATATATAACACCTAAAACTAACACCTTCTACCTCTATTTCAATCCATACATGACATACCCTAACCCAAGTGAAATCCCTCTCAAATACGCCTCCTCCCCTCTATATCCCCTAAATTATTCATTGATACTCCTTGGTTTCTTCCTAATTTAAGATTAAATATAAAAGTTATGATCTCCTCTTACATCAATTTTCTATTTTCCCCCTTTTCTTCTCCCCTCCCCTCATTTTTTGTTCCCTAGGCCTAAATATATGTATGGTTTTAGTTCTAACACTTTCAATTACTTATGGTATTGGTTTATAAGGCTTTTATGGATCAATTTGATACATGTTATAGAAATATTCATCAAAGGTGATGAATTATGGACCCTTGATCACTCTATTACATATTTTTGAGTAGTTTTACCCTTGAATTTTTATTTAAATTTAATAACCAAGTTTTATTGATTTTTAATTCCATTTTTTGACATCCAATGATAATAATAGTTATATTTGAGGAGTATTTGAAGGAAATATAAATTTTCACTTGAATTTTCCTTTAATTCAAAGGTTTTCTAAAATTTGGATTCTTTGTAAAAAAGATTATTTAATTAATTATGTTCACCTAAATATATAGTAAAAAGGTGATAGACTTTGTAGATAACATATATGATCTAATAAATGTGGTTTTGGATCTTCAAAGTGAGTTTTCAATTAGATTTGAAATTATTATATAAATTCCAGGTAATACTTGAAATTACATGTTTTAGTGATCTAATTCAAATTATTACCATTTTTATATAAAAGCATTATGTTTTTAATTAATCTTATTACCTAAATGGTTATAATAATATACACAGGTAAAACTAAGACACACACACTCTCTCTCTCTCACACACACACATATATCTCTGTGTGTGTGTACCAATTGCAATGAGAGTGTGTAAATTAGTTCCACATGAAAAACACACAGATATATATATATGTACGTATGTATGTATAAATTTATATGGAAAAAATGAGAGGGGAATTTTAAGAATAGAAATCTTTATGGTTTATTGGATTTTTAAGGAAAGTCTTAAGTGGATTTTCAAAAAGTTAATTGCGAGGCCCGTTTGGTTCTTTAAAGTAAGCGATTTCATGATACACTTTTTTTTATAAATAAAATATTTTTTATTTCTTTATAATTGTTTAATAGATTATATTGATATATGAAATGGTTTTCCATGGATTCTTTCTTGTGCTTGGACATTTTTAAGGTGTGTTTCATTATAATGAAGTGGTACTTATTTTAATGAAAATAGGTCTGAACATGGGAAACCTAGGTACTTTGGTGGGTAGAGTAAGAAAATTATGCTAAGAAAAGGGATTCCATACCTATAGTTTAGAATATATGAAAAACCTAACTATAATATATGATGATGATATGGATTGGTGACTGTGGGGACTTTGTATTCGATCTTCTCAATGACTCCGGCATGAGAATGGTTATGTGTTGTTCAATCACAGAGAGGATGTAAATTTTAGGATGTGGCCTAAACTTAGTGACATAGGGCTTCCAATTTTTAAATATCTATTAATTTACCTTTTATACTTTCTTTTCAAAGTAAATAAATTATTTAATTTATTTTTAACAATTTTTTATTGAAATACAATGTTTCCCTATGTAGTTTATTTATTTGTTTGTATATATTTGACTCATCTTGGAAGTCTGATATATATATTGGTCAAAGAAATTTTATGATGTTATTAATCTCATTTTATTAATATAAATCATTCCCACTTAGTGATTTATTGATACCTAGGAACTTGTCTCTACCAAAGGGTGGTTGGGAATTTACCTCAGGGATATCATGGGCCATATCAAGTATTTGATGGAGGGAAGAATCAAGTTATTTTATGAAAAAATTTTGTAAGTGTTTTTTTATTTAGTTAGTTATGGTATATTGTATATTGGAAAGTCAGAGATCTGGAGGTAGTTCATAGGTGGGTGAAGGATCACCACCACACCTGATGAAACATGAGTTACCATGTGATGTTGGGATTTTAATTTTGATGATGAGATTCATTCCTATTATTTTTTATTATGGTTGATATTATTTTGAATTATTATTATATTATATACATTTCTTAAATACATTGGATGTTTTTGTGGGGGAAATGGATGTTTAAATAGTGGTACCCGATGCACTTTTATGGCTTGGAAAACTGTGTGAATACTTAGTACATGGTTCAACGTAACTCCCCATAGACCTGGTATAACTAGCATATGGCCCATTAATCCATGAAACCAAGTCATTCATGGACACTATAACTTTTTTAATTATTTTTTATCTCTATTTTATCTAAATTATTATAGGTTTTGTGTGATTGATATTTAGATTTGTTTTAAAGAGATTTCATAATAGAAGCATGATATTTTATTTTAAGGTGAGAGTTAGTTTTTAAAATTATAATAATAAATATTTTTTTATTTAAATGAATGAAAGTGAGTTTGGTGTTTTGAAAGATTAATTTAAGGGTGAAAATAAGAGTTTTTTAAATTTAGAAGATAATTTCTAAGATAATTAATGTTGACTTTTGTTTAAATGTGGGTGAATGTTTTTAAAAAAGAAGTTCAAATGTCCATTTTTTAAAAGTATAATTTTATTATTTAAAAAAAAAATACATGATTAAAAAATGGTTTTGGAAAATAAAATCAGGATATTGTTTAGTTTTTTTACATTGGGTAATGATTGAGAATTGTTGTGTTTTACCATTACTTTTAAAGTGAAATGCTTGTCAGTTCAGTGTTTCGGAAATTGAAAAATATTTTATGAGTAATGAAATTAGGTTTAAATATTTTATTAATATTTTTTTATCAAAGTGTGGGGTCTAAATTTTTTTTAAATAAATTCATGAAATTTCAAATCTAAATGTGTCATATTTGAAACTGCTTAAAAAGAAGAATATATGCTATTGTCTTGTGGTTATAGATTTTTCTTTGAACTTTTTTTTTAATTTTGATTCATTTATGAGTGTATTTAATTGAGTTGGTTATTGTATATGTTATAATGTGATTTTCAATTATATTTAATTTATTACTCTAAGAAAAGGATCAAACGCTTTCAGGTCTAGTATATTATCTCTTATGAGATTTTAGTTGGTCAGGTCATGGTGTTTTTCAGGTGTGTGTATATACCTAGGTATCTTGATAGTTTTTATCAATGATTTGAGGTTTATTTGTCACTTTTTATTTGGTGGGGTTATCTAAGGATATTTATTGACTATAGTTGAAGTGACATTTCTTTTAGCTTCATTCCGCATCAGAAAACCATGGTTATTTTCTCAGATGACAATTATGGATATTGAACTAGATTAAATTACACACTAACTAGTGATACATAATTGGATGAGATCATTAGGATTAGTTTCCTTGTAATGAGGTATTTGGTTACCCATGTTCGGTGACCTGAGGTTGGAGGCATGTTGTTTGATGGGGCATGCCCATGGTTAATTCCTCCTTCTATTTTGTTGCTGATTAAAGTGTATTGGTGAGTTTTTTAAGGATTTCATCCATGTGTTTTTTGGATAATTAATAGAATTTTATTCTTTTAGGATAGATAACACTATACACTTTTTTGGAGAGTGAGGGATAAATTTTTAATACTTTTGAATGCATCTCTTTTATAAATTATAAATTTTTGATAGATATTATTAATAACCATAGTGTCATTAGTATTTATTTATAGTTTTTCATTAAAGGTTTTTGAAATGGTGGGGAGACCCACTATGGGTGTACATCCACTAAGCAGATTCTAGAATTGGTTGGGTTTAAATATTATTTAGAGTCCTTGTATGTTCATGAGTTTAGGGAGCTTAATGTTTGGTGGAATTATGAATCATCTCTTAATATGGAAATGTTTTTGATATCTTTTAGTTGGATATACAATTCATTCTTATGGTATCCCATCATTTTTATCATAAAACACCATGATATATGAAACCTTAAATTATAGGGATGTACAATTTGAATATCATTTTTCTAGTTTTTCCTAAAGATTGCCGAGTGTAACATGTGGAGAAAAGACTAATATTGAATTTAGTGGTTTTATTGGTTTTGGTCCAAATGAGGGATGGTTTAAGTCACTATTTGGTTTAATAATTTTAAATTGATTGAGTCTTCATGATGTGTCACTCAATTCAGAAAATAGTAATTGCATTATCCTTTGAATTTAGTGACTTTTTTGGGGGAAAAGTTTTTATAGTGGGAAGAATTGGCACACCTAAAACTTTATTTTATTTATTAGATTTTTTTTTAATTATTTTTCATTATATATTTAAATTATAAGTCATTAATATTTAATTTTTTAGAGTTTTTAGGTTTAGTGAAGGCTTCATGGTTAGGTTTCAAGGTTAGGCTGCACGATTAGTACTAACTGTGTGAATCCCATACAGTTTCCTGGTAGTTTCTAAAAAAATGGTTTTCATGGTTGGTACCTAGTTATTCAAACCATGTGGACCAAATGTGAATCTTATAAGTGTGTGTCTTCATGGGTGAGTGGTTTATTAATTCTCTCATATAAATAGTGTGAGTTTTATAGATCTAAAAATATATATTATAAAAATAATACAACCATAATACTAATACCTTATCCCCCTCATCCTTAATATGTGTGATTCTCCCCAGCCCAAGAGGGATCCCTCTCATGTGTTCCTCCACCCCTTTTTAACCCCTTAATTTTTCATTTATCTCTATTGTTTTCCTTATAGTTTAGGTTAAAATATTCAAGTTATGATCTCCTCTTCCCTGTATATTCCCTTTCCCCTTTTCTTCTCCCATACTCTCATAGAAAGAAACCTAGGAAAAACCATAGATGGGATTTTATTTTTAAAGCTCTCGATTCCTTATGGACTTGGTTCCTGGGGATAATATGTACTAATTTGATACAATAAAAAGAATTATTCATCAAAGGTGATGAATTTTATACCACTAATGACTCAATTATAGGTTTTTGAGGTAGGTTTACCCACACATTTATCTTTGAATTTAATAATCTAGATTTAATTCTTTTTTAATACTTTGTTATGATATCTAATAATAATTTTAAATATTTTTAAAGATAATTTGAATTAAAAATATTGTTTCTATTTATTTTACCTTTAACTCAAGGGGTTTTACCAAAATTGGAGTTTGGTTTAAAAGATACAATAATTAATCTTTTGCACATGGATATTAAATGAAAATACAATGTCTTTCATAGATAATTTATGTTATTTTTTTTAAAATGAATTTTTTTATCTTCAATGTTAATTTTCAATTGGATTAAATTTTTTTACTTATCATTTCATGTAATAATTTAAACTAGAAGTGTTGGTGATGCACTTAAACCAATTTCCTTTTTTATATAAAATAATGATCTTTTTATTAATATTATATCTTTAATGGTTATGAAAATATATATGGGTTATAGATATATATACACTAATTCACATGGGATTGTGTCAATTGGAGAAGAATAAAATAAATAAATATATTTTATATACAAATATATATGATCATATCAAGAGGGTTATTTTATAAATTCAATTGTTGATGATTAACACAAAGTCTAAATAAGATCATTATTAGATTTTCAAAATGTTAATTATGAGACACATTTGAAACTTTCAAGTTGGTGGTTTTAAACCATGCAATTTTTTGATACATTAAATATGATTTCGTTAGTTTTGAAGGATTTATAAAATTATATTGTTATATGAAATGGTGTTTTGAGGATTTCTTGTATATTATTGGATATTTTCAAGGTTTTTTTCATAATAGTAAATTGGTACTTGAATCAACGAAAAGGGTTTAACACATGGTAACACCAGGTACTTAGGTGGGAATACTAGGACATGTGTAGTAGGAAAGGGTATACCATCTATTGACTTTGGATTTTTCTATGATACTAACTAAAATACATGATGATGATAAAAATTGGTTAACACAAAGACTTTTTTTGAACAACTCAATGGATCGTGAATGATAATTGTTATATGTTGTCTATTCACCTAGAGTATAAGGATACTAGGATGAGGTATAACCTTAGTGACCTAAGGCTACCCATTTTCTTGATATTTTTACTTACTTTTTTTTTGATTTCATTTCTAAATAATTTGTTTTTTTGAATTTATGTTATGTGAAATGTTTCTTGAAAACCAATGTTTTTTATGTTGTCTATTTATTTTTATCTTCATATTTGATTTTTACTAGATTTCTGACATATAATCATATCATTACCATCTTTACACTATTATTAAACTCCAATTACTAAATGAAATCATTATAAAATAGTGTTATTGATTCATAGGATCATTTATACACCACAGGGTGATCAAGAACATTCTTTAGTGATGTCATAGGATGGCCCAAGTTTCTGATAGAGGGATGTAGGTGGTTGGTTCATGAAAATATGTTTGGTGAGAGTGGTAGTTGATTGGACATAAATTTGATGTTATAAAGAATCTAAAAGGGGATAATATGTTTGGGAAATAGATCTCAATTATTCTCAACCATAGTGTCTCACTTTAATGGATATATATGAAGGAATTATTTACCTATAGCATCAGGCTCTTTGACTCGTAAATGATTTTTAGAATATCTCTTCTTTCAACTCTGTGTTTCTCTAATGTGTAGTTGAATGAATTTGAACTTCCCAGCCATCTATTCATTTATTTTGTTACCCAATAGATTTTATTCTCCAACTTCATCCAAATATGTTGAATTTATACATTTATTCCCAGAGAGTTATTCATAAAAATAAATCTTAATTATTTAGTAGATTTTATTATTGTATGTGAACATGACTTAAGGAATATTACGATCCGGACATATATTGATGTCTATATAATGAGATCTCAAAATATAATCAAGAGTATTTATATTCCTTTTATATTGGATATCAGTTTGGGGGTGATAATAAATTCTAATTTCCAACTCTATGTTGAAGTAACATTGAATTTTTTTTTTGTAACTTTTAGGAAAACCATGGATCTCAATATGATATAATCAATAGTTTCATTACATACAACTTCAAAACATCTTTGATAAATATATTTATAAGATTTTCAAGTATAATTCCATTAAAACGGTGATTAAGTGAGAATTAATTATAAGAAAATAAAATAAATCCTATATGAATTTTTTTCTTTTTGATGTATTTTGAAGAATAAAGGAAAATTCATGGTGATGCTCTTCCACTTCACTATAGGTATGGGTGTTGGTTACATCATCCCTTTTGAAAAATTCATTTATAAATTTAATTTTTTACATACCAATAATATTTTTGTATATTCGTCAATATTTCTCTACATATTTTCATACTAGAATTGATCTCATAAATATATTTTAATATTTGTGATAATAGATTGAATGGTGAATATTACGCTATGATAATCATTCCATAGATCCTTATTTATCTTAGGATTTTATGGTATGTATAATCATGTCCCAATTCTCATAAATCCTTCTTTATCAATATTGGAATTCATGGATTTCCTCTTTATTAGAGAATTAATCTTCTTTTGTATCTCTAAATCATTATTTTAAGATTTCTTAATATTCTCTATAATTGATGGTTGATCAACAATTTGATAAAGGTATGATGATGCATTTCCTTTATGATTACCATGTTCATCCTATACATGAATAAGAATATTGGACCCTTATCAATCCAAATAATGGATCATGTTGAAGGATCTTATCTAATTATAGAATATTTTATTTAATCACCTTATAATAATAGTAATGGATTGAGTTGTCGTAGTTCTTGATAAGATTTAATTATTTTTGTTATCCCATATTGATATACTTTTTTTTTAAATATATAATTCAATCAAATATGATCTATATATACTCATTACTTCTGTATATAGAGAAAATCCATCCAAAATTTCAATGTGAAGATTCATACAGCCAACCCCAGATCATGTTTCAGATAGTTTTAATCATAGATTTTAAATTTTCAAGAGGTATAAAATATCACTTCATCATTTTTCAGGAGTATGAAACGAATTAAATTCATTAAGGAATCACTGTATGTCACAAAATATTCCAACTTGAGAGTTGTTTGAGTGTAATTTTATTTATTAGAATTTCTTCTACTCATTAAAGTACTCTTAAATTTCATCAATCTCAAAAAAAATTACTCCCTTCCTAGTTATTTTGGTTATTGGGGCATAAAATCATGAGAAATTCTTGAAAAATATTTGATAATACCCAAAACATCTTACACGAATATAGATACCTATTATAGATTTTTTTATGGGGCCTTCCTCAATCATCTTTATCTTTGATGAATCCATAGATATGCTATTTCTTATGATAGTAAACCCAAGGAATGTTACCAGATCAATGGAAAATAAAAATTTATTATACTTTACACAGAACTTCTCCTTAAAAAATGTTTATGACACAATAATCAAAAGATCCTCATGTTCCTCATTTATTTTGGACTATATTATAATATCATCTACAAAGACCACCATAAATTTGTTGATGTAATCTCAAAATACTTTATTCATAAAGTCCTGGAAAATTATCGGAGCATTTTTTAATCTAAATAAAATAACTATGAACTCATTTTATCACACCCCAAAGTAAAATTTACATATTATATATATATATATATATGTATTTCCTTATCATTATCCATGTGTTTTTTCGTCAAGTATTCTTGAATAATTAAAATTTTGGGACTTCAGTGTAGGGAACACGATTTGAAGAAAATTTAGTACTAAATGTCAAAAATACCTAAATTTTTTTATCAATTCCATTTTTTATGATTGGTGAAACGATTTTCTAACCATGAAAGAAAAATATAAAGTTCTATTGGTGCATACAGTAGAGAGAACATGGTTGGTGAATGGTTTGTAAAACCACATAAGTAATCTAGTCTTTTGAAAATTGAAATTTTCTAAAATACCCCTCTAGATTTAAACCCCATTCTCTCCTCCTAGTTTACATGTCTCCATCCTAAGGATCCATTTTCAAGACACCATATCCCTCATAATTTCCCCCTTTACTCCAATGATCCTTTTTATGATTCAAAGGTTTTCCCCTCATTTATTTCTTTCTTGGTCCTTTGTTCTTAACTTTTATTCTTCTCTTTCTGCGTGTCGGTGTTTCATAAACCCTAGGTGGGTTCCGGATTTAACTTTATGTTAAATATATTTATAGGGGTTGTAAGTTTCTATTTAGACATTTATACAAATATTAATGAATGATTCTCTTTATCAGAACTTATTTTAGGTAGGGGCTGCCATGGTTTTTTATTTTTTCTAAAAATCCTTAATATTCATGGGTTTCATATATGATTTTCTTTTGAAATTAAATATTTTTTTAATAAATTTCCAAGAGATGTTTTCAAAGGGTATTGGTAATTAAAAACCATTCTTTTCAATTATAAAATATTTTTATGGGTCACGATGTATTTTTATTTTAAATTCAATTTTAAATAGAACTATGTGTTTCAAATTGTTTCTAGATTTACATGTTATAATGATTGTGTAATTATCTTGTTATTTTTTGAAATATTAATTTATGGTTTCCATAATATATGTTTTTTTAAAACAACAGTTCTATCCTTGGTTCAAGATGTGTTTTCAATGTTTCATGATTCTGTATTGGTTTTCAAATAAGATATATATATATATACTTAGTTATATACATGTATGTATATATACATAATTACATAAATAAATAAATTCATACATACATAATTATATACAAATGTATATATATAGTAATTATTTTTTACACCAATGACCTCTTTGTAACTAAAAATTAGAACTTAAAATATGATATAAATTTAGAAATGGATTCTCTGAAGAGGTTTCCAAAATATATTATTAGTTTTAAAATTCCATGTCCCGGTTAGTACTTTGTGGGAATGAATATTCCTAAATTATCCACACGCTTAAGCTAAATACCCATTTATTTATGATACAATATATTTTATGGTTATATATGATTGTTGTTTTTATTTATGTGAATTGTAATAACGTATTATTTAGAAGAGTGTGGGAGGGTTGGTTAAGGTTTGTTATGGGTATAAATTTCTATAAAATCTATTATTGGTGTGTGTATAATAAGGACATACCACTACTAGAAATATGGGATTTTGAGCCCCTTTACCTATAGCGACCACCACTGGTGGTCGCTATAGTTAACCAATAGGGACCGCCATTGGCAGTCAATATGTTTCCCTAAAAAAAGGCTTTCGTGCCCCCTGAAACCTCCCTCCTCTCACGAAGCGCCCCCCCGAACCCTTCCCCACTCCCCATCGCCCGCGCCCTCCCCGTCGTCGTGCACCCTCCTTGTCATCCCGACCTCCCCGTAACCCTACCCTCTACCGCCCCACCCTCTGCCACCCCGCCCTCTGCCGGCCCGCCCTCCGCCGGCCCGCCCTCCGCCGGCCTGTCCTCCACCGGCCCGCCCTCCGTCGGCCCGCCCTCTGCCGCCCCACCCTCCGGCTGACCGCCCTCCGGCTGACCGCCCTCCGGCTGACCGCCCTCCGGCTGACCGCCCTCCGCCCTCCGCCGGCCCCACCCTCCACCGGCCCCGCCCTCCGTCGGCCGCCCTCCGGCCGCCCTACGCCCTCTGGCCACCATCCGGCTGCCCTCTGCCGGCCCCGTCCTCCTCCAGCCGCCCTCTAGCTGCCCTCTGCCCTCCGGCCACCCTCCGCCCTTCGACTGCCATCCGGCTACCCTCCGGCCGCCCTACACCGGCCCCGCCCTCCTCCAGCTGCCCTCCGGCCGCCCTCCGCACTCCAGCTCCAGCCGCCCTCTGCCCTCGGCCGCCCTGCAGCCTCCCTCTGCCCTCGGGCCTCCCGCTACCTGCCTCTGGCTGCCCGGCAGCCCTCAGGCAGCCCTCCGGCCGCCCTCTGGCCTTTGGCCTCCAGCCCCTCCGACCTACGACCTCCGCCCTCCGCCCTCGGCCCTCGGCCCCCTCGTCCCTCCCCCCATCACCCTGAACACCCCCCACACCCAGCCAACCCCTGTCCCCTTCATCTTCGTCCCCTCCCTCGCCGCAGCACCGCCACCCGTCCCCTCCTTCACCGTCCCCTCCCTTGCCGCACCAGCTCCAGCTCCGGCTCCCCACCGCTGCCTCTCCTCTCCCTTGCAGCACCGCCTTCGGCACCCCTACCTTCAAGGTTTGTAGCGCAATCAGGTATGACATGGGCCTTCACTTAAATTATTATTTTATAAATGGTTCACAAACAATTAATTAGTATTTATTTTAAATATACTTGATATGAAAAATGAAAATGTAATAAGTCTTGTGTAAGTGTTTGTTATAGGGATCTTATTATGTATAAGAGTTGGATTGATCTTCCAAATCGAACGTCTAGAGAGTATTTCAATGGAATTATGCAGTTTATTGACTTCACCAGAGGATTTGAAAGTGACTATATTAGTTGTCCATGTAGAAAATGTTCTAACAGATACTAATTCACACAAGATACTATGAGGGAGCACCTATTCTTTAAAGGATTTCTGATAAATTATAAGAGTTGGACTCGTCATGGAGAAGAATATGTTCGTTGTGAAAATACGGACACAGTTCAGATGGATGATGATGCAGGCATGAATGATCCAATGCATGAAATGCTTACTGAAATGGTACGTGGGTTGGATCCTGAAGGCATTGACATCCAGAATCTTGAGACCGGTGAGATAAATCTTTGCTCAGGTGCAGACCATGATTCGAGGAGGTTTTATGAAGCAATTGATGATTCAAAAACAGAATTATATCTTGGATGTACTTCTTTCAATAAATTGTCATTTATCGTGGAGTTGTTGAATTTGAAGACTTTAAATCATTGGTCAGACACATCATTCGACATGATGTTGGTGTTATTGAAAAATGTTCTTCCCGTCGACGCTAATATTCCTTAGTCGTATTACCATGCTCGTAAGCAGACAAAGAACTTAGGTTTTACATATGAGTCCATAGATGCAGGTGCAAACAACTGTATGTTGTTTAGAAAGGAAACTTCCCATTTGGATATTTGTATGGTCTGCGGTGCTTCAAGGTGGAAAGAGAACAGGGGACATCAGAATCATCAAAGTTAGATTGTGATACAGGGGAAACCGATTGTCGTAAAGAAAATGCGTTACTTTCCCCTTAAACCAATGTTGAAAATATTTTTTCTATCATCTAAAGTTTCTAATTTAATGAGATGGCATGCAGAAAGAGTTCATGAAAGTGATATGTTAACCCACCTAGAAGACTCTCATGCATGGAAGGATTTTGATAAGAGACATCCCGACTTTTCCAAAGATGTTCGTAATGTCTGATTGGGATTGGCAACAGATGGTTTCAATCCATTCAAGTCTATGGTTGGTGCAACTCATAGCACATGGCCTGTGGTGTTGGTTCCGTATAATCTTCCTCCTTGGTTTTGTATGAAGAAAAAATTTATATTACTTTCCACTCTTATTGATAGACCTAAAAGTCTGGGGGATAAGATTTATGTTTACCTTCAACCATTGGTTGATGAGTTGAATGAATTTTGGGGTGATGGTGTGATGACTTATGACTGTGAAACGAATGAAATGTTCAAAATACAGGCTGCTTTATTGTGGAAAATCAATGACATCCCAGCTTATGCAAATTTATCATGCTGGAGTACGAAAGGAGAATTTTCTTCCCTTGTTGCAACAAAAGTAAAAAATTTTTATGGCTTAAGCATTCCAAAAAATGGGCATACATGGGTCACAGACGTTTTCTCCCCCCTCAGCACAGGTTCAGAAAGGACAGAGTGGAATTTGATGGTTCTAGAGAGTTCAGCCCTGCACCAAAGATCATGACAGGAGTCAAAATGTTATCGCAGATTGAGGAAGAAAACATCCGCACGGTATATGAAATTCAGGATTTGGTGGCTCCTCTGGTACGTAATATTCGAGCTGCAGGTAGGCAGGGCAGTCGCAATTGGAAAAATAAAAGTATTTTTTATAGTCTTCGGTATTAGAAAACTGACATGTTGAGGCATTATTTGGATGTCATGCACATTGAAAAAAATGTTTGTGATAACATATTGTGGACCATTTTAGGTATCAGTGGGAAATCAAAGGACCATGTTAATGCACACTGTGATTTGGAAGAAATGGGTTTAAGGAAACAGTTGAATTTATAGTTAGCTGAGGGAAACAATGCATATATACCTTCTGCACAGTTTACGATGACTACAAAGGAGAAAGAAACATTTATTTTCATTTTGAAGATGCTCAAGTTGCCTGATGGTTACTCTTCTAATATTTCAAAGTGTGTAAAACTGACGAGCAAGACATTGCAAGGGTTGAAAAGTCATGACAATCACATACTACTTCAGCAGTTGATTCCAATCACAATTTTTGATTGTTTATCCCCCAATATTGTTCAGCCGTTGATTGAGATGAGTAATTTTTTTAGACAGCTTTGTTTAAGAAATCAACAAATGAGTGATTTAAAAATTTTACAGGACCGAATTGTACTTACGCTTTGTCACTTTCAGAAACTATTTCCCCCCTCATTTTTCGATGTAATGGTCCACTTGAAAGTGCCCCTAACTGATGATGTAATGGCTGCTGGTCCAGTGTAATTCAGGTGGATGTATCCTATTGAGCGATATTTGAGTACATTGAAACGATTTGTACGCAATAGAGCTCGTTCGGAGGCATCAATAGCCAATGGTTATTTGATGGATGAGTGTACTACTTTTTGTGCAGAATATCTTATGGATGTTGAAACAAAATTAGATAAGCCCTCTCCGATTCAGGATGGTCCAGTTGGAGAAGGAACCACATATGATATGGATAACATCGAGTGGATACAAGCGAATCGATATATCTTGTTCAATACTCCATCAGTTGCACCATTAATGCAGTAAGTATGTTTTTACTTTTATTGTTTAACTTTTACATGTTTTGTTTGCATAAGTTGATCATTTAAAAATTGCGTTATCATTTGCAGAAAACACATTAATGAGATAAAAGAAGAGATGTATCATCCGACTGAGTTGAAAATTCAACAATCTCATTATGTGTCATTTCATGATTGGTTCAAGGATTATGTACATATAAATTGATTTTCATTATGAGTGAAGTATTATACAAATTTCTTTCTTCATATATCATTATTGAATTCTATGAATTATGTAGGTTCATAAGCTGAGGGAGTTAGGGGACCCCACGCTAACTGAAGAATTTATCCAACTGGATGAGGGTCCATCTATAACGGCTCATCGTTATAAATCTATAGATGCTAATGGTTTTCTATTTCGCATTAAAGATGTTGAAGACAAACGTGCAACAAAAAACAGTGGCATCGGTTGTCCATTTTTCAATTCTGGTTATTACTATGGTCAATTGATAGACATCATTGATGTTGTATACACACACGGGTTGAATTAGATATTGTTAAAGTGTAATTGGGTTGATCCAGTGCGTGGATGTAAAGTTGATCAATATTAATTTTCATTGGTGAATTTTAACTTTATGTTATACAGAAATGAACAAGTTGATAATGAACCTTTCATTTTGACATCACAATCAGAACAAGTATTCTTCGTTACTTTGCCTTCGAATCCAAGTTGGCAAGTTGTTGTCAAAATGTCTCGGTGAGGAGTGTTTGTATTTGAACAAGATGAACCCGAGACTGTTCCTTTTGTTTCCCAACAGCTTGATCAACATACCGTAGTTCAACGTGAAGAAGATATTTATTGGGTCAGAGTGGCTGTTGAAGGAGAAACGGTCGATTTTCATGCTTAATGAAAGGTATAATTGTTTTCCCGCTATTCAGCCTAAGATATCATAAATTATCTAAACATTTTATAAATCCTTGTAAGTTTTAATCCTCACTTTTGG
The DNA here is from genome assembly GCA_963277665.1 of Viscum album. Lineage (NCBI taxonomy): Eukaryota > Viridiplantae > Streptophyta > Magnoliopsida > Santalales > Viscaceae > Viscum > Viscum album. The sequence goes on along the minus strand of OY728164.1, from coordinate 1,134,841,237 downwards.
AAGTTTATTTAGTTATAAATATTTAGGGTGATTAAACTCATGTTATATTGATGTTATTGTCGGTGTATCTTCCCATTGAGGCATTCTTAATTTTGTTCATGTGCTGCTTGAATTTTTGTTAATTCAATTTGAAATTTGGCTATGCATTGATTGGTTTTGTACATAATTTGTATATCTGTTTTGTGAGCTTTCTGATTTTTTAAAATTCATTCAAAACTAATTATTCAATCCCTTTTTGTTTGATTAACAACTGTACAAGTATTATTTTTTTTAAAAACAATCCAATTTATCATTTAGACACTTTGGATAGTCCCCTTACTAATGTTTTCCATGACTGCAGGCATGTCAGGGGAAGAGGTAGAAGATCCACATCATCCATCTGAGGCATCTATGTCTTAGGGTCTAGGTATGTTGGAATGTCATTGTCTCTATTTTTTATGTAATTAATAAACATATATATATATTTATAACATCTGTCAATTTTTATATAAAATTGTTTTCAACAGGATCAGACTCGACTGCTTCTTCCTCTCGCAGGAGAGGCCCTGGTCATGGAATATTATCATGGAATTCTGACACGACTTTTGATGTTTCATTTTATGAGGTATTTTATCCTGTGGGACGGAATGCCCCTGCATTTATTAGTCAGTTGGGTCATATCATACGTGATCCACATCGATTTCCATTGACCACGCGTGACTGGGATTCTATCCCTCAGGACACATTAGATCGTCTTTAGAGGGAGGTTCAGGTAAGAAGACCATTTTACTTTATTCCCTATGTATAAAAAACAATAACATATGTGATTTTTTTCTTTAATAGAAAAATTTGAAAGTATGTCCCGATGAGTTTCGGCCAGTGTGTATGAGAAAATGACGTAAGATGTGGAAATACTATAACGGAAAAGTTTAGAGGGACCACTGGGTACCAAATGTTGGTGCCCTAGACATTCTGGAAAAAGTCCCGAGAGGTGTCCTCTCGGATCAGTAGTGTGATTTAGTTTCATATTGGTCTACTGAGGGTGTTGCGGTTTTTATATTTATTTTGGTATTTATATTTTCAAGAATGTGTGATTTGTTTGATATTTGAATGAATTGAATGTAGGTGGTGTCTACACGCCACTCTGAGAATCGAGCGTTGCAGGGACCACCTCACAGGCTCAGGATTCGTCATGTGTCTCAGATCCGACATGAGGTATTTATTATTCATTATTTAATTTTTTTAATTAATATGGTTTTGTGTTTATATTCTATTCATATATAGTTGTGGGAGCAAGGTTTACCAACTGATAAAATGTCTATGTGGATGAGGACTCGTGATCGCAATGATCCAGAGGATGCAACATTGATAGTAAGTGCTTGTACTCATTACCAATACTTAGATAAAATCTATATATTAATATATGTATATATATTTAAATATTTCATAGGATCAATTTGAAGCTGAATTAGAACATCTGGCAGAGGACCAGCGACAGCTTCCCATGCAAAGGGATGAGATCTTTCATCGCATCATTGGTAGGGATGGGCATGGATATAGTTTGACCTATAGAACATGGATTCATCGTTCTGTAGTGTCACGCACTGCGGTTGTCGGTCCTACTGTTGCTCAGATGACACAGCAGTTGTCAGATTTCGAGGAACGACTACGGGCTTCCTAGGAGGCAAATGCGCAATTGGCTGCTGAGGTTAGAGCACTGCGGGAATATGTGCGTCCAGGAGATGGTGCATGGGATCACACGACGCAGGTTTATACTGTATTTATTTATTTAATTTAAATTATTTTTGTTATGAAAATATTCATAATGTTTATTTGTTTTAGGCCCCTGGCCCACCGTATGGAGGTCAGTGATGAACACGCATGACGCATCATATTCACGAGGTGTGTTTCTGCTTTTAATGGTGGGGTTGTTATTGATATTAATGTTGGGTTTCTAGTGAGTTATTTTGTGATTTGGGGGGTATCATGTGTGTTTTGGCCTCATGCAATGTTCGTGTGCATGAATTGACCATGAAACTGATTATTGATTTGGATATTTTTTGTTCATTTAATTTTCAATGTTTAGAATTGCATGTTATGTAATATTTTTGAAAAAAACACGTGATTCCTAATATGAATCATTAAACTTGTTTTTGATGAATGATCTGAGTACACTATTTTTAGTCCCCGAACTACCTCATAAAGACCCCCCCCCCCCCGCACTCCGTACAGCCCTCCCCGCACCCCAGACAGCACCCAGGACAGCCCCCCCTCGCACCTCGGAAAGCCTTCCCCGCACTCCGGACAACCCTCCCCGCACCCCAAACAGTCCTCCCGCACCCTGGACTGCCTTCCCCGCACTCCGGATAGCCCTCCCCGCACCCCGGAGATCCCTCTCGCACCCTAGATAGTCGTCCCTCACACAGACAGCCCTCCCGCATCCCGGACATCCGTCCCTGCACTCCGGACAGCCCTCCCGCACCCCGGACAGCCCTCCCACACTCCGGACAGCCCTCCCCGCACCCCGGACAGCCCTCCCCGCACCCCGGACAGCCTTCAGGCACCTCAGACTGCCCTCCCCGCACTCCGGACAGCCCTCCCCGCACCCCGGGCAGGCCTCCCGCACCCCGGACAGCCGTCCCCGCATGCCGAACAGCCCTCCCCGCACCCCGGACAGCCCGCCCGCACCCCTGACAGCCGTCCCCGCACTCCGGACAGCCCTCCCCGCACTCCGGACAGCCCTCCTGCACCCCGGACAGCCCTCCCGTACCCCGAACACCCCTCCCGCACCCCGGACAGCCCTCCCCGCACCCCGGACAGCCCTCCCCACACCCCAGACATGCCCCCTACCCCGGACATCCCCCCCCCCGCACCCCGGACAGCCCCCCTCGCACTCCGGACAGCCCTCCCCACACCCAGGATAGCCCTCCCACACCCCCGACAGCCTTCCCCGCACTCCGGAAAACCCTTCCCGCACCCCGGAAAACCCTTCCCGCACCCCAGACAGCCCTCCCACACCCCGGACAGCCTTCCCCGCATGCCGGATAGCCCTCCCCGCACCCCGGATAGCCCTCCCGCAACTCGGACAGCCGTCCCCGCACTCTGGACAGCCCTCCCCGTACCCTGGACAGCCCTCCCGCACCCTGGACAGCCCTCCCGCACCCCGGACAACCCGCCCGCATCCTGGAAAGCCTTCCCCGCACTCAGGACAGCCCTCCCGCACCCTAGACAGCCCTCCCGCACTCCGGAGAGCCCTCCCCGCACCCCAGACATCCCTCCTGCACCTCGGACAGCCTTCCCCGCACTCCAGACAACCCTCCCCGCACCCCGGAGAGCCCTCCCCGCACCCCGGACAGCCATCCCCGCACTCCGGACAACCCTCCCCGCACCCCGGACAGCCCTCCCGCACCCCGGACACCCTTCCCCGCACTCCGGACATCCCTCCCCGCACCCCAGACAGCCCTCCCGCACTCCGGACAGCCATCCCGCACCCCGAACAACCCTCCCCCACCCCTGACAGCCTTCCCCGCACTCCGGACAGCCCTCCCGTACCCCGGACAGCCCTCCCGCACTCCACACAGCCCTCCCCGCACACCGGACAGCCCTCCCCGCACCCCGGACAAACCTCCCGCACCCCAGACACCCGTCCCCGCACTCCGGACAGCTCTCCCCGCACCTGGGACAGCCCTCCCGCACCCCGGACAGCCGTCCCCGCACACCAGACTGCCGTCTCCGCACTCCGGACAGCCCTCCCCCCACCCCGGACAACCCCCCCCGGACAGCCCCCCCGCACCACGATGTCATAAAACACCAAAAACGGCGTGAGACGGTCGAATTTGGAGCAAACGTGCTCCGAATGACCTGAAACCACACGAAAAAATTAGGAATATTATTCGTGACGTGTAGGAGGAGACGGCGCGGCCGTCAGACGTGCGGTGCGTACGGCCGGTTGTGTCGTTTTCAGCATGTCGGTGCACGCTGAAACGGAGCGTTGAGGGGTCACAACCACCTGAACGACCTCGGAATCCCATGAAACCGTACGACATCATCCTTTGTGTGATTTGTGAAATGGTCGGGCATACAGTACATCAATCGGAGGTGTCGTTTGACCGCGGTGACCGGAAACGCGTTTCCGGTGTCCGAAAACACCAAAAACGGCGTGAGACGGTCAAATTTGGATAAAACGTGCTCCGAATGACCTGAAACCACACGCAAACATTATGAATATTATTCATGACGTGTAGGAGGATACGGCGCGCCCTTCGGACGTGCGGTACGCGCGGTACGGCCGATTATGTCATTTTCAGCAGGTCGGCGCGCGCTAAAACAGCGCGTTGGGGGGTCAAAACAACCCGAACGACCTCAGAATGCCATGAAACCGTACGGCATCAGCCGTTGTATGATTTTCGAAATGTTCGGGTAGACGTCACATCAATCAGAGGTTTCGTTTGACCGTGGTGATTGGAAACGCGTTTCCGGTGTCAAAAACACCAAAAACGACGTGAGACGGTCGAATTCGAAGCAAACATGCTCCGAATGACCTGAAACCACACGAAAACATTAGGAATATTATTCGTGACATGTAAAAGGAGACAGCACGCCCGTCGGACGTGCGGTACGCGCGGTACGGCCGATTGTGTCGTTTTCAGCAGGTCGGCACGCGCTAAAACGACGCATTGGGGGGTCAAAACCACCATAACGACCTCGGAATGACATGAAACCATAGGAAATCAGCAGTTGTGTGATTTGTGAAATGACCGGGCAGACGACACGTCAATTGGAGGTGTCGTTTGACCGCGGTGACTGGAAACGCGTTTTCGGTGTCACAAAACACCAAAAACGGCTTGAGACGGTCGAATTCGGAGCAAACGTACTCCGAATGACCTGAAACCACACGAAAACATTAGGAATATTATTCGTGACGTGTAGGAGGAGACGGTGCGCCCGTTGGACGTGCGGTACGACCGATTGTGTCATTTTCAGCAGGTCGACGCGCGCTAAAACAGCGCGTTGGGGGGTCAAAACCACCCAAACAACCTCGGAATTCCATGAAACCGTACGACATTAGCCGTTGTGTGATTTTTGAAATGGTTGGGCAGACGACACGTCAATCGGAGGTGTCGTTTGACCGCGGTGACTGGAAATGCGTTTCCGGTGTCATAAAACACCAAAAATGGTGTGAGACGGTCGAATTCGTAGAAAACGTGCTCTGAATGACCTGAAACTACACGAAAACATTAGTAATATTATTTGTGAAGTGTAGGAGGAGATGGAGCGCCCTTTGGACATGTGGTGCGTGCGGTACGATCGATTGTGTCATTTTCAGCAGGTCGACGCGTGCTAAAACGGCGCGTTGGGGAGTCAAAACCACCCGGACGACCTTGGAATTCCATGAAACCGTAAGAAATCAGCTATTGTGTGATTTGTGAAATGGTCAGGCAGACGACACATCAATCGGAGGTGTCGTTTGACCGCGGTGACCTGAAACGCGTTTCTGGTGTCATAAAACACCAAAAATGGCGTGAGCGGGTCGAATTCGGAGCAAACGTGCTCTGAATGATCTGAAACCACACGAAAACATTAGGAATATTATTTATGATGTGTAGGAGGAGACAGTGTGCCCATAAGACGTGTGGTGAGCACGGTACGGCCGATTGTATCGTTTTCAGCCGGTCGGTGCATGCTAAAGCGGCGCGTTGGGGGGCCAAAACCACCTGAACGACCTCGGAATTCCATGAAACCATATGAAATCAGCCGTTGTGAGATTTTTGAAATGGTCAAGTAGACGGCACATCAATCGAAGGTGTCGTTTGACCGCGGTGACCGGAAACGTGTTTCCGGTGTCATAAAACACCAAAAACGGCGTGAGACAGTCGAATTCACAGCAAACGTTCTCCGAATGACCTGAAACCACATGGAAACATTATAAATATTATTAGTGATGTGTAGGAGGAGACGGAGTGCCCGTCGGACGGGCGGTGCGTGTGGTACAACTGATTGTGTCGTTTTCAGCAGGTCGGCGCGCGCTAAAACGGCGCGTTGGGTGGTCAAAACCTCCCGAACGACCTCGGAATGCCATGAAACCGTACAATATCAGCCTTTGTGTGATTTTTGAAATGGTCGGGCTGACGACATGTCAATCGGAGGTGTCGTTTGACCGCGGTGACCAGAAACGCGTTTCCGGTGTCAGAAAACAACAAAAACGGCGTGAGACGGTCGAATTCGGATAAAACGTGCTCCGAATGACCTGAAACCACACGAAAACATTAGGAATATTATTCGTGACATTTAAGAGGAGACGGCGTGCCTTTCGGACGTGCGGTGCGCGCGGTACGGCCGATTGTGTCGTTTTCAGCAGGTCGGCGCACGCTAAAACAGCGCGTTTGGGGGTCAAAACCACCCGAATGACATCAGAATGCCATGAAACCAAACGTCATTAGCCGTTGTGTGATTTTTTAAATGGTCAGGCAGACGACACGTCAATCGGAGGTGTCTTTTGACCACGGTAACCGAAAACGCGTTTCCAGTATCATAAAACACAAAAAACGGTGTGAGACGGTCGAATTCGGAGAAAACCTGCTCCAAATGACCTGAAACCACACGAAAACATTAGGAATACTATCCGTGACATGTAGGAGGAGACAACGTGCCCGTCGGACGTGCGGTGCACGCGGTACGGCTGATTGTGTCGTTTTGAGTAGGTCGGCGCGCGCTAAAACGGCGCGTTGGGGGGTCAAAATCACCTAAATGACCTCAGAATGCCATGAAACCGTACAAAATCAGCCGTTGTGTGATTTTTGAAATGGTCGTGTAGACGGTGGATTAATCAGTAGTGTCATTTGACCGCGGTGACCAGAAACGCGTTTCCGGTGTCATAAAACACCATAAACGGCATGAGATGGTCGAATTTGGAGAAAACGTGCTCCGAATGACCTAAAACCACACAAAAACATTAGGAATATTATTCTTGATGTGTAGGAGGATACAACATGCCCGTCGGACGTGCGGTGCGCGCGGTACGACCGATTGTATCGTTTTCAGCAGGTCAGCGCGCGCTAAAACAGCGCGTTGGGGGGTTAAAACCACCCAAACGACCTTGTAATTCCATGAAACCGTACGACATCAGCCGATGTGAGATTTGTGAAATGGTCGGGTAGACGGAACGTCAATCGGAGGTGTCGTTTGACCACGGTGACCTTAATCGTGTTTCCGGTGGCATAAAACACCAAAAACGGCGTGAGACAGACGAATTTGGAGCAAATATGCTCCGAATGACCTGAAACCACACGAAAACATTAGGAATATTATTCTTGACATGTAGGAAGAGATGGAGTGCCCATCGGACATGGTGTGTGTGCGGTATGGCCGATTGTGTCGTTTTCAGCAGGTCGGCGCGCGCTAAAACGGCGTGTTGGGGGGGGGGGGGTCAAAACCACCCGAACGACAACGGAATGCCATGAAACCGTACGACATCAGCCGTTGTGTGATTTTTGAAATGTTCGGGCAAACAGAACGTCAATCAGAGGTGTTTTTTGACCGCGGTGACCAGAAACGCATTTCCGGTGTCACAAAACACCAAAAACGGCATGGGACGGTCGAATTCAGAGCAAATGTGCTCCGAATGACCTGAAACAACCCGAAAACATTAGGAATATTATTCGTGATGTGTAGGAGGAGACAGAGCGCCCGTCGGATGTGTGGTGTGCGTGGTACGACCAATTGTGTCGTTTTCAGCAGGTCGGCGCGCGCTAAAACGTCGCGTTGGGGGGTCAAAACCACCCGAACGACCTCAGAATTCCATGAAACCATACGAAATCAGCCTTTGTGTGATTTTTGAAATGTTCGGGCAGAAAAAACATCAATCGGAGGTGTCGTTTGACCACGGTGACCTGAAACGTGTTTCTGCTGTCATAAAACACAAAAAACGGCGTGAGACGGTCAAATTCGGAGCAAACGTGCTCCGAATGACCTGAAATGACAACATTTCTTAAATTGGGGGTTTTAAATTATTATAGCACCATGATTTGATGTCAGATTTAATTTTATTATATGTATATAATAACTGAATAATCATGTTCAATTTACGTTTTTTTTGTTTTTTTTGTTTTTTTGTCTTATTGTAGGTTTTTTGAAGGGGAAGATTGAAATAGATGGACCTGCTTGGATCGTTGAAGCACGTTTATCATTTATAATGATCTTGATGTTTATGCTGTTTGAAATTGTTTTCCATTTTTTATGATTGTTACCTTGTTTTATCTCTGATTTTGCACCGTGAAGAAAAAAACACAACTCGTACATTTCATTAAAAAAATGAAAAATATTTTATTTAATATTATATATATATTTCTTTAATATATATATTTATATATATTAAAATATTTAAATCATATTACATATATATATATATATATTTAAAATATTTTATTTAATATTATATATATAAATATTTTCTTTAATATATATATATATATTATTTAATAAATATATATATATATATATTTATTTCAGTATGAATTTATTTTAAAAAAAATTCCCAGTGTAGCGACCGCCAAAGGAGGTCACTATAGGATGCCTGCCGGGCATCATTAGCGACCGCCAATGGCGGTCACTGTAGGCCACCTACAGCGACCGCCAATGGCGGTCGCTTAAGGCCGACATTTCAGCCACCTATAGTGACCACCATTGGTGGTCGCTATTGGTCTACAGTGACGAATCAGAAGCGACTGCCAATGGCGGTCACTGGGTGGTCTCTATAGGCCTATAGCGACCGCTAGTGGCGGTCGCTAATGCCCGATTTTTTAGTAGTGTACCCTTCCTCTCCCTATATTACTGGTATCATGGATACTCTAGGTATCTTATTGAGATATTTAGAGACATATACTCTCTAGTACGGATGAGACAGACTAGACCCCACTTGGTATGGCATGGGCATAGGACTTCAGGGAGTTTCATTAGTGAGGATATCTAATATCATCCAATCGGTTATAGACTTGGAATTTATCAATATAATAGGAGATGATTCCACTAGAGGATGTCTTGGATTGTCTCATTATATGATTTAGAGCATCCATGTTTATATACATTTTATATTTCTCTATTATTTACTATATTGGTGTTTTATATTTCATTGTTTTATTAATTATATTATTTCCTTGAATTATTTCATTTATACTCTTCTACTATCTTGGTTTTTTAATTTATAATTTCAATTATTTATTTGATTCTTATTTCTTAATCCTTTTCTTGGTTTTCTGTTTTTGTTTTTCAATAAAGTGTTTTTCGAAAGGGGGTTTAAAATGTAATCATTACATTAAATATTTATAGAATGTTACTAAAGTTCTCCCAATATGTTTTGGTTTTTAAAAGTTTATTTAAGAACCATTTTTGAGTTATATTTATTAATATAAAGAAAATTATATTTCAGAATATTGTATTTCAAACCAGTGTTTTTGGATTTTCTTTTTTAAAATTAAAACCATATAATCCTCCGCGAAAACCTATTAATATGTTTATGTTCACAAAATAATTACACCCATCGATATTTGAAGGATGAGTTTCATTATTATGAATTTAGGTTATGTCCCTGGGATAACTCATGGAGTGGATCATATGGTTTTATGTACGAATTGTGACTTGAAGTCACATAGAGATTGAGTCAAGTAAATATGGTTTTAATTTTAGTGTCTTGGATTTATTTTCTTATCCAACCATATTTATATATTGGATTATGTTTTTTTCTTTATTTTATTGAGTTGGGTGTTTATTATATTTTTTCCTTGTTTGGTTATGTTTTAATGTTTAAACTACCTATCTTTATAAAGTTTGGAAAACTAATTTTTGGATTATCCATACAAAATTCTTAGAAAAAGTAAAATAATTTCTAAATATTATTTAATTGGGTTAAATCATTACCAAGTTATTGTATTTAATGATTTAGGGCTTGTATCCACATAGGGAGACCAAGAACACATCTTGTGTCTTGTTAATTGATGTATCGGGTTCTTAAATCAGGGTTGGACTAGGTAATTTAATGAAAAAATTATGTTATATCATATTCTCTTACTAAGGAATAAGTTCTATGAGTTTCCTTTTTCTTTAGGACGTATAGAAGATGAGATATTAGATTGTAAGAGATCAAGATGTGGGTCATGAGTGGGTGCCTAATTACTATCTCTGATGATGAAAAATGAGTTAACATGGGACGTGGGGATTTGAAATTCAATTTTGAGCTTTAATTATATTTCAAATTATGATTTTTTATTTTAATTAATTTAGGTTTAATCCTTTTGTACGTTTCAAAAAATTTTTTATATTTTTTTATATTTAGGAGAAAATGACATAATAACTAAAGGTGTATTTTTTTTACCATATTGCCTGAAAAATTGTGTAGTGCCTATATGCATGGTTTTATGAATATCTCTATGGTTATCCACATGGTTTACACTTGAACTATTAAACTGCGCATCCAAATTATACACAAAAACAAACCATTTTAAAAACCTAGTTATTGATTCCTTTTTCATTATTATTTATTTGGATCTTGTGATGTTGTTATTTTAGATTAATTTTGGAGAGGTTTATGACACACTCTTGTTATTCAATTGGATTTATAAATAATTTTTTGATGAGAAACATGATTTAATAGAATGAAAACATAGTTTTTAAAATTGTTGAAGAAGTTTATCTATATATATTACAAAGTGGATTAGATATTTTGAATTTTTAATATGAGTGTATTAATTTGTTCGTGATTTAGAAGATTTTTTCAAGTGAAGTGTAATGATTTTAGAAATTTTATAAAGGATAGTTATTGGAGATCATTCCGCCTCCGACCTCGCGATGGAGTACTAGCTAATGAATGAGGATGATTTCCTTGCTCTTCCTAGAGGAGGAAGGGGGGGGGATGATATGATCATGTCGCCTCCGGTCTTTCTAAAGCCGTTCACCCCATTTTCAAACCCTAATTTTCTTCCAGAGTTTTTGGAGATCTCGCTTAGCCTGAAGGTCCCTGATCTTCACCTTGGTGATCCTCAGTTGTCGATCTTGCTTCCAGAGTTCTATGAAGCGTCGAGTCATCTTGATTTAACATTGGTGGCTCATTTCAGTCACAGGTGGCCCTCGGTTGATGATTTCGACCATTTTTTCATTAGAAAATGGGACTTAAAGACCACGCAGTCGCCAGTCTTCTTGATAACCATCATTTTTTGAGCAGATTTGCTTCAGAAGTGGATTTGATCCGAGCTTGGTCCGGTGCCCCTCATCATTGCAATGGATGTAAGTTTTCCCTCCTTCGATGATCTTTTGATCTATGTATGAACCATGATCCTTCAACTATCGCAGCATGGGTGATTCTTCCTCAACTTCCTCTACTATTTAAAAACCCTGCGATTATCCGCATGATTGGAAACATGGTGGGTATCTACATCTGTTTCGATGTTCAAACCTCCATGGTAAGTCATCCGATTAATCCTTTCATCTGTGTTGAGGTTGATGCCATGAAGCCTGCAGTGGAGTGGGTATGGATCACTGTGGGTGAAAAATTCTGATGGAAGAAGGCTGTTGTTTTTGAGACTTGGGTTGATTACTGCACTAACTACTGCCGATTGGGGAACATTATTTCTAAATGTCAAGGTGAAGCAGCGATTAGAATGATGTCTGGTCCGAAGGAGAAGATAGGTAGGTTTATTGGTCAAGGAGCTACAATAGATCCTGTGAATAGCATGGTGAAATAGATTGCATTGAGTGAGGGGAAAGAGCTCCCTAATACATTGGTTTTTTCGGTGTTGAGTCGACTTAGGAGTGATCTGGTTTCAGGGGTTGGGTAGAATTAGTCTACTGTTGGCCATGGGACTGGTGACATGGGGGAGCCATCAGGTGTAAGTGTGATCGAGCCCTCACAACAAGAGGTTAGTATGTTAGTGGATGTCAGTGGGAAGGATGTAGGTTAATGCAAGGATCCCGAGCTTGTGATTGAGGCTCACATTGCAAGTTGTGAGAGTTTTCCCGTAGAGGTGTTGGAAGTTGCTGATAGGTCTCAAAGACAAGATGTGAGTGATGCTGCTATGATGACTGCAATTGGGACTGAAAATCGGTTTCAAGGAGTGGAACATGTGAACATGAAGGAGGCTGTTCAAATGGATGAAGGTGGCAGTGTACAGCTGGGGATCACTTCTCCAAAGGATGGAATTGGGAAGGGATTCTTACGGCAGGGGACTATGGACAGTCATGAATTAATCGAACAACCTAAGTGTCTGACCCTGATTGACCCTAATTGTGAATCTCAGGAAGGCCGAGGAGGAGAATATGGCTTCCATGAGGTCCATATTTCTGGAAAATTGGGGGACTACTCAGATAGTGTCATGTAAAATGATAGAGGCTTTATCAGGCCCCTGTTTAGTGAGATTGTTTGGGGCGGGCGGCTGAAGATGACTGAGAATCAGGAAACATGATTACTCAATCACGATGAAGGCTGAAGAATGACAACTCCAAATTTCCAAAGCCAATACCCACCAGGTCATCAGTTGGGTACATAGAGCTGCTATACATGGAACAAATAAACCTGCAAAGGAAGTATGTAAAGGTTCTCAAACATTATAAAAGTTTGGAATGTGAATCGACTGCTGCTGTAGAGGCTTTTCATCATAAATGTGATGATTGGTATGGTATGTTTGATATGTAATCTTCTCTTTTAGCTTATGTTATTTGTTTACTATCTTTTTCTTTTTATTTAATAAATGGTTAGGGGGTTATCCTCTAATGGCGTTTCGGTTTATAAAGGATATTTTTTTGGGATTTTTATTAAAATAGAGCTTGTAAAAATGGTTCTATTGTATGGATCCATTTATAAAAGTGAGTTGAAATTTTAATATTTTTATAGAGTCTTATGATTTTCTGTTTCTTTAGATTTAAACCTCATAGAATATTATTAAATAATCATATAATGTATATAGCACAAGGTGTTCATTATCCTATAATCTTCCAGGTCTTATGTATATTTTTTTTTCATCTATTGATCCTACACAGACTCTAGATAGAGTGGTAGGTCCAGAATATTCTCAGTTTTCTCATATCATCTGTGGTAACCGTATACCATAAGAGGATATGTAATGGATAAAAAAATTGAAGGTATAATGAACCATAATTTTCACATGTAGATATTGAATCTTTTTCGATGAATATTCACCACATAACATAACGATCAATGTTAGAATAATAGAGGATTAGTATCTTTATAAACATAGAAACATAAATAAAAGTTTTCTAAATGTACTTCATTATCTCCCACTAAAATCTTTATAAATATAACCCTTATTATACAGGTTATAGTTAATACAATTCCTCAAAACCTTTGTAAATTTAAACATAAGAAAGGGTGAGTTTAGATGCTTAACAAGGGTAAAAAAGAAAGATATTAATGATCACTTGAGAATAATGTGAGAATAAGGGTATGAGAACATGAGAAAAAACTTTTAAAATCATTCTATATATATAGATCATAATATTGAGTTATTATTGATAGTTCATGAGATATAAATCATATAATAATCAAATAACATGATTTATAAGATCATAACCTTGAAATAAAAGATGAGTTTGTGGCATATATATAATCATAGAAAAAATAATTTCCTTAATTGTAAAGGATTTCTGACCAAACTAGCATAGTTGATTAGGTTAATTCCCTAAACCATCTTAGTAGTCAAGGTTAACTCTCAAACCTATCATCGATGATATAATCTCTTATAAAACTGGGTTTACTTCCCATTCCAGTCATTTTTGTCTCATGAGATATCAATCTACACCCAATACGTTGGAGGGATATATAATTCTGATCACACTATAGAATAATTAAAATTATACATATGTGTTCCATATGATCATAAAAAATTAATTATATCATTACCCGTGAAATATAAATATGATCCATAATCATTTAATCATGGAATAACCCATGGAAGAGGAACTTGTTTTATAATCATTTCATTAATTCATCATAGCATAACCCATGAAAAAATAATGAGTTCTGTAAAATTATTTTCATCAAAATCTTAAACCATCCATATAAATAACAAGGATAATATCATTGGATAATATCCCTAATAAAACAAAATAACATAAAAGGATGTTGTCATAATTTAAAACTCATTTAAAATAATCATTGTAATAATTACTGAGGAAAATACCCTTTTCGCATCGAAATAAATTATTTAAAATCTAAAAAATTTCAAAATATTAAGGAATTTTTTTTTATTGAGAATAAATTTTAATTTTTTTAAATTTATATTCAAATCATTGAGTGGTATTGAATGTGGGAAATTCATTTTATGTCATAAAAGTTAAAAAAACATTCCTTTTACCCTTTTGTAAAAACTTAGAACCCCATTCAGAAAATGACAAGAATATTTCTTTTTGACCATTTTTTAAAAAGTAAAACTTGTGTAAAGATTAATTTTAACAATCATTTTATAATATTAAAAGCATTATTGAATATATTTTTAGAATACATGGGCATGGAAGAGAATGAATTTTCAACCAAAGTGGTAAATAAAGAATATTTTCCTTAAAAAAATTGATTTAGTATAATAAGTATTAAAGAGAGAATAATGAATTAAAAAAAATCATTATTGATAAATAAAAATATTACAATAAATTTTATATTTTCTTTATATGTATATAATAATAATTTATCATTTTAAACATAATAGTAAAAAATCCTTATAAATAATGATATTAGGACTTAAAACCCTTTCCGATTTGGTATCATTTTCATTGTAAGAACCCTGAAAGAACGAACCTTATATGGATATGTAAATTCAATTAAATTTTATAATAAAAATCATAAAATACATTCCTTGGTATTATATATATCTCATAAATGAAACAAGTGTTTAATACGGAATATGCCTCATAGAAATAAAAATGAGATGAAAATACTTTACCTTATGTATAACTTCCTTAATATGTGTTGAAACTCCTGAATAATAAATTTATTTTTAATATAAGTCCAGTCCATGAAAATAATAATATATATAATGCATATATTATTTACTTATAACCTTTTACCACCAATTTCTTAACAATTCCTTATGAAAATCCACTTTATAGGTGATATCTACTTCATTTTTAATGTATGTTTTGGTTTGATAGTTTTGGTCATTATACTTTTCACATGGATACATAATCAAAATAATTTTAATAATGATATAAATATTATATATATTTATAGTGATCCATAAAATTAGATATAGAAAAATGAATTACACCGTTTATGGAGATGGTATTCCATATATATGAATGAATGTTGTTTTCATTTCTTAATGGATAGAATAAAATAAAGATAAATATTAATTAAAATTTAAATAATTTTTATTATATATATTTTAGGATCTAAATAATGATGTATATGCTCAATATACAAGAGGGGGGTGAATTGTATACTTTAAAAATTCCTTTGGAACCTTTAAAGTTAGTTACGAATAACTATGTTTTCCTTAAACAAAGAAAGGAGCTAAGTTTAAAAAATTTAAACTAAGAAAATTCACAACACCTCTAACACCAATTGAAAACTTGGAATAAGGAATGAAGTTATAAACTTCAAGTCCTATGTAGTTGCTTAAAACTAGAAAGAGATTCCGAAGGTAGGTTCCAGAAATATGGTTCCGGAAATTGAAACTTAACTAAAAAAATTACAATATGAGATTCTACCTTAAAGCGTATAGAATCTAAATGAATTAGAATACAATTAGGGAAGTATAAGAAAGTTATACTTTCCTTACAATACAAAATGAAGTGGAAATAAACAAGTAGTAAAACTACAAGTAACAAGATATAAGTCTTTTATCCCAAAGAGAAGGGTATCCAATAACCTTGGATAAAGGTCCCTTGATTTATACTTTCAAGAAAGCCTATCTTACCCACACCAGGGTAAGCCCTCGATACGAAGATCAGAGTCTCTGTCTTGCTATCCCCGCAGGCCCTCAACTTCTAGGTAGTTGGCAAACTCTGTCTTCCTCAGCAAGGAAGCCCTCAATCTTCAAGGTAGTTGGCACCTCTATCTTCCTATCCTCGGAAGTCCTCGAATGTAATCACCAACATCCAGAGTCGTATGAAGCTTTGAGAGTTAATAAGATCCCCTCTCTCTAGAAATCACTTCAACAGCATGTATGCACAATGTCGAAGAAGTTGTTCATTGGTTAGCATTGAGCTCTTTCAAATGAGCTTCTATTTATAGGCATGGTCGGCCTCCTTCCCAATGGTCATATTTTCCTTAAAATTCGGAGGGACCTGTACACGTGTAACTTAACCAACAGTTAGTTTATAACAGAATATATGACATCGTTTTAGAACAAAACAAGTGTAACAGAATATACGACATCGTTTTAAGTCTAACTCAAAAGTTTGGAGTGAAGGTTTGGAGTGTAAACAAAATGTCAAAGAGTAGTCAAATTATAAAAGTATAAGCAAGATGAAAGATTAGAATCTAACCAAAAATAATATTCGAAGTCTAAATAAATTTAGAGTGTATAAAGCAAAGATAATCATATTCTGTTTAATAGGTGAATTCGGAATGAGAATTCGGAATGAGAATTCTCAATGAGAATTCGTCATCAGAATTCGTAATGAGAATTCGTCCTCAGAATTTGTAATGAGAATTCATCATCAGAATTCGTAATGAGAATTTGTCATCAGAATTTGTAATGAGAAATCGATGTTGAACTTCATGATAATTTGTATCCAGAATTCGGAGTAGAACTTTATCAGAGTTCGTATCGGGAATTCAGAATAAAACTTCATTACAGTTCTCATCCAGAATTCGGAACCTAAAACAGAATGCTTCATATTAAAGTTTCAAACAATTACGAGAATATAGAAATGAATCCGAATCTTATACTTAAGAAATATATGGATTAAAATATGATAAGGATAATTTTTCTTACAAAAGCGATCTTCCTTATAAAAGCAATTTTCCTTATAAAAGCAATTTTCCTTATAAAAGCGATTTTCCTTATAAAAGCGATTTTCCTTATAAAAGCAATTTTCCTTATAAAAGCGATTTTCCTTATAAAATAGATTTTCCTTATAAAAGAGATTTTCCTTATAAAAGCAATTTTCCTTAAAGATAAGGTGTTTGTGATTTTCAAAACAAGAAGTAATGGAAAATTCATAAGGAAAACCTTATTGACTCAACAATCTCCCCCTTTTTGGAAAGCACAAACATCATTACGAAAAAGAAATTCTAAGAAGAAAGAAAACATTAAGGATTATCTCCCTTTGATTATGGATGTTGATGAATATGACTAACTCCCCCTTAGGTTTTGAAACTCTAATGATCATATTCTAGATTTCCGGAATGATATTTCATTAAGAATAAGAATGTCTTCTATAATGAAAAAACTCCCTCTTAGATAAAATCTATTAGAGTTTGTTTTCTTTCTCACCCTTTGTTAAGATTATTTTTCCCCCTCTATTAGGGTTCTTTTCCTTCTCCCCCTTTGTTATTTTCAAAAAGAATTCGAGGGAAATAAAAATATAACAAAGTACCTGAAAAATTAGTAGCAACAACAAAAGAAACGAGCAAGCACAATTTTCATTATGTTTGAAAACTCAACAACAGAGAAGTTTAGATACAACAAAAGATCAGATCTGTCTATTTTGGTTCTTTTTCCTTCGCCATGAGACCCTTAAGAATAGTCTTTATCTTCTTTAAGTCTTTATGGTCTTCCTCGACTTGCTTCTCTAACACAACAATTCTTGCATTTTGAGCTTCAATATTTTCTTCCTGGGCTTGAAGCTTTTCTTCCTGAGCATGGAGCTTTTCTTCCTGAGCCTTCAAGATTTGTTCTTTCTTTAACAACTTCTCTTCAGACTCAATCCGATGATCCCTTTCATACTTCCAGTTTTGAGAAATAGAATTCAGCTTCCCATTCAGATCTCTGACTTCTTGAATTCGGAAATTATTTTCATCTGTCAACTTTTCTTCAAAGGATGAAGTAAGTTCATTTATCTTCCTATCTTCTGTCTCAAAGGCATCCTTTAAATTATCTTGGAATTCATCAAAGATCCTCATCTCTTCTACAGTCTTCCTCGACCAACTAGTCATCCTCTTGCAAGATATTCTGTGGGCTTCACAGTCGATAAAGAAAGTTTTGAACTGAGCCTCAATCTCAACACATTGGTCCATAACCATGGATATAGAGTCTGTTTTCTGATTCAAAGAATGTTTAAGCATCTGGCATCTTGAATCAATACTTGAGAAAGTCAGAATAGTACCCACCAACTTCTTTGAAGACTGAACAACAAAGTCATGCCCCAACAAAGTTGACTCCGAATCCGAGACTTTGCTTGGAGAATTTACTTCTTCAATTTTCTCATCCTTCTTCTTATAAGAATCACTGACTTCCCTTCTCTTTAAAACCACTGAGCTCAGGGTATCAACAAAAAGTTGTTTTCCCTTGTCCTTTTTTGGAATGGATTGCTATTCTGAAGTTCTCTTTTCACTGTCAGACGCTTGAACAACATTGTCTTCATCATTAGCAACTTTTTGAGCACCATCCTCTACATTCTCCATTTGAGAAATATCATGTAGAAGTTGTTCTTACTTTGCATGATAAGCTACTTCTTCTTCTCCTTTCTCCTCATCCTTCCCTGGAGTGACTAACTTAAATGATTCAGCTTCTGAAGTTCGGAGTGACAAATTTTCTGAAGGTGTCCCCTTATAATCGTCTACTTGCTTCAAAATATATCTGGTCTCACCACTACCTTCAGCAATGGCTTCTTCCTATTCCACTTGCTCAATTTGCTCAACTTACTCAACAGCCTTAGAAAATTCCTCTTCCGGAGCGACAAAGTTTCTTCCTAGAGTCTCAGGTAGAGATTCCAAAGAAAAAGATCTCGGAACGGGAATGTTTCTGGAGGCCATCTCAGTGAACTTTAATAAAGTCTAAACCACCTCAGCTTCAGACATCTACTTCTTAAGCTTGATTTCCTTCACTTGTTTCTCCAACTCATCCACTGTTCTTTCCTTCAAGGCCATTGCCTCCACAGGATCCAAGCTAAACTGAGGCTCCCCTTGCACTCCCTTCTCTTTAATTTACCTCCACATAGCAACTACCTCATTTGGGTAAGCTTTCTTCCTCTTCAGTTTTGGAGGTGCGGAATGAACTTCCTTAGATTTGGGATTCTCTGCTTCACCTTCAAATTCTTTCAACTTTCTCTTCCTCACTGGCTTAGAGGATTCTGGTTCAGCAACATTCAGAACTGTTTCTTCTTGATATAGTAAATCAATGAACTGACCAGTCTTTTTGTCGAAGGAAACATCCATCATTTTGAGAGTACCATCAATCACATAAATAATCTTTCAAACTCTTGTCTTAGACTTGCAAGCCTCTTTGAAAGACCCAAGGCACCGAACTATCAACTTTGAGAGGATTGATGGATACATTATGATCTGAGCTCTCAAATTCCCTTTATTAACACTCTCAATTGTAATAAGAATGTGTTTCATCAGATTAAACTTCCTTAGATTTATCAGAAAATCTAGAATGTATATCTCTCTCTTCTTCAAACTGTCTTTGTCACCATTTATCGGTACGATAAGGCCTTGTACCCATAATTCTAGAATCCGAAAATTCATAGACAGACTAGAAATCTTCGAAGCCTTGTCATCTGACAGTCTGAGAGTTTCCAAAGCCTTTTCCTTGTCGAATCTTCCCTTTGAATCCAGAAAAACATGAGAAATGAACTCGGCTTCTCCTTCATTGTTCTGCCCTACCAAGCTGGCTGCCTTGGAATAAGAAAGCATACAAGTCTTTCCATAAGACTTAAATGATAATTTATCCCTTCCATCTTCCTTATAGAAGGAAACTGTCTCAGAGAACTCTACAAGCAAATCTGAAAACACTTCATCTTGATTCCCAGGCTTAGACACCGCACCATCTTCCCATCCATTAAGCTTAATGTTCTTGGATATAAGAGAATCATACTTGTTGAAAAAAATAGGATGATCCAACCTTTATCTATATACTAACCACTTCAAAATCGGCTTAGAGGAAGACATGTCTTGAGATGATACTTCCACAGACATTCGGATATGAAGACCTCTCATAAATTCGGAACGGAGATTACTGAAGTTCGGAATGGACTTAAAACAGAGAGGCAGTGCTTCGGGATGTTGGAGCTTGAAAAACCGATGTGGGACGAGTATTTGGGTTCCCCTTTATATAGGCAATGATATAACGGTTCATATTTTTCGGTTGATCGAACAGTTGTAAGAACTGAGATCAGATATGACGGTTGAAAACCAATTCTCAAGAAAACTTGAATCCGATCTTTTGAGGTTTTTATTAAAACAAAGATTTAAGTAAACTATTATCCGAAAACAAAATATAAGAAAATAACAGAAAGTAAATTATGATTACAGAATATTTAGTATGGAAATCATACCTTTCGGATTGGTTTAGGAGAATTATTCGTAGTGGGCAATATTTGAAGAAAAGTTAACCACGAAAAACATAGTTCACAAAACTCACTATGAAAAAAAGACTTAGTACGGAAAACTCAGTATAGAAAATGAAAAAACATAACAAGATTTTCAACATGACAAATTTCATTAAAGAAGTTTGAAAACGAAAAGCTCATTATGAAAGTTTCGGTACGAAAATCTCATTATTGAAATACCAGTACGAAATTTTCAATTCCGGAAGTTTTCAATATGAAAATTTCCATTCCCGAAGTCTTCTATACAAAAATATCCATTCTGGAAAATTTCAGTTCCAGAAATTCCCATTCCGGAATTTTAGTTCTGAAAATTTTGAAAACTAACTTTGAAAAATTTAGTTACTCTAACAATCAAATGTACCCCCCTATGAAAAGGAGTTTATTACTATAAGGAGGCTTTTTGAACAGAAATTTAATTAAGAAATATTACCTTTCGGTTATCATTCCTAACTTCTGTTTAATATATTCAAATCTATCAGAAGGAAAAGATTTTGTGAATATATCAGCAGGTTGATCTTGTGTTCCGATAAACTGAAGAATGATATCTTCTTTTAGTGTGTGATCCCTAAGAAAGTGATGCCTAATATCTATGTGTTTTGCATGAGAGTATTGTGCAAGGTTCTTACTTAAGGTAATGGAACTTGTGTTATCACAAAAAATTTGAGTTTTAGTAAATCTTAAGCCATAGTCTGTGAGTGTGTGTTGCATCCACAACACTTGAGCACAACAACTTCCAGCTGCTATATATTCAGCTTAAGTAGTAGAAATTGCTACAGAATGTTGCTTCTTGTAGGACCAAGAAACTAATGAATCTCCTAAGAAATGACAAGTTCCGGATGTACTCTTTCTATCCATTATACATCCACCAAAGTCAGCATCAGAAAAGCTTTTTAGAACAAAATCATTTCCAGAAGTATAAAATAATCCTAGATCCATGGTTCCCTTAAGGTAGCGAAAAATTCTTTTTACTGACTTTAAGTGAGATTCCTTAGGATTGGATTGATATCTTGCACATAATCATACTGAGAACATTAAGTCTGGTCGACTAGCTGTTAGGTAAAGTAAACTTCCTATCATACCTCTAAAGGATGTTTGATCTACTGGTTTCCCAGCTTCATCAAGATCTAAAGAGTTTGAGGTACCAATGGGAGTACTTATACTCTTAGTGTTGTCATAACCATACTTTTTCAGAAAATATTTAATATACTTCTGTTGAGATATATAGATTCCTTCTGGTTTTTGAGAAATTAGAAAACCAAGGAAAAAATTTAACTCACCCATCATACTCATTTCAAACTCAGATTTCATTAGACTTGCAAAAGGGTCGGTTAAAGATTGCTGAGTTGAACCAAATATAATGTCATCAACATAAATTTGAACAATCAGAACATTTTTCTTATCTTTCTTTATAAAAAGGGTTGGATCTGCATTTCCCTTAACATAGTTATTTTGAAGCAAAAATCTAGTGATTCTATCATACCATGCTCGTGGGGCTTGTTTAAGACCATACAGAGCTTTGTTATGTCTAAAAACATGATCAGGATGTTTTGTATCTTCAAATCCAGGAGGTTGTTCAACAAAAACTTCCTCTTGAACATAACCGTTAATAAAAGCACATTTCACATCCATTTGAAAAAGTTTAAAATTAAAGAACGCTGTAAAGGCAAGTAGAATACGGATAGATTCATGTCTAGCTACTGGGGTATAGGTTTCTTCATAGTCTATTCCCTCTTGCTGATTATAGCCTTTAGCAACAAGTCTAGCTTTATTTCTTACTATGAATCCATTTTCATCACATTTATTTCTAAAGACCCATTTCACTCCAATAACAAGAAGTTTCCTTAGGTCTTTCAACCAAGGTCCATACTTTATTCCTCTCAAATTCATTTAGTTCATCTTGCATGGCTTTGATCCAATCATCATCACCTAAAGATTCATTAGGGCTTTTTGGTTCAAATTGGGAAAGAAATGCTAGATGTTCTACTTCATTTCATAAGGAACTTCTAGTCCTTACTGGTTGATTTACATCACCAATGATACTATCACTGGGATGATTCTTAAGAAACACTTGATTTGGGTTTTGAAAAGCCTGTTCATCAACATAGGGTAGAAATTCTTCTGAGGTAAATGTTTCAGAAGTATCTTCTTGACCATTTTCTTTATCAGAAGGATCTTCTATCAAAGGTTGATAATCAGTTTTTCAAAACACATCCGAGGATGTTTGCTGAGATGGTTTAAAAACAAAAGGATCAGACTCATCAAATTTTACATGTACTGTTTTTTCAACAGTACAAGTATTTTTATTAAATACTCTATAAGCCTTAGAAGTTGTGGAATAACCTAAGAAAATTCCTTCATCAGATTTTGGTGCGAATTTATGTAGATTATCTTTAGTATTCAGAATGAACACTTTGCAACCAAAAACTTTGAAGTAGGAAAGTCTTTGTTTTCTACCATTCTATAATTCATAAGGAGTTTTATTAATAAAAGTTCTAATCAAAACTCAATTTATAGTATAGAAAGAAATACTTACAGCTTCAGCCCAGAAATGTCAAACTATAGAATATTCACTCAACATGGTTCTAGTTGTCTCTTGAAGAATTCTATTTCTTCTCTCAACTAAACCATTCTGCTGAGGAGTTCTAGGTGCTGAAAAATTGTGAGTAATACCTTTTCTACTACAAAAGTTTCAAAATCAGAATTTTGAAATTCTCCTCCATGATCACTATGAATAGTTTTCAATGGAAGGTTTTTCTCATTTTTAACTTGAGCTCTAAAACTTTTGAAATAAGAAAAAGCTTCAGACTTCTTTTCTAGAAAATAAACCCAAGTAAATCTAGTGTAATCATCAACTAGAAGAAACACAGTATTTTCCTCCAATACTTTCAGTTTGTGTTGGACCAAAAAGATCCATGTGCACTAAATGTAATGAATCATTTGTTGAGACTTCACCAATAGATTTAGAACTAGATTTATGTTGCTTTCCATATTTCCAAGGATCACAAACTTTAGAAGAATCAAATCTAAGCTCCGGTAGATCCTTAACTAGTTTCTTCTTAGAGAGTTTACATTAGTTTCTAAGGTTACAGTGACCTAGTCTTCTATGACATAACCAGGAATGATCTTCCATTGCACTTAGGCAAGGTAAATCTTGGATCTTAAGGTCTTCTAAATTTAAGGTGTAAACATTCTCTTGCCTATTGGCTGAGAGAATAAATTTTTCCTTGGAATTGTGAACTAAGCACTTATCATTCCTAAAATTCACAAGGTAACCTTCATCACATAACTGAATTATACTAATGAGGTTGTGATTAAGACCCTTAACAAAAAGAACATTTGAAATCAAGGTTTTACCTAGAAGAACAATATTACCAATACCAACAATCTCTCCCTTAGAATTATCTCCTAAAGTTGCCTTTCCTCCTTTCGTTTTGATAATATTTTTAAAATAGATTTTATTACCAGTCATGTGCCGAGAAAATCCACTATCCATGTACCATGTGTTGTTGCTGGTACTCTCTTTATTTTCCTGAAATCAAGAAGAGAATTAGACTTTTGGAATCCAAACTTGTTTGGATCCGAGATTTCCAGATAACAAATTTTAGGTACCCACATCTTCTTAGAGAAATAAGCTGTGTGAAATCCTAGAGATTGGGTTTTGTTTAAGGAACAATTCTTTGCCCAGTGACCACCACATTGACACTTGGTACAAAATGGGGCACTTTGAGGAACAAAATAATTGTTACTAAAAATTGTTTTTTCATGGGTATAACCAAATCCGGATTTATTTCTTAAAGGTCGTATTTGAGAATACATTTTATCAAAATTTTACTTACCATGGGTAAAGTTTAATAAAAACTTCCTTAAGGAAAAAATTTTGGACTTGAGTTTTATAACCAAGTTTTTATCTTCAAAATCATTAGTTTTAGAACTAAAGCTAGGCTCGAAAACACCTTTCTTAGAAATTACTTTTTCTAACTCTTTAGAAATTTTGTTCCTCTCAGAACTTAATTCCTCAAGATTTTTTGAAATACTTTCAAAATCAGAATTTTTCTTATCAAGATCTTTATAAAGATCTGATATCTCTTTCGTAAGAATAGAATTCCTAGAGTTTTCCTTATCAAGTTTCTTATTGAGTTTAGAGTTATCAATCTCAAGAAGTTCAGCAAACCTAGAAACTTCTTCATAGGTAGGTAAAGTATTTTCTTCATCAGAAGAGGATTCTTCATTTGAGGGATTATAATACTTACTATCATTAGAATTTAATGATACATTGGTCAATGATTCAACATTTCATACCTTAGCCATAAAACAATGATTATCAATAGGTAATCTGGCTATAAGGACAAGATTCTTTTGTCCTGAAGATTCGAAATCAGAAGATTAATCTGAAGAGTCACCACCACTGGCACTCCAGGTGTCATTTGATTTCAAAACATTCTTAGATTTGGCTCTATAGTACTTCTTTCTGTTCCAATCTGAATGCCTTTCTTTCCTTTCTTTCTTTTTGAGCAAAGGTCAATCTGGTCAAATATGTACAGCTCTCCTGCATTCATAATAAGTAACTTCTCCATCTTTCTTATCTTTCCTGTCCTTTTTCTTATACTTGGATTGGAAATTTCTCTGGCCAGCTATCTTGTTCATCCTTTGAGCAAGATTTTCTAACTCATTTTCAGAGACTTCACTTTCACTAGATTCTGATTGAAC
Source organism: Viscum album (assembly GCA_963277665.1). NCBI lineage: Eukaryota > Viridiplantae > Streptophyta > Magnoliopsida > Santalales > Viscaceae > Viscum > Viscum album. Next base: position 1,134,816,055 of record OY728164.1, on the reverse strand, counting down.
AACCATCTTCCTAGACTTGGATCTGGTTACTCTCTTAGGAGTCTTAGCTTTCATATGATTTGATGTTGTTGTAAAAGTGACAGTACCATTTCCATTTTTCTTTTTGATGTTGTCAGCATCTCTCTTCATTCTAGTTTCAAGTTGAAGAAGAGTTTGAAATAGCTCATCAAGAGAAATTTGAGTGACCTTCCTGTTCTCATCTATATTAGTTCTTTTGGATTCCCAATCATTGGGAATAATATCAATTATCTTATCCAAAAGTGCTTCATCATCTAACCCTTTCTCTCCCATAGACTGTAAGCTGTTGACCATAGTCATAAACCTCTGCTGAACTTTACATATTGGTTCTCCATAAAGAAAATTGAAGCCATGGTATTCAGCTCTAAGTATAGTTCTCCTAGTTTCAATCACTGTAGAAGTTCCAAAGTGTGTAACTTCTAACTTCTTCCAGATACAATTAGATGCTTCACTAGAAGAAATTTGGCTATATATATTTCTAGTCATTGAAAAAAGTAAGGTATTGCATACCTTATAATTGAGTTGATACTCTTGCTTTTCCTGGTTAGTGAAAGTTCTAACTTCCTTATCAGGAATTTTATAAACTCCAGTAAGCATTACAAAGTTGTCCACTCCAGTATTGATAACAAAAGTCTTCATTCAATCTCTCCAATACTCATATTCATTACCATCAAAGATTGGTGGTCTTGTAGGATTTATATTATCAATGGAACCAACATCGATTCCTGCCATACTTAAAATAACCTTTGGCACACAAACTTGTTAGTAGAAAAAGTTCGTAACCACAAAGTTTGGAATGACAATGTTTAGAATGAGAAAGTTCGGAATGAGAAAGTTTGGAATGAGAAAGTGAGCAAGAAAAACTTATACGTGAGTACAAGTATTTAAATACCTACTCTGATACCAATTACAGGATCAAAATAATGATGTAGATGCTCAATATACAAGAGGGGGGGGGGTGAATTGTATACTTGAAAAATTCTTTTGGAACCTTTAAAGTTTGTGATGAATAACTATGTTTTCCTTAAACAAAGAAAAGATCTAAGTTTAACAAAGTTAAACTATGCAAATTCACAACACCTCTAACATCAATTGAAAACTTGGAATAAGGAATGAAGTTATAAACTTCAAGTCCTATGTACTTGCTTAAAACTGGAAAGAGATTCCGAAGGTAGGTTCCAGAAATATGGTTCCGGAAATTGAAACTTAACTAAGAAAATTACAATATGAGATTCTAACATAAAGCGTATAGAATCTAAATGAATCAGAATACAAGTAGGAAAGTATAAGAAAGTTATACTCTCCTTACAATACAAAATGTAGTGGAAATAAACAAGTAGTAAAACTACAAGTAATAAGATATAAGTATTTTATCCCAAAGAGAAGGGTATCCAACAACCTTGGATAAAGGTCCCTTGATTTATACTTTCAAGCAAGTCTATCTTACCCACACAAGGGCAAGCCCTCGATACGAAGATCAGAGTCTCTATCTTGCTATCCCCGCAAGCCCTCAACTTCTAGGTAGATGGAAACCTCTATCTTCCTCACCAAGGAATCCCTCGAACTTCAAGGTAGTCGGAACCTCTATCTTCCTATCCCCGGAAGTCCTCGAATGTAATCACCAACATTAGGAGTCACATGAAGTTTTGAGAGTTAATAAGAGCCTCTCTCTCTAGAAATTACTTCAACAGCATGTATGCACAATGTCAAAGAAGTTGTTCATTGGTCAACATTGAGATTTTTCAAATGATCTCCTATTTATAGGCATGGTCAGCCTCCTTCCCAACGGTCATATTTTCCTCAAAATTCGGAAGGACCTGTACACGTGTAACTTAACCAACAGATAGATTATAACAGAATAGACAACATCATTTTATAACAAAACAGGTGTAACAGAATGTACGAAATCGTTTTAATTTTAACTCAAAAGTTCAGAGTGAAGGTTCGGAGTGTAAAAAAAATGTCAAAGAGTAGTCAAATTATAAAAGCATAAGCAAGATGAAAGTTTGGAATCTAACCAAAAATAATATTCGGAGTCTAAATAAATTCAGAATTTATAACGCAAAGATAATCAGATTCTGTTTAATAGGTGAATTCGGAATGAGAATTCGGAATGAGAATTCGTAATGAGAATTCGTCATCAGAATTCATACTGAGAATTCGTCATCAGAATTCATAATGAGAATTCATCATCAGAATTCGTAATGAGAATTCATCATCAGAATTCATAATGAGAAATCGATGTCAAACTTCATGAGAATTTGTATCCAGAATTCAGAGTAGAACTTTTTCAGAGTTCGTATCTGGAATTCGGAATAAAACTTCATTACAGTTCTCATCCAGAATTCCGAACCTAAAACAGAATGCTTCATATCAAAGTTTCAAATAATTCCGAGAATATAGAAATGAATCGGAATCTTATACTTAATAAATATATGGATGAAAATATGATAAGGATAATTTTTCTTACAAAATCGATCTTCCTTATAAAATTGATTTTCCTTATAAAAGCAATTTTCCTTATAAAATCAATTTTCCTTAAAAATAAGGTGTTTGTGATTTTCAAAATAAGAAGGAATGGAAAATTCAGAAGGAAAACCTTATTAACTCAACATATATATCATATAAATTCATTATATATATTCTTATTACCATTCTTCGAAAGGGTAAATGAAAATAAATCACATCACTTTGAGGAGGTAGTAGTCCACTTGTATGAATAAGCGACATTATCATTTTCAAAAAAATTGGAAAGTAAGAAGGTATATGTTATATTATAACAATAGAAGTATAATTATGTCATAATTATCATATATAAATATTAAACCCATTATAATAACCATCAATGTATTACAGTGGTGAAAAATAATTTGTATCACTACATGGATAAGGTATGTTGTATATACACACAATCGATATTTTCCCTTCCCTTTTAATATAAAATAAGGTGGATACTTTTAATTTATTATTCATAATTACATTTCACTATATTTAGGATACTGAAGTTATTATTTTATGATAAATAATATATATTTATAAGAGGTAAATAAAATTTTAAAAGTTAGTGATTGGTTAAGGTGATTACCTCTTTTTTTGAAGAACTCATTTAGATATCCTATTAAGGATTATAGGGTTGGTCTTTTGGGAAGGCCAGCACCTCTAAAATGTGTCTATAGAAGCTGATAATGGATTTTGGAAGGGGTTGGTTGAGATAGATTAATACACCAGAGATTCAATTATAGTAGGTGAACATTTTATTTTAATGAAACTTTAAAACAATTAACATTTCAATATTTCATGACACAAAAATTCCAATTTTATAGGATAAATATTAATTTTTATCCTACTCGGTCAAAAAATACTAGAATGAATGTTTAAAATTGTACCATACAAATAAGGTTATATAAATAATTAATATGTAGTATTTAACAATTAATCATTTTATTTAGAATTAGGTATTATAATATTTGGGACCAATAATATATTGACTATTAATTTGATATAAATGAAGAGATGATCATTCCGTGGTAAAAAGGATATTGTTGGCTTCAAATTTCTTTTAAAAGGTATAATGTCCACAAAATTTAATTAATTAAAATAATATTTAATTATTAACGATTTAAATGAAATTTTAAGATTATATATCTAACTATATAAATCTTAATCCATCTAATTATTATTAGTAGTAATATAGTTAATATAATATCATCTTATTCTTGAAAAATGTATTTCTTGAATTTTTTTTCAACACAATTTATGGGTTGGATTTTAAATTAAATTTCTCCATTTTTTTGATTTTAATTTCATAAATTGGATTCCATATTTGTAATAAGAATAATTTTTTTTGGTAATATGGAAAACTTAATTTTTAGTCATAATGAATAGTATATATGTAAAAATTAACCATAATGGTTGTGGTTAAAATAGGGTTTTCTGCATTACATGTATTTGTGTTAAAATTAATTTTACACAGAAATATAATATTTATTTAATGAGTTTTTTATTAATTATAATCATGGGATCCAAATTATATAATAATTCCCATTTTTGTAGGCATAAATGATAAATTACCTTGGGTAAAAATATTAGCTATTGTGGTGAAAAATAAAATTATAGAAGTATGTATCCTTGGAGGTAAAGGAAATAACATGGATAAAATATATTTATTTTTAGTACTAGAGTGGTGTCTTGAAATTATTCCCTACAACACATTATTTATCAATTTTGGTGGAACATGGGTTGAGAGTGACTTCCCATTTTCTAATAGTTTTCATTATTTACAAAAATTGCACTCCTTAATTATAAAAGGGAAACCCCCCCCTCTTATTGACACCTATAATCCCATTTAGATCAACAAAAAACTACCATAATCTCTAAAAAATCCATATAGACCTTTTTAATCTTGTATTATTACCAAAATACCAACCATAAGGTCATTAATAAGAGATCCAAAGGAGGTTCTTCAAAATGAAGATAATTGTCTTCACAAAGCTCTTTCTTGTTGACTTATTCTTTTAACACCTTATATTATATATTAACTATTAAAATATAATAACAATATTATATAACATATAATGAATTTTTTTATGCTTAATTAATAATATTTATCGATGTCGTTCTCTATCAAATGGGAAACAAATCCATTAATCGTGTTTACAACGATATACCACCCCCTGAACCGATGAAATTTTTTTCCCTCACTAACTCACACGGATAGTAATAATGATGGAAATATTAAATATATATGATAAATATGTCATGATATCAATTCAGGAAAATTAATATATATTCCAATTCCTTACCATTTCACCCATTAAGGAAATTCTGTAGTTGCTCGTGCGTATATAAGGGCTACCCTTTCCATGAAGCAATGTGATTCATTTTCCTTGTAAAACATTAATGAATGATTATAATCATGTATATAATAAATAAATGTGATATTAATAGCATTAATAAAATTATTTATAGTATAGATATATATATCCTCTTCAAAATAACCATAACTTACACAACAAAACATTCGTGAGAAAATGAATCAATTATCACATGAAAGAATGGTAATAATGAAATATTATTAATGAATAATTGGTAAGATGTTATAAAAGGGTTATATATAATATTATAAATATGAATATGGTTCTTTTATAAATTAATGACATGATTAAAAATGTTATGCATAATATTAAATTACATTATACTAAATTGAAGCATGAGGTAAGGGATTTCATCTCTATTTACCCTCTATTAAGACATATTTTTTATTAGAACCTACTCACTTTTATGTTGTGTATATACTACCCCATTGAAGTGTTTAATATTAATAAATAATTATTCATGGTGATTAATGTTTAAATTATAGTCAATTATTTCAATGGGATACAATTTAAAAGTTACCAAAGAGCTAAGAATCTATTTTACAATCTCACTTTCTTTTGGGATTGATTTTTATTTTCATTGAAGGAATATTATCATTCATCCTTCATTAGAACTAATAATTTTATTATCCATGGGATATTTAATGATTTTACATACATTAATCCAAATTTTACACCCTTTTTTAATTGAATCCAGATTATATATGTTTAAAAGAAAAACCAATTTTAGTTATATTTTAATCAGATACATTTTCCTTCTATGTATATTTTTTTCAAAATTATTTCACAAAAGTACTTTTATTTACTCAAATTATTTATTAAATAAATTTTATGTTATGATTTAATTTTAGAAAAGGTGTTTAAATGAATATTTATAATGTTTTTTGAAAGTGAAATTTTTGACATTCCTTATAAAAAGTGAAAATAAATGTTTTTAACATATATGAAAATAACCAAATTTCCCACTTCCATAACCATTGTACATAATTTATCTTCCTTTGAAAGTTTAAAATTTTTTTACAATGAAATATTATTTTTAAATATCATTTCAATATTTCACTTCCATTCAATTTATTCTTCCAAAATACATGATTTTATTTGGAAAACTATATTCTTGATGAGCGATGGTCATCTCTGGCCTATTATTAATTTTGCAGTCGTAATATTTATCTTGAAACATTAAATTTATTGTGATAATTTTATATTTTATTTAAATTAAATATCCATATTATTTATCATGTATATTCCTATTTATTACACCATATATAATTTCTACATATAGTGTTTTACTTTAAAATTTATTTGATTAACTTGGGAAATATTGATATTTTTTATTATTTATTAAATATATAAATTTATTAAAAAAACATATTTTTTATGAATATAATTGATCATTAAATATATACTTAATTAATTGGGCATGAAATGTTAGGTGGTTACTGGTTATATATAGACCCTTGATGCATTTATAGTTCTCACGAGACAAAATAGTTTGTCAAATTAAATGGGTTTTTGGTGTATATATACCAATAGTTTTAATATTTCTTAGTTCAAGGTATTGAAATTAAAAATATGATGATGTATGATATAATGATTTACAATATTAATAATCTACTTCATTGAGAATTTATTTATTATTATCAATGAGATTTCTTGCTTTCATATGATTTATAGATGAATTTCATGCTCAATTTATTGATTAATTGGCATGCGTTTTCTGTTATTTACTTTTATATATTGATTTTTCCTAATCTAATCATGATAGATTGCACTATATGTAACCCTTAATGATAATTTTATATCACACTTATTTTGTCTCATTTCCCCAGGATATAAAGAAGGATTATTTTAATAATTTCAAGGACGCTGAATGTTTTTCATTAATATGTTTTATATTTTATCCCTAATGTAAAACGGGTTTCATGTATGTATCTAGGTCTCTAATACTAATAATATAATTTATAATTTGATATTTGAAACTTTTATCAATTCTAATGGAATAAAATAACCACCATCTTTTAGTTACTAGAGCCGGGGTATTTAAAGTTGGTATTAGTGGAAGTTTAGTAGAATCCACGGGAGATAAATTTATGAATAAATAGAATATGAAACATAAAAATATGATTGAATTTGTTGATAAGTACAAAAGAACATCATAAATATATGATAAGTAATATATTTTGTGGGGTTTCTATGAAATTACAATTTTTTTGGTTACTATAAGGGGATCTATTTCTGGAAAAGTTGTACCTAGGGGTAATCACTCCAAAAATGGAATATTGGTTTTTGAATATATCATCATCTAGTGAATAAAAGTGGTGCTTTCTGTAAACCTAGTTAAAAACTCTTGGGGAATATGATTTTGATAATTCAAATTTCCTTTACAAACCATTATGAAGGATTTGAAAATATTTTTATGATTTAAAGATATCCCTATAGAAACCAAGTTTAATATTTTGAGATTAAAAATGGATTTATTTTTTTAATTTATGTTAAGTGTGAAATCAGATTTAAAATTATATATTATGAATTAAAATTTGTTTTTTATGATAAAATTAAATATCTGATATTTTTTAGAAAGGTGCATGGAATATTTATTGATATAAACAATCACGATCAATGTATAAATTTATTTTCTAAACAAGAAAACATACTTGGTATTAGATTTGTGCAGATCATGTTTATATTAGGGTAGATTATCATATTATGATGAATAACCCTTCATGAATAGAAAAACCCATTATTCCACAGTGTGATCTCTTATATTGGATCACTTTATGTGGCATAATCCCCCATCATTTAGTGGGAGTATAAATCTCATAGTTTTTTAGCAATGGATTAAGTCCCTTGTAAAGATATTTCTAGCCCTAATATGCAATGAAAAGGAAAATGTTATAATAGAAATGTATTGTCCCAAGGGTGATAATGATCAATGGTGGACATCGATCCAGGATAATGTAGAAGAAGATGAAATAGAATATATGTAATGGAAATATTTTAATGTAAAATTATTCAATAAATATTTCCCTCCTGTGAAATAAATTAAAATGAAGTAGAAGGTCCACATATTAAAGAAAAAGGAAGAATAAAGTGTTATAGAGTATGAGGAAACCTTTATAATACTATCTAGATATGATATAGATTTTTTATGCAATACAAAATACAATATTGACCATTTACTGGAAGGGCGTAAGCCAAGTCTTCAAAGAGAACTGGATTAAATGTTTTCCTCATATGATGAAATGGTTTTATGTACCATAAGAATAATGAAAAAATTTTATAGATCTTAAAATTTTAAGACGATTCAAGGGAAGAATAGGTCATCTATACACCAATAAAAATGTAATTCATCAAAGGAAAATAATAAAATGAAACAAATACCATCATTTAAAAATTATGGACAGAAATATCTTATAAAATTCATAAAGTAAATGTGAGTGTGTAATAAATGTGGTAATAAGGATCATTTGAATCATGATTCTAAGAGAAAGAAAGAGTAACCCAAAATATAGTGGTTCCCCTATAGATAAATGGGGAATTATTCAAACAAATGTCCCAAGTGTCAAGGTATTCTACCACAAGAGGCTAAGGGGATAAGACCAAGATTACATGATCACTAAAATTGAGGTTGATGTTACTAAATATGTGATAGATGGTACTTTAATCATAGTCTCAAATTAAGATAATTCTTAATTCTATTAGGGATCCTCACACTATTTTATATCTTCCATGTTTTCCAAGAAAATTATAAATTTCCATATTACCTTAAGAAGATAGATACGAACCAAAACTCCAAGTGAAAATATCACTATTACAAGGAAGTTTCAAAAAGATCCCATTATAACACATAAACACAATATATTTTTGGAATATATCATCATACATATGGTTTAATTTGATATAATACTTGGTAATGACCATATTTCAAAATATGCTAAAACAAATTATTTTAAGCAGAAGAAAATTGTAACATCCCAGTTTCAAAAGCCACCTAGAGACACCCCATACCCGGTTGGTCAGATGGACTCAAGCACATTTCCCCAATCGCCAGAGGCTTCCGACTAGTAGTTGGGGACTTGGGTGTGATAGGGGGAAAATTATGCCCTCATTGGCAGAGTAACATAGCAGAAGTAAAACACAAAGCAACAACAAAAGCAATAATATTACCATACAAAAAGAAATAGCGGAAGTCTAAAGAATTAAATAGTTAAAGAACATATATAACTATGCGTGATGTATATGTCTAGGAAAGCATCCAAAAAATTCACAATGCTGAAATATAGTACTAAACCAAAGTACAAAAAATGGTAAACAACTCCACAACATCACAATCCAAAGCTTGGTCCCATGCTCTCCAGCTCCAAACCAGTCAAGTACCTATAGTAAAAGGGTGATTTACCATATATATACATGCATCAATATAATCTGTTTGGGCCCAAAATCATGGCCCAAAAAGGGTGTGAGACTAAATCTTAGTAGGCAACCACCAAGATATCTGTGCCTAACAGTCAGTGAATATATATGGCAGGAAATAAAAAAAGAAGCAGTAAATAAGGAAGTACTCAATAGTAAACATTCCTATAGTTTTAAAGCATTCACATACCACATATCAGGTAAGTAGATAATCACAAACATGTAACCCTCTAGGAAGAACTCACATCCTATCCCCTTTGGTCCTACCTAGAAAATACAAGCAACCCTTTGGAAAGCACACAGAGTATCACCCCTATGGTTCAGATTTAGAATAAACTCTCTGAGGAAGAACTCATTGTCAATCCCCCCTATAGTCAAGTGTGATCAAAGACTCTCTCAAGAAGCACTCACGATCAATTCCCCCTATAGTCTTTTAATGGTAACCTACATGCACTCTGAGGAAGCACTCAACATCAATTCCCTCTCCGGCCTCATAACGTAACTATAAACCCTTTGAGGGAGCACTCAACGTTAATCCCCTCTATGGTCTTGCAATGTGATAATACTTATAGAAACTCTAGATAAGAACTTACATCCATTCTCTATATGTTCTACTACACCAGGTTCTTTCGACCCTATTTAAGTCAAACGAACATAGTGATGCAAAGAGGACAAAGTAATCCTCAAGAACTACTTGGCTAACCAGTCTATAACATAACAACATTTTAGATAGACAATCACTCCATCCTAATGATACTAGGCATGGGAAACAAATAGTAGCATAATAAGAAAACTAGACTAAAAATTAAAAACAAGAAAACATGGGAAAAAACTCAATAGCATGGAAAAGTAAACCCTATTATCAACAAATAATCTCTATCCAAACAAACTAGGGCATAACAGGAAAAAAATAGGGCTAAAACCATAAATACACAATACACTGTTCATGGGTACTGGGCACTTTTGCACATAAAACACAAAGAATATGTACCGAAAGGCACAAACCACCTACCTCGGGCTCAAGAGATCAATATAATTGAGTCTCAGGACTTGAATCACCTTAGAACATTTTATATCTACAAAAAATTCTAAAATGTTAAACCCATGATATCCCACGAGAGAGAATGAATCAGAATAATGTGTTCAAGAAGAAGGGAGAACTCACCGATGCGATTCGAACGCAACTGAAGAAGTTTGATTTAGTGAATAGATGCTCGATCGGGGGCTCGGTGAAGATCCATGTCGTACATATGCTCTCAGATGAACTAGGTTGAGAAAAAGATGGTTCTATTCCTCAGACGTGACCCCAGTACATTTAATGAAAAAAAGTACACAGAGTTTGCTTTAGAAGTACACAACGTGTACTTTACCTTACCGACCCCCGCATTAGGCGGTCTCTAGGTCACCACACATGACCATGTGCTCGGCCGTTACACGGCCTGTACATGGTCACCTGCGACAACTAAGTACACGATGAGTACTTATAATGTACATGACGCACACTTCAAAATTTTTCATAAATTTCTCTTTTTATAAAAAAACACCAGAAAAAGGAAAAACATACTTGAAAAGAAGATCTGGTTTCTTAAAAACATTTCCCCTTAAAGAAATCCATCCCCGAATTTCCTAGCAAGGCGATGTAGAAGAAGAATCCTCGAACGGCTCCAGCCACTGTGATCATAAATTGGCCTCCCTCTCCCAAGTCTCATCCTATACTTGCCCATGCTTCCATAACACTCATACTAGAGGAATAGACCAGCCATAGAGAACCTTTTCCCTTCTATCAACAATCCTGATAGGATTCTCCTCAAACGAGGCGTCCACCTCCAACTCAACCTTTTCGGGTTAAAGAACATGATATGTGTCTGAGAAGTAATGTCTAAGCTAAGAAACGTGAAAGACCTCTTGCATGTCACAATACCTATGAGGTAAATACAGACGATATGTAACCGACATGACCCTCTCCAAAACCTCAAATGGCCCGACGTACCTCGGCAAAAGCTTACCCTATCCCCTAATCATATTGTGCCCCAACCTTTGTGTGACATGCAGGAAAACCTGATCCCCAACCTCGAAATATAGAGGCCGTCTCTGCTAATCAGTATAAGACTTATATCAAGACTGTGCAGTAGCTATCCTATTTTAAATCAACTATATCTGCTCTGTGGTCTCCTGGAAAAGACGAGGTCCCAACATAGCTGCCTCTCTTGCCTCCAGCCAACATAAGGGTGATTGGCATGGACTATCGTACAAAGCCTCATATGGTGTCATCTGAATAGATTCTTGAAAACTATTGTTGTAGGAAAACTCCATAATAGGTATGTATATCTCCCAAAATATCCAAAATCAAGGATGCATGCTCGCATCATGTCCTCAAGAACCTGAATCATATGCTCAGACTGGCCATATGTCTAAGGGTGGTAAGATGTACTCAGAAGTACCTATGTACCCAAATCCTTATTAAGTCCCTTCCAGACACAAGAAGTAAAACACACGTCCCTGTCTGACACAATGGAGTGTGGAACTCCATGTAAATGTCCAATCTCAAGGACATACACACTATCCCAGCTCATCAACACTGAAGGTCTCCTTGATCATAAATAAGTGAGAAACCTTTGTCTGTCTGTCAATGAAAACACATATATCATCATTCCTTCGAGGTGAAATCAGTAAACCTATCATGAAATCCATCGCGACATCATTCCACTTGTACTCAAAAATGGGCAACTGCTGAAAAAGCCCCGCGGGTCGCTGATTCTCCGCCTTCACTTGCTAACAGGCGTCACACCTCATGATGAACCCAACAACATATTTCTTTATACCTGGCCACCAATACTGATGATTTAGATCACGATACATCTAGGTGAAACTAGGATGAAATGCCCAAACTGAGGAATAAAAGTACCACATAAACTCCTCGTGTGTGTCTGTTAACACCCATACGCACCCCTGGAAACACAAGATATCATCCTCACCTATGGTCCATCCAAGAATAGGGTACTCTACTGAAAACTCTCCCATAGGACTAGGCCTTTAGAATCTGATAGCTACCTCATTTTCCCTCGATCAACCAGAGTAGAGGTAACAACTACAGAAGATAAAAACATTTTCCCCTGATTGTCATGCACATCCAAAATGATCTCATAGAACAGATCCATAATATTCCACTCACTGTTGGCCTCTTAGAACTACCTATATCTAAGTCCTCCTTCTCAACACATCAGCCACAATGTTGCCTTTCCCCAGCATATAGGCAAGATCAAAGTCAAAGGACTAAAGGTACTCAACTAACCTTCACTGTCTCAAATTCTGGTCAGGCTAAGTGAAGATATACTTGAAAATTTTATGGTTGGTGAAAACCACAAAATACTCTCCCAGGAGATAATGTCTACCACAATGTAAGGTAAGAACAAGTGATACCAACTCAAAATTGTGTGTCAGGTAATTCCTCTCATGTTGCCTCAACTACCGAGAACCATACGCAATGACTCCTTCTCCCTGCATAAGAACTACTCCCAGCCTGATGCCTGTAGCATCACAATAAACAGTGTATATATTTCCTAGCTCTAGAAATACTAGTATCAGTGATGATGTAAACCTCCGTTTCAACTCCTGAAAGGTTGACTCACAAGAATCTGTACACAAGTACTTCACACCCTTCTTAGTCATGCTCGTTAGTGGTGCTGATAAGCATAAGAAGTCCTGTATGAAACAACTATAGTATCCAGACACCCCTAGAAATATTTGTACTTCAAATATGTTCTTTGGATGCTCCCCGGAAACTACTGCTCTCACTTTTTTCTAGGTCCACAGATACTCTCGTCTCTGAGATAACAAGACCCAAGAAGTGAATCTGGTCCATCCAAAAGAGGTATTTTGAGATATTAAAATAAAACTGATGCTTTGTTAGTGTACTTAGAATTATCTCAAGATGTGTGGCATGGTGGTGTCGAGTGTGACAGTACACCAAGATATCATCTACGAAGACCACCATTAAGGAAGCCAAGTATGTGTGGAAAACTCGGTTCATCAGTGCCATGAAGTCTGCAGGCGCGTTCATGAGACCAAACGACATAACCATATACTCGTATAGACCATACATTCTACGAAAGGCTGTAAGAGGTATATCAGATGGTCTAATGAGAAACTGATGATAATTGGATCTGAAGTCAATCTTAGATAACATCCGGTCTCCTTGAAGATGATCAAAGAGATCATCAATACTCGGAAATGGATATCGGTTCTTGACCATCAACTGGTTCAACTTTGGATAATCCACCCAAAGTCTAAGGGTACCATCAGCCTTCTTTGTAAACAAGAGAGGCGAACCACAAGGAGAAGTACTGGGTCAGATGAAACCCTTTTATGGAAAATCCTCTAACTGTTTCTTGAGATCCTGCAACTCTGCTGTAGCCATCAGATAAGGAAGAATGGACACTAGTTCCACTCCTAGCACGATCTCAAAATAAAAGTCTACCTCTCGCTGCGGAGGAAAACACGAAAAGTCCTCTAGAAAGACATCTCTGAAATGATCCACCACTAGAGGAAAGTCAATCTGTGAAGTCCCTAGGTCATCTAGATATAGACTACCAATCTGGGCTGTAACTCATTCCAACCCATGATTCTTGGGTCCCGCTCTACTCACTTGGACATCCCATTCGCCCTTATAAAGAAACGATCTGCCCTCTGGTGACCGTAAACTCACCCTACGATGATAATAGTAAACAACATCATGGATGTTAAGTAACTAATCCATTCTAAGAATGACACTATAGCCTTTCATCTTTAGGACATAAATGTCCCAAAATAAGTGACACCCATCAACCTCGAGAGGGCACTTCTTGCACTAACGTACACAACCATTCTAGTCCCCAACAAAGTGTTTAACGTCAAGATTTTAGAAGAAGAAAAGATAAAAAACCCAAGGCTCTCCACAATAGAGACATATATAAATCTATGGGAATCCCTTATATCAAAAAGATCAAAATCTAAAACTGAGGCAACAAAGATCGTACATCGAACTGTAGAGGGTCCGTGATCCTGCTCCTGCTGGGCATTCCCAACTACAAATGTTTGACCTACACTGTGGCCCTATGACCCTGCATGACCACCCTGAACTGATCCACCCAATTTTCATTAGAATCTTAGCGATTGGATACCTCGTCCACGACCTACACCTTAGACCTAATGAACGGAAGAACTCCAGTTCCCAGACTAATGAGAAAATGGTGGTTCTGCTCCTGAATGAGGAGTCTTAGAAGAACCTCTTTCACCATATGCTGTGGGAAGATCTAATAGAAGCACTTAATATGACCCATCTTTCCGAAATATCGACACTCTACTAGGTCTCTCAGGAAATGTGGTCTTGTATTCTCGACCTTCCCACATTGGTAGCACACCACCTGACTACTTGAAGGTGCATTCTGCCTACTCAGATCTCTACGTGTAGTCTCTCTACGATGCTTCCTGCTATCAATTGGTGAAGCACTAACTTTTGATGATGAACCACCCTGGCTCACAGCTCTAGAATCCTTCAAATTATTCTCTGTGATTAGTGCCTGGTTGACTATAAAAGATATTTAGCTCAACCTAAAGATATTCACCTGAGATCGGATGTCATGCCTCAGACCATACTCAAACTTCCTTGCCAGGAATAACTCATCACCTACTGGGATGGGCCTAAAGCACTGCAGCTCTATGAGGCAAGAAGAATACTCCACAATAGAAAGAGTACCCTACTCCAGATTCATAAACTCTTGGGCTTAATTGGCCCTCAAGGTATCTGGATAGAAGTGATTGTAGAAAGTACACTGAAACTCATTCCATGCCATATATTGTTGGCGTCCCAGCTATGAGATCACATCCCACCATCTATTGGTGGAATCCCGAACCATATACATAGCAAGCTTGACCCTCCTCTTCGGAGGCATCTCAAGGTTCTCGAAGACCATTAGTGTGGCATCCAACCATGACTCTACAGCCTGCAGTCCTCCTTACCCTGAGAAAGTGAGAGGATTATACTGCTGGAAAACCCATGTTAGCCTTGCCATTGATAGGGCATAGTACAGTACTCCGTAAAAGGTTTGCAGGAACTTCATAAATCCCTCTCGGAATTGTGCATCAGCACCTGTGTCTGAAATTATGGCTGGTTCCCAGACTGACACAATTGGAGGATCTGTTGGAAGTCCCTAATCAGCCATGTCTGGTGTTTGATCACTACCTTGCAACTGGCATACAACCGGAGGATGTCTCGGTGTCATGAGTCAGCAAGGTCAAACACACACCTTGGATCAAGATTATGAAGGATTGAAAACTGTAAGGGTAATAAGGGAACAAGAGAAAGAAATAATTCAAGTTTAAAAAACATGGATACAAGACATGTATACTTAACTACTTGGCATGTTCCCTTAATACATACACATGGGCGTGTAATTCTACCAAAATTGGTCATGTAACACCCCAAACACACAACCTGTTGTCCCAACACACAGAGTGTACTTTAATACTCTTCCCCTGCCTGAGACCTTCTACATGACTAAGCTACACAGTTCTCCTAGAACAAGACAACACGACATGTTTGTGCCAGACACGGTGTGCACTAGATGAGCTTCACCGATCCATGTTGTTAGGGAAACATTCGGATACACGGCTCACACCACACAACATGTTCCAAACGGACACGACGTGTACTAAAGGATTTCCACTGACCCGTGTTTTTAGTTACATGACCGAATTCCATGGATTACACTACACAACATGTTCAAGGCTAAAACGACGTGTATTGCTTAAGTTTTTATCTATCTGTGTCGTTAGTCACACGGGCAGAAACAAGGTCTAAACACATAGTGTTTACATCTCGTACACGGTGTGTCCCACAAAAAATTTCTCAACCCCATGTATCTGCCCACATGGATAGTGACACTGTTAGAGACTACACAGCGTGTATATAGAGTACAAAGCGCATACTTAAAGAAAAATGGTTTCTTCCTGAACAAAAGAACACAAGGCATGTATTCAAAACTACACGGCGTGTATTCTAAGATTTTTCCAAACAGTAATCCTCAGAAACTACTCCGGATCCTAGAAAAACACTAAAACAGACATTAAAGTTCAAAATTCCAATCTATGAGGTCCTATAACACCTCAAGAACCAAAGTCTGGCGTTCATTCAAAAAAAAACTTTACATAAATCAATACCTTATCAAATAGCAGTTACATTATCATGGGTTCTATCACAACATCATGCATATCTAGAAAAACATCTATCACAGAAATATTCAATTGCTAATGCACCCTAAATGGCATAGAAAAAATGCACGACATGTGATTCCTAGAAAGTTCCTATATGATGCATGAGATGGAATACCCTCATCTAATCAGGTTGAAATAGGAATAAAACCTCAATAATATCAAAAATCACATCAAAAATCACGAGAATCACCCAACATTGAAATCAAATCTACCATAAAATTGAAAAACCAGAAAACTGCAATAAACGAGGTAAATTGGATTTTCCCTATACACAGGTCAGCTACTCCTAGGCACAACTTATTACCAAGTTCCTATTTCCATCCTATCCCTAACTATAGGCTTCAAACAGTAAGTCAAGAAGAAAAGAAGACCCTCTAATTCCACTTTGTAACATCTCAGTTTCAGAAGCCGCCCAGAGATGCCCCATACCCGGTTGGTCATATGGCCTCAAGTGCATTTCCCCAAACGCCAGAGGCTGACGACTAGCAGTGAGGGCCTTGGGTGTGATAGTGGAGAAACTATGCATTCATTGGAAGAGTAACACATCAGATGTAAAACACTAAGTAATACCAGAAGTAGTACTATCAACATACAAAGATAAACAGTGGAAGACTGAATAAATAAACAGTTGGAGCACATATATAATTATGCATGATACATATGTCTAGGATAATAGCCAAACAAGTCACAATGCTGAAATACAGTACTAAACCAAAGTACAAGAAAAAATAGTAAACAACTCCACAACATCGCAAGCCAAAGTTTATTCCCATGCTCTCCATCTCCGAAGCAGTCAAGTACCTGTAGTAAAAGAGAACTTTATCGTATATATTGATCAAACAATATAATATGTTTGGGCCCAAAAGCATGGCCCAAAAAGGGTGTGAGAGTAAATCCCAATAGGCAACCACCAAGAGATATGTGCCTAACAGTCAGTGAATATATATGACAAGAAACAAAAAAAAGAAGCAGTAAACAAGGAAGTACTCAATAGTAAACATTCCTATAGTTTCAAAACATTCAAATACCACATATCAAGTAAGCAGATTATCACAAACAGGTAACCCACTGGGAAGTACTCACAGCCTATCCCCTTTGGTCCTACCTAGAAAACACAAGCAACCCTATAGGATGCACACATAGTCTCACCTCTCTGGTTCATCTTTAGAATAGACTCTTTGAGGAAGAACTTATCGTCAATTTCCACTATATTCAAGTGTGATCAAAGACTCTCTAAGGAAGCACTCATCATCAATTCCCCCTATAGTCATTTAATGGTAACCTGCATGCACTCAGAGGAAGAACTCAATGACAATTCCCCCTATGGCCTCGTAACATTACAATAGACCCTCTAAGGGGGCACTCAACATCAAACCCCCCTATGGTATCACATCATGATAATAATTACAGACACTCTAGAGAATCCCTTATATCCATTCACTCTATGGTGTACTACACCAGGTTCTCACAACCCAATGTAAGTCAAACAAGCATAGCAATGAAAAGCATCCAAAGTAAACCTCAAGATTTACTTGGCTAACCAGTATACAACATAACATCATGTCAGATAAACAATCACTCCATCCTAAAGATATTAGGAATGGGCAACAAACAACAGCCTAATAAGCAAACTAGTACAAACCGTCAAAACAAGAAAACATGGGAAAAACCTCAATAGCATGAAAAAAAAACCTTATTCTCAACAAATAACCTATATACAAATAAACTAGAGCATAGCAGGAAAACAACAGGGCTAAAACAATAAACGTGCAATACCCTATTCATGGTTATTGGGAACTTTTTCACATAAAACTCAAAGACTATCTACGGAAAGGCACAACCCACCAAGCTCGGCGTCGAGAGATCAATATACATGAGTCTCATGCCTTTAATCACCTTAGAATATCATAGATCTATATAAATGTCTAAAACATTCAACCCATGATATTTCACGAGAGGGAAGGAAACAAAAGAAGGTGTTCAAGAAGAATAGAGAACTCACCAATGCGATTCCAAAGTAACCGACGAAGTTTGATTCGGAGAACAGATGCTCGATTGGGGGCTCAGCAAAGATCCCCTCCATACGGATGCTCTCGAATGAACTAGGTTGAGAAGAAGACAGTTTTTTCTATCAGACGTGACCCCAATATGTTTAATGAAATAAAGAAAATACACGACATGTACTTTAGAAGTACATGACATGTACTTTCCCTTACCGACCACCGCATTAAGCAGTATCTAGGTCACCACACGTCCATGTGCTAGGCCATTGCACGGCCTCTACACGGTCACCCGTAGCAACCAAATACACGGCGTGTACTTATAAAGTTCATGGTATGTACTTTTAAATTTTTCAGAAACTCCTATTTTTCTCAAAAACAATAGAAAAAGGAAAAACATACCTGAAATGAATATCCAGGTTCTTACAAAAAATATTATTCATGAGGAAGAGGTGGAATTGGTTAACATTAGATAACACAATTAATTATATGAGTCATGTACAGATCCACCCCAACAACAATTTTGAATGAGATTCCTGGGGAAGAATAAAAAAAATCTATTGATGGAAAAGGTAATCATAAAATTAAGGATTCACCTATTGTACATGAATTCATTGATGTATTTCTATAAGAATTATCTAGACATCTCCTAGAGTGTAAAGTTGAGTTTTCCATTGATTTAATCCCCAATTAAATAACATTATCAATGATCCCCAATATAATGGAAACTATATAATTAGAGGAGTTGAAGTAATAATTAGAGGAGTTAAGTGATAAAGTATTTATCTTCCTTAGTGTTTAACCTTAGAGAGCCCATATTATTTTCATTAAGAGGAAAGATGGATCCATGAGGTTGTGCATTGTTTATTGGGAAATAAATTCTATCATGATAAAGGAAAAGTATCCTCTTCCTCACATTAGTGATGTTCTCAATCAATTTCATAGAGATAAATATTTTTAATATATTTACCATTATTATTGGTGTCATCAATTTTGAGTAAATATGTAAGACATTCTCAATGAGGTATGGACATTACAAGTTTACTGTAATTCAATTTTGATTGACCAATACACCGTAATTCATTATAGATACAATGAGTAGAGTATTAAAGGAATATCGCATTAATTTCATTGTGGTATTCATTGATGAAATCTTAGTGTATTATAAGAGCTACAAGGACTATAAGAATCACTTATAGATCATTCATGAGAATCTTATAATAAAAAATTTATATGCGAAATTTATATAGTGTGAATTATATAATTAGGAAATTTATTTTCATATCCATATTGTCTCCAAGAATAGAATCTCATTTGATATTGTGAAGACAAAGGCACCCATTGAATGTCCAAAACCAACAAACATAACTGAGGTATATAGTTTGTTTGGTTTTGTAAGCTAAAATTTCCGATTTGTTCTACATTTTTACCAACTAGCTAACCCATTAACCAACCTTACATGTAAAGTGGTTATGTTCATATGTAAAAAGGAATGTGAAGAATTTATTAAGGAATTGAATCGGATATTGGAAAATGATTTTATTTTGAACCAACTTTTGGAAATAATGAATTTTTAATATACAGTGATGCATCAAATAAGGGGCTTGGTTAGGCAATTATGAATAATGATATATTTATTGGATAAGAATCAAGGTGGTTAAAGACTCATGAAAAAAACTATCAAAATCATGACATTGAGCTGACACTTGTAATATTTTCCTTGAATATGTGGATCATTATCTCTATGATAAAATATGTGAGATATGCATAGACCATAAGACCATAAAATACATATTTTGAAAGAAATATACCAGTATGAGGTAAAAGAGATGACTTAAGCTACTCAAGAATTTTTATTTTTTAATAAACTATCATATAGGGAAGTAAAATATGGTAGAATATGATTTTAGAAGGAAGTTTCATGGAGTCCTCACCAAAATGGGGATTGAGAGGGATCCTATGCTCACAGATTGTTGACACCCATAATTTTTTACCATAAAATTTTCTATAAGGAATTTGAAGTGTGTGAATCCCCTGAAAATACAATTCATAATTTCCATGGGGGACCCCAAAATGGATTGGATTAGGATTCATTTTATAAGTTCATGTTCCTTGAACCTTATTTTACCTTTTTTACATATATTATTTTTCTATGTAATTATGGATTCCCTTAGGCAAAACAATTGTCCATACAATCGAGCCAGTAAGCTAGCTCAACCAAGGAAACATATGGGGGCCCCTCAGCCACACCCTAGGTGCCAGTTAACTAGCCATCTAGGTGAAAGTGTATATAGAAAGTATAGAACCTGTAATTGGTGTGCACATGGAACATGAATGTGTTCCTTGGAGGGACATGCAATGGGTGGGAGCAGCTTGTGAGGGCATGGGTTCATGTGTTGTGGGTTCCAACCCCACTTCTGACTTGATAGTTTGCTTCTTAACAATCATTTATTAAGCATAACCCATATATTTTAAATATTGATATGGGACAAGAGCTTTTTCATTACACTATTTCTCTATAAAAATATAGATAAAAAATAGAAGCATCTTGATCAAGCTGATCCTGATTGGCTGATCATATCACATGATCATCTTCCACTCCAACTCAATGACTACACTCCTAGCACTACTAGTTTGATAACATGATCCACACCCAGTACTTGCTCAACAATGGCACTCAAAGACCACCATGTAAAGCTTCTATGATGACCAAAGCTGGAATAAGGATCAATTATCAATATACTGAAGCCATGAATGTGAAATTATTTCACATTCATGACTTATTTTAAAGGAAATAGACACTGTCACATGAAGATGATCAGGCCATTTCATGAGGCCATCACAAGATTCATAATGGATCATGAGATATAATAGAGAAAATCACCAATCCATCATAAGAACGTATAACATTGTATAGAGACATGCTAATGATCACCAGTGACATCACATGAGCATCATATGCTATTTCATGAAGCACTCTTATGATGAACTATGAATCACATGAATCATGTTTCCACAACCATGATAAACAGACCATCATATCTTTAAAAGGGCCATAAAATTCAACTGTTTACCTACAATGAGATTACTGTATGCATTTTCAGAACACCACACTATCTTCTGAAGGATTTGATATTACCAAAGGGATGATTCCATGAAAACCCACAATGAAAGATGGTTGAAACCCTTACGATACATATCAAGGACCATGATATCAATGTATGCTACTCGTTAAAATAAATTTATACATCAATAAGGCTTCAAATAAACTATAATGTATATTTTCATCATAATATCTTCTCATTATCCACATAATCACATGAAGTTAGATGAAGGATGATCATGCAATCATGTATTTCCATTATATGAAGGTAGTCTGATCATGTGATTCTTTGTGATCTGTTAAGTATTATATCTTGCAAAGCCTTCTTGAGTCACATCATGTGGAGAATTCTATGCCACACATCACCTGAAACAGATACACACGACATGCACACCACGAAAAATGATACCACCCTCGACCACCTATGCCTATATAAACTGTTGTTCCCTTAAAAAATTCACACATGAGGGGGATATATAGGTGAGAAGCTGGAGTGGAATGGAATGAAGAAGAACCACAGAGAAGGGAAATTACACATTTATAGGATACCTCTAGGTAATTTTGAAACTTCCATTATGAGAACCCATCATGGGATACCATTGAAAAATCCATATCATGATCACATTAAGATCTAATGATTGCAGGAAAAAATTTACATCATGTGAATACTATGATTATACGATGCATACATGTGGCATATGAATATAAATACTTATCATGGTATATTGAAATGAAGTTCCCTTGTGGGTCCTTTACCATGAAACACTAACACCCATGGACATGATCCCCTCCATGAATATACTAGGATATGAAACCATGAAATGAACCCTCATACATGAATCCCATATTCCATGAAAAACCCTGTCCATGATTGTGACTCCAATATGTATCCCACCTCATATGTTAATAGAACCCCCCATAAGACCCCATTAACATCATGAGATCACATGAGTAGATAAAAATCTTGAGACACTGTCACGTGGTAACCCCTTAACTTGTATGTGACCCGAAACATATCTACCATGGAATGAAATTATAATGCATACCCTGACTACACAATGTGGACACCTACAAACCTGAACCCTTTTCATGAAAACACTGATTGGTAGGCGACCGTAACATGTACATGACCATGTGGAAATGCCATTCTTTCACCATGAAAAACCTCATAAATTCACTATTTGTCTTTTGAACACTCATGGAAATGTTAAAAATTCCCCATCACATGACTCTCTTAATGTCATGTGATCCCATGAATCACTGGTCTCATTATGTCCTCATACATCCTCGAGAAAGTTAGGTTGATCCTATGAAGTAATATATAAAAAGTTAACTTGATCATGAAAAAGGCCCTGAATTTGGCTGCTTGGATCATGGAAAACTCCCTAGACATATTAAATTTGATCATACAAATCACCTTGGATATGTTTTATTTGATCTTTTGAAACACCCAAGACATTCAGATATAATCATATGAAGAACCCTAGACATTCTGGATCCTCATACTACCTATCCCTGATCTGTCTCAAGATTGTAGACTCCATTGCTACAAAAACTAGAGTTATCATCTCCTAACTCTCTTGAACTACCATATGCATTTTCACCAAAAAATTCATCATCTTCCTCTATGCACTTGACTCATATACCAATTGAGTCTATGTTTTCCTACTAAAGGCATCAGTCACACTATTCCATTTTTTGGATTTATATTCCAATTCAAAATAAAATGACTACATATAATCTACCCATCTTTGCCTCCGAAGATTCAAGTCACGCTGTGAAAAGATATACTTCAAGCTATTGTGATCCATAAAAATTATAAAATTTTCACCCAAAAGGTAGTGTCACCAATACTTAAGATTATAAACCACTACTTACAACTCAAGGTCATGCATAGGGAAATTTTGTTCATTTGGCCTCAACTGCCACGACCCGTAATCAACAATTTGATCCCCTTTTATCAACATAGCTCCGAGTCTGAAACCAGAAACATCAAAATACAATGTGTACTCCTCACCTGACTCAGGTAAGATCAAAATTGGTGCCGATGTCAAGCTCTTCTTCGACTCCTAGAAAGCATGGTTTCATGATTCTTTCCAATCAAACATTACCCCTTCTTTTTTCAGACCTGAAAGTTGTTCTACCAATCGGGAAAGGACCTAGATGAACCTCCTATAATAACTAGCTAATCCCAAAAAGCATTAGATATAAAAAAAATTCTTGGGATAATCACCATAAGTCACCGCCTACACTTTTTCTAGGTCCACTACAACACCTTCTTCAAATATTATATTCCCCAAAAAGTGTACCCTGTTAATCCAAAACTAAAATTTAGATTTCTTAGAATATATTCGATGCTCTGTCGGTGTACCAAAGATGCTGTCAAGATGTTTTGAATGATTGTCCTGATTCTTAGAGTACACCATGATGTCATCCACAAACACCACTTCAAACTGATCTAAATACGGATGAAAGATTCTATTCATCATGACCATAAGTACTGTTGGAGCATTTGTCAACCCAAACAGAATTACAAAAACTAATAAAGGACATACCTAGTTTTGAAATTAGTTCTTGGTATATCAGAGGTACGAACTCTCACTTGATGATACCTTGATCTTATATTGATCTTTGAGAACACATAAGCCCACTTCAGGTGATCAAACAATTCATCGATACAGAGAAGAGGATATTAGTTCTTTACAGTCTTTTTATTCAACTTCAGTAATCAACACACAAGCGTAAACTCATTTTGGACTTCTTTGCAAACAAAGCAGATGACCCCCAAGGTGACGTACTTGGATGGATAAACCCTTTATCCTCAAACTCATCCAAGTACATTTCGAGCTCATGAAGCTCAGTAAATGCCATTATATAAGGTATAATAGATATCGGCTCGACCCCTGAAATGAGCTCGATAGTAAATTCCCCATCTCTCTAAGGTGGAAAACCTAATTTTTTTTCAGAAAAGATATCCTGAAATAGTTCTACTATTGGTGGAAGGATGTCTTGCATACCACTCACATCATCCAACAAAAGTCTAGAAACTTGGTCTGTGAGATCTCATAGTTTCTAAGTTATTGTCCCAACTCTTCCTTTATAGAAATCCCATTCTCCACGATGAACATACTAGTCACATTTATGATATACAAAGGTCACTATCCTACGGTAACAATCTATGTGGGGCCAGTATGCACCTAGCCAGTCTATACCCATAATTAGGTCGAAGCCTATTATATCAACAACATAGATATCCCAAATAAAATGATGTTCTCCGATCCATAGTGAATATTCCTTTCATAAATGGATATCCCGAGATAGTGTTCTCAATAGTGTATCAATATTCATCACCCCACTTACAGACTCTGGTGTTCTCAAATTATGTATAATTTTTCATATATATTATTGATTATTAAAACATTTTTTCACCAAATAACTCTTGTTTTAGGGAAAAATGATTTATTTTTGTGTTCATGATGATTTTTAGTTGTTTCCTAGCAAAATAAACAAATCAAGAAGGGTCAGAACAAAAATTCAAATATACATGGCATGTACTTCCTTGTTAAACGTTGTGTACTATTTACCCAACATGGATCGACAGGATTGAGAACAAGGAAAAGTAGTTGGCCAGAGAATATATATAGTGTAGTTTATTTCTATACACAGTGTCCTTCCTTCTAGAAGTAGTTGGTGACTGAAGATAAGACTACATGCTAGGTGAGGCGACGCTACACGTCGTGTAATCCCAACAACCGACCACCGACGTTGTTATGTCAAGAGAGGGTGTGGCCACTTACCTATCGATGGAGAAATGTGTGCCACAGAACTTTGACAGAAGTATGAGCCATGTTCTTTTGGATACATTCCATGTAGTTTATTTTTCTATAAATAAGAGGGAAGTCCCAACGATTTCACGTCACATACCCAGTGGAGGTGAAACCGCTCCGCTGTTTGGACCTCTCCCAAATCTATTAAATTATTTTCTATTCCATTTTCATTTCTATATTAGTTTCATTCTTCCCTTCCACATGTCCTCTCATATCCATGGTAGGGGTTGAGTTTCAACTTAATCCGCACACTCTGACCATGGTCATAAGAGGATGAATTCCCTGTATTGTGGTTGTCATAATTATCACGTTATATTTTTAATTAGAATCTTATGTATTGTTTTTATTTTTTAATTTTTTTTACAATTTATTCAAGAATTAACGTTTTATTAACCATTGGTGTCATATCAGACCAATAAAAACACTAATAGAGAATACCGAAGGAGTTTCAACGAGAGAATGCATGACCATTGGATGAGCCTATTTCCACTTAATTTTGGGTAAGGAACTTAAACATGTTTTAAATAATTAATTACCAGAACAATAAATTAACTTTAAATCATGTAATTAATTTTTTTAAACCAAGAAACAATGATTTATTTGGATCATCATGGTATAAAATTTTCATTAATGAACTTAGTATTAATGAAAGATGATTCCAACAAAACATGATCAGAATTATAACTTCAAAAGGTTTTTTTATTTTTTTCTTCTTTTTTAATTTAATTTTCACAAATGGTTTCACTTAGTAAAATGTTCCCTCCACTCCTATTGTATGGATAACTAACCAAAATTCACCAACTTTCACTAGTTTAATTGATTTTCCATGTTCCTTGTGGGTTCGAACCTGACTACCACTAGCTACCTAGTAGTTGGTTTACAAGGGAACAATCAAATTCTAATTTGGGATAACTACTTGTGATGATAGTGGTGACCAAATTTTGGCGATGTTGTTGGGGACACAAAAAGCACTAGTTCACATATGAGTAAAGGTTAGTTTCCCCATAATTTTTGTTTTTTCTTTTGTTTTATACTTTTTTTCTTTAGGGAACCTCAACCCCATATCCCTTGGATTATAATCCGACCAGGGAGCGGTACAATTCACATTGAGATGATTTTTTTTCTGCATGATCCAGCACTATTGTACCCCCACCAAAAGAATTATTATCCATATATGGATAATGGGTTCCAATACGAGGAATACCCTTGTACATTATTCACCCCACCCATTTCACCACCTTTTCCAGAACCATATTTGGGTAAAACTGAAAGATTATTATCAATGATAGAATACATTACCATATTCTAGTAGAACCATGTTGAGAGGTTAGGGAGACTTGGTATTTTGGTCGAGAAACTTTTAGAGATAAAAAATCATATGGAGCCTTCTGTTGAGTTTAAGGATGGGTGTTATAATTTTGTTTCAAAAAAGTGTTCATGTTATGATTTGGTACCCACCATTCATTCATTATAAATTTCAGAAGTTTATTATCAAAACTCAACTTTCGAATGTGGGGACACATCATGTCATGATTATGCTGAATGTGATAAAAATTTAACTTCAAAACCCTCAGTTGACCATCTGCCTATTCTAAAGATTCACAACATTTATTTTCAAGTACTTAGTGTTGAAAAGAAGATAATTTAAAAGGTGGATGATTTACTAGATAAAATCAAGAAAACATCCACATTCAGTATCTACTGACCATGGAGTAGGGCTAATACAATCCGCCACCCAGACCACATGAAGGCGAGGAACCATGAAACATAGATGAGTGTGATGAACACATGCAGTAGTTCACTCTTTGAAAGACACATACACCTTTAGATTATGGGTAAGTAACCTGAACTCAAGTAAGGCCAAAGACATAAAACAAAGGTGCTTCATGGGAGGAAACCAAGTATTTCATTATTATTATTTGTTCCTTTTTTGTTTTTAATAAACACACGATGTGTACGTTCACTCCACATGCCGTGTACCCTCTTCTCATCTGTCCACAGTTAAAATAATGAACCAAATTAAACTATATACTGCGTATTCACATCACACAGTGTGTAATTTTATTTTTAGAGTGTATTTTAATAAAAATATTTGTATAAGTACCTATTAGTTAAGTTAATAATCATGGATGACGTCTGTTCCAATGGAAAAGGTGTTAGAATGTATCGAAGCTGTACTTGGTTTGAATCGCTCCATGCCCACCTTTGGTACATGGATATTTCCTTTTTATCCTATGTTTAATTAAATGGCGTGTGAGGTATTTTTCAAAACAAAATATATTTTTTTCTATATAAAAGAGAACCCATGATGGGAATGGATCAACTGACATGGTTCTGAACTGCAGATCCAACAAACTTAGGTTCAAATCCTAACATTTGGCCTATTTACATCATTTTTTATATTAATAAAACTACATAGTGTGCATTTCTATATAGGTCAGGTGATGCACTAATTTTTCCCATGATTCATTTATAAATGTATCACAAAGGAAATCATAAGTCAATTACACATTACTAATTACTCTAATTTAGGAAATCAAATATCAAGGGAAGCTAGAAAATTCATAAACTCACACACACATATAAAATCCATGACTATAAGAGTTTGTTTTAGACCAACTATATCAGTATATTGAAGGATGTTAGGCCAATGGAAATCCCCAAAATCTGAGCATCACAACATTGTCGATCAAGCTCCGGATCTAAATCTCGGAACTAAAATTAAGATCAAAGGCATCAAGATCTTAAAAATATAGATCTAGATCCAAAATCCTAGATCAAGATCTCAAATCATAGGTTTAGATCTATGGAAATGGTGGATAATCCCAGAAAAGATCAATTAAATATAGATTAATGATTAGGAGAAGAAACAAGATGAAATCCACTTACCAAAAAGAGAGAGGATCTTTAATCCGGGCTTTCTATCTCGAAGAATGATGTTAGGATAACCTTGGAATCCCTCCATAAGGCTCTGGGATCACCTATAAAATTTTAAGCCTGATCCAAGGTCAAAATATGGGAGTCTCAGGGGGTTTGGGTGGTTTTAATATATATTTTTTTGTATAATAAATCCCACATGCATGGTTTCTTGGGAAGGGGTGCACGATTAGGGAAAGCTGTGCGCCAACTGTGAAGACCTATCTATCTTGGTTTGTACAGTTGTCACGGTTTGGTCATGTAGTTTTTCAAACCATAAGCAAACTGTGCAGGAATATCTATCCAGTTTTTCATGATTGGAATGGTTTAGTCGTATGGTTTTTTAAACTGTGTGAAAACCGTACACAACCCAATGTCTGTTAGTTTTTCATAGAAGTTCACCTTAACACACCCCAAGCCACTAATCCAAAATAAATGAACATAAAAACATAAAAAATTACCTAAAAACGTGCCTAATATGACTTCATAAAAGGCTGAGATCTTACATTACATCACCATTATACACCCTCTTTTCTATTAAACGGGATGTGATTGTATCGCCCGTACGTAAGTAATACTTATCATCTCTACATAGTGATACAATTGATTTTCTTTCACCATAGTTCTTGAAATGTTATTATGATAGGTTAAATGAATATAAATTATATTTATTGGATAATTATACTAATGGAATTGTAATATCACAAATACCTTCTTACATTCCAATTCTTCAGAAAATAATAACGTCACTTGTGCATATGTGTGAACTACCACCTCCACAAAGCGACGTGATTCATTTTTTATTTCAATTTTACATGGAATATAATATTGATAAATTTAATTTATAATTTTTTTATATTATTTAATAATTATTCAATAAAGTATGATTATTATTTACATTATGTTCTCTAAATCATTCTAAAAGTGAAAATAATATTCATGCGTACATTCGTCCTACCGTCTCCCTGAACGGTGTAATTAATTTTTCAATATCTAACTTTTATGGATGAATGCAAATATATACCTTGATAATATATGATTGCTAAATAATTATTAAAATCATTTATATGATGGAACCAAGATAAATTTACAAGGACCAGAACTACCAAACATGAATACTCTTGATAAACAAAACAATTAACACCCAGAAATGTCGATTTTAA
Organism: Viscum album; assembly: GCA_963277665.1. NCBI lineage: Eukaryota > Viridiplantae > Streptophyta > Magnoliopsida > Santalales > Viscaceae > Viscum > Viscum album. The sequence continues at coordinate 1,134,786,490 of OY728164.1, read as the reverse complement.
GAAGAAATTATTAAAAAATGGGTAAAGGGTAGGTTGAGTTAATCTAGGTTAAAACTATGTGATATGGTCATTATTTTTCATTTTTTTATTATTGGATGAGGATATTTAAACCCTTATCACCGAATTCTCATAATATATTTTCTTAAGAAACAAATTTCAATAAAAATTAATGATATAATATTTAATGTAATTAAAAATACAAAATGTTACTCTCTTACTTTTAAATATATATTATATGTACATATAGGGATATAAGAAACTTACTAATGAATATAAATTTATTTTTTTGAGAATAATTATCTTATTTTACTGATGGAAATTTATTTATAATTTTTAACAATTATTTAATTACCTTAATTTGTTATGAAACACTGATAAAAAATATATTCAATCAATAAAAAAATGTAATAAATGTTTCTAAAAATAATAATAGTAATATAATTTGAAGAAGTTACAATGATACAATTTTTTTTGGATGAATATCATTTATCATTGATTTTTAAATAGATTATATTCGAATTATAACTTTTTATTTTTGTATTTAAAGTCTAATTTATTGAATAGTCTCAAAATTAACATTAATAATATCTTATAAAAATATTATTTTATTAAATTATTTAAAAATAATAAAAATATTGTAATAGGATAAGGAGTATAATATTTTGTTGAAAATGTAAACAATTTTCCATTTAATAGAAAATTGTAACTTAATATGTGAAACTATAACGATTTAAGAATGTAAAAACATTACCATGGTTATGGTTAAAATATGTTAACTAGGGCATTAAACAAAAATATAGGGTTTGAAACACCACATTAAACCATAAAAGTATTATTATTTGATGGTATATCAACCTTGTACTACCTTATATTTGAATAAATTTCTATTTTATGATTTTTTAAAGTTAATTATATTATTATATTACAATATTTTAAAAATCCCAATGGTGCCCCTCACCTCAATTATAAAAGGGATCATATCCTTTCTATTATTCACACTAATTTGAACCTTCTATATCGACTATACACTAAAAATGTATATCATAAACTCCCATATACAAATTATAGAAGCTATGGTATTCCAAAAATACCAACCCTATGGCCATTAATAGGAATCTAAAGGAGTGGTTTCAACGAGTAGGTAATTTCTTTAATAGTTCAATTTCTTTTGAATTATTATTTTACCTCACATAACACTTTTATATTTTTCATAAAATAAAAAATTAAGTATCCAAAATATATTTAAATGTTATTATGATAATTAAATCATCATTATCCACCCTATTTCCCATAAAATGGAAAATGAAAGTATCACTCATGTGTAGATACGACTTACCATCTCCACATAGGGACACAATTCATTTTCCATTAATTTGTTTCATGAATGACTATTTTGATGGTTTTAATATTTATATATTATATTTAGGAAATAGATTTAATTTTGGAATACTAATACCATGACGAGATTCTTACCTTCTAATATATTGGAAAATGATAATGTCACTGATGCATACGTGTTGATTACCCCCTCCATGAAGGGATGTGATTCATTTTTCATTTCAATTTTACTTGGATGGTAATAAAGATATATTTAATTAATGAAAATTATTAATATTAAATTATTAATGGTTCTGGAATGGTTAATTATTATTTATCCTTCTTTAATTCCATCTATCTATAAGTGAAAACAACATTCATGTCCACGTATGACCTACTATCTCCATTAATAATGTAATTAATTTTTCAAAATCTAACTTTCATAGATGAATATAAAAATATAAAATGAATATATATAATATTTAAATCATTATTATCATTTAGGAGATTATTGAACCATGGTCAATGTATAAGGACTAGAATTACTAAACTTAAATACTCTTGATAAACTAAACAATTAACACCTAGAAACGTCAATATCAATGAGGAATTATTTATAAATGTGTGTAGAAATGTTATAAAGGGAAAATATGTGATATTATTAGCTTTTAAATGGTTATATTATTGATTAATAATATATTTTATTTTATTATATATGAGTTTAGAGTTATTTTGATGAATGTGGAACTCAAGGTAAGGGCTTCTTGTCTCACTTTTATTTCAATGAGACACCTGCCATATTCTCCACTTATTTATTTTTATTGTGTAATTAATTCCTATCAATGTAATTTAATATGATTATTATGAATTTTACAAGTATTTGAATATCCATATATAGTTATTTATTTAATGTGTATTACGATTCAAATGTTACCAATGTGGTAAGGGTTTTATGTTACAATCTAATTGTTTATCAGTATTGTTTATGATTAAGTTTTAGATGACAAATTATTAAGACATACTTGACAAGAGGCTCGTTAATTTTATTATATTTACGTTATTTATAAATAATACATGTTTTACTTTCATTTTTATCACATTAAGTAATCAGTATATAGAAATACCCTTTTTAAGGAAAGCCGACTTTATTTTTCTCTTCGGTCAAAAATATTTTTTATTCCATATCCATGTTTTCAAAAAACTTCTTTCAAGGAATTATTTTTAATATTAAAATATTATTGTTAAAAGTAATTTTAACCATTGTTTTCTTTTATATACAAAATTAATTAAATGTATTTTTTCCTTTTTCCAAAAGAGGCATTATTTTGATATTTTATAAAAAAGTGAGGAGAATGTTTTCTTTTAACTTATATTAAATGAATAGAATTTTCCGCCAACATGACCCCTCAATAATATACACATTTCATTATAAATTTCAAAATATATTTTAAAAATAATTTTTTTACAATATTTTGTGAATTGTTAGTTTTTTAAAAGTGATTTTCAATGTGGAAAGGTTATTTTTCTCATATATGTTTTAATGATCTTGTAATGGTCTTTCTACACATAAAAGAAAAAACCAATGATTTAAATTATGATTTAATGGGAATATTATCCAAGGATACTATCCTTATTATCTAATATAGATGGTTTATTTTTATGATGAAAATACATTTATGAAGCCTCTTCCTTTTCCATCAGCTATTCTATGATGAAATGATAAGATAGTTGTGAAACCCATTTATTTAACATAGATTATACTATGATGAATATGAAACTCATTTCCATTCATGGGTTATAATATGATAAATGCTTTATGATTTTGTAGAACACGTATTTATGATTTTTAATATGTGATGGGTGGTTTAGTAATTATATATTCCTCCAATAAATTGGGTAATTATGAATAACTCGTAAGATAAGTTAGTTTTGAGTGAAATTTATTTCAAGCTTACAATTTTATGCATGTACCTAGATTTCATTTCTATAAGCTGACACAAGGAATTGGATTTTAAGTAAATAAGTTTTTACATAGACCTATCTATCATGTACATAAGATTATGCGTGGGCCTGGTGTCATGTCCATATGTTTATGAAAGGTATTGGTTTTATGTATTTAATAAAATGAGGATTCCTATATTTTTTAACAAGTTGAAAATTTTATAAGCGTTTAATTTTTCTACATTCCTTTGTTAATATTATTCTCTCATGGATCACGTTCTTTGATTCCTTTATTATATATGTCTTATGAACTGCAAATATTTTTTCCATGAGACATGATTATAATATGTTATATACAATGTATTATTTTAAAAAGTCAAGCCCAAGTTATCACACCCTTATTATCATTTTATGCTTAAGTGATCCTTAATATATCCTTTTTTACCATTAATGAGAATCTGAGCTCACCCTATCTTATGTTTCATTTCCCCAGGTTGTGAAGAAATATTTTAAGGAAAATATGTCTAAGAAGCGATCTAGTTTTTAAGAACTTAATTTGAGACTCTTATGAACTAGTTATTTATATATCAATGTTTCCAAATACACTATGACTATATGATTATAGAATGGTTCATAATTTTATGTAATGAATATTCATATATTATGATGTAATATATATGTATGAAAAGTATGAGTTATTATACCAGGGATGAAACCTCCATCCCTTAGCCAGTTGATGGTCTTGAAAGAGGGACAACTAGAAAGAATGGGTCCACTTACTAGCCTATAGAACTTCATCGACCTATAGAAGGAGTCTTTCAGTTATATGATCCACTTCCTAAATCCATTGGATCTATAATAGAGTATTTAAGTAGCAGAATTAAAATTATCCCCATCATGTTTTTAGAGAGAAAACCTTTATTCCTCTATATTTTTTAGTTGATGCAGACCTAGGAGTTCACCATTCACTTTCTCTTGTTACCCCTCATATTAGGGTGTTATTTGATGTCACTTCCTCATGATCCTCAAATTTTTTCTCTCTTCTTTGTTATATCCATTATTCTTCTCCTTATATACTTTTAATGTGTGATTATCCTAGTTTGGGTATTAGGGGATGATTCCACTAGAGTATGGTGGAATCTTCTCGAGATAGTGGGGATTCCTTATGGATTTTCTTAAAGATATCCCAAGATAATGTATGCACATCATCACTCATCAGTTCATTTAGTTATTATGTCTAGGTTACATTTTCAAGGTATTTTGTTTTAATTAAATGTTTTTTATGATAATGGTTTTGTTTGATATAGATTTGTCTTAATTTGGTTCCAAGAGCTTGAAATAGACCTTAAGAAGGGGGTTGGTCCTAATTTAGGTATGGGGGGGGGGGGGGGTGTTCTAAGTGAGTGAGCTTCCATTTTTCCATATGTTAATTAGATTAGTAAATATTTATAAGTTGCTTATTTATTATATTTTTTTTATAATTAATTGTTTTTTGTAGTTTGGATTCTATTTAAAGCTTTAGGATATTTGAGTATTGGCCATTGGTCTTGGACGAACTGAGGATTTGGTTTTTAGAGTGGGGTGCTAAAAGGGAAGATAATCTACATAAGGTAGGTGATACCTATAAATGAACCCACAATTTCACTTCAATTTATAGGTGATTTGTTGTGTGACGTGACATCATTGATACACATTGAATTAAATTTAATAGAATGATTCAAAATTTTCCTTATCTTATCAAAATACTCGAGATAAATTACTAAGTTTCTAGACAAAGGGTGATCCCAAGTGGGGTTCCTTGGTAGTAACTATAATATGGATTTCAAAATAAAAAATTTTCTGTATTTTTATTTTATAGGAAATTGTATTTGGAATTTTATTCCATGAATTAGTGTTTTTACAAAATAGATTTAGAAGTTAAATAAAAATGTGGTTTTGAAATGAATTAGCGGAATATGTGATGACCCAAGAATCAGTTGTTAATTAAAATGTGGAATATAATTTTTATGGAAATATTTATATTTGAAAATGGCTTTTTATATAAAATGGAACAACTCTCATTGGGGTAGTATTGCTTTAAAATAAGGGAACATGACGTTTTTTGTTCTTGTTAGACCTAGGGTGAAGCTATCCCCTGATGGATTTGGCTAATGTTTATGGTTTAAAAGAGGGTGAATATGGACCTAGGGTGGATGCGTTGGAATAAAGGTAAACCTAAGGTGAACACTACCCCTAGTTGGATATAGAGACTTATAGTTCAACCAATGTAAAGATGTCCTCTGGGTGGAAAATGGTTTATTGTTAAACTCAAGGGTGAACCCGACCCCCTGGTGGATGTTGGGGCCCTGGTCATGGGTTTTACCCAAAGGTGTTGGTTTGGACCAAGGATTGGTATATCACCCTTTTTTGGGAAATGGGTGAAAAAATCATCATGACATGCCCAGTGATACCCTAACACTAGATGAAGTAGGTATTTACCATTCCCAGGGTGTAACTGAACCCTTAGGTTTAACTTGTGTTTTTTATTTCTATTTTATTTTAAATTATTAAATTATTACACAATAATTTTTTATCTTGAGAAATATAAATCCATTATTATTGACTTGTTATTTTCTGAACACCATCGGTGGTGGCATGTTGAGATATACTCATACGTTGCTCAAGACATCATGTCATTTGGGTACCTGATAAAAAGATACTAGAATTTAGGTAAATGTTTCAGGTTGGATCATCATTATTTGTTTTTTCTTAGACTTATAAGATGAAGAATGGGGGATTGGACCGATCTTGGACTCAGAACCATTTTAAAATTCAATCAATTTTTTATTTTGGTTTATTCTTTTTATTTATGATCTCTTTATATGTATGAAATACATTTAATTTGTTAGAACATGGGTTGTTATATTTTTTTGGTGCTTTCCCAATACTACATATTTTTCTTATTTTTCTAACTACATCCAATTGGTATTATTTCCATTTTTATTCTACTCTGATAAGTGGTCATAGTATTCCAAATATACCACTATAGACACATGAAACTAGTTGAAGCCTCTAGAATATAGAGAGGTGGGCCTGATGTTTTCTAGTTTTTCGCCAGTCTGAGCACTAGTCAGTGGTCCAGGGTGGAAAGATGTTACATGTTGTCTGTTGCTATGATAATTTTTGCAGACCACTACTATATTTATTTTCAAATTCTACATATTTAATTTATTATTACTCTATTATAATATTTTACATTTTATATAGTATATTTATACTTGATATGTAATTTATTACATTGATAAAATAAAATAGAGTTAATTTTTATTAAATTTCTTATGTGACTTACACTTTAAATTATACTTAAATATGACACACATATATTTTTATAAAGTAATGTTTTAGATTTTAAAAGTCTAGGTTATTATAATTCTAATATATATTATTTTAATAGTTTGTTATAATTATGATATAAATAAAATGAATAAAAAAAAGGAATATTTAATTGAGGATATGTACATGATACAACATAAAGGATTTGAAGTGTAAAATAAATATGGTATGGAATAATAGATATAATGGATATTTTTTATAGATTAAAAAATATTCTCAAATTTGGAATATAATTTTTTTATTATTTAGTAAAATAATTTAGATTTATGAATATCATGGATAAATCTCATGAAAATAAGTAGTGTATTAATAGTTTTTCTGTGTTTTTTTAGTGTAGTGTGTGGATAAAAAACTACTCATTAAAATTGTTTGATGAATTTAAATTCTATAAATATACTAATGGGGAACTTTATCTTTTTAAATTAAATAGGTGAACTAAGAAACATACATGGTAAGAATGTTGATAGAGATAGATCTATGTTTTTTCTTGGACTCTATTCAACAAATATATCAGTAAATCACTAAAGTGGTTTGTCATAGAGATGTTTATTAATGGGTATTTAATAGTGTTTCATGGAATGAGTCTAATGATTATTCAATGATTGAAATGATCCAACCCATCGAGGTCTCACATGGACCTATGATAATTCATATGTTCTACCTCGAGCACATATTTAAAAATTAAGGGGCCGGATACTAGAAACAATAAGGCATAATGTAATGTCCCATGACTTTAGTATGTATTTCACATAAAATAAATACTATACTGAACAAATTTTTTGATATACCATAATGTACTAAAAATAATGACAATACAATTTATTGAGATAAAAATATTATAATGAAAGGTAAACATTAAAACTTTTTGAGAATGAAATATTAAACAACATTAAAAAACTACAAGAGGAATAACACCACAAGTAAATAAAAATATCACAAACCTGAAATCCTTATCCTTATAGTTTTTTTTTAAATTTAATACTTCCAATTATAACTATGGAAAGAAGGAAAACAATAGAAATATAATGAAAATCTGGAGAGAGCTGTAAATTATTAGGTTGAATGATTTTTAGTGATATAAGTAAGGATATATATTCAAATGAAATACAAAGATTTTATATATTGACATTGAACATATGTATATTAAAAAAATGGTCATTGGATATATGGTAATTGGGTATATTAAATAATGATAATAATGTTTTTACTATAAAATAATATAATAATAAATAAATTTGGATTAAAATTGAAGGATAACAATTAATTAAAATATTTTATAACTCTTTATTATTATTCATTACATATAATACGATTATCGTTTTAAAAAGAAAATAATGATTTAATTTTTTTTATAAAAGTTAAATAAATATTTAAATATAATTGGATTGATAAAATTGAATGGTTATAAGATTAATATATACTTTTAATAAGATGCGATTTAAATCATTTAATGTTAAAATAATATTCCTTATCAAATTATTATTATTTCAGTGTTATGTATTTTTATCTTAAATTAACCAATTTTATAGGATTATGATAAAATATTATTTCAATGTCTAAACAATTATATTATCATTCATGAAATTAAAAATTGATTTGAATTACAATTAAGAACAATTTTTCTTAAAATCCATTTTCTATAAAATTAGCTTTTTTAAGTATTTTATATTTTCATTTAGAAGTTAAAGTTATTATATTAAGAAATTTAATCCAGTTAAATGAAGTCCAAAAATTTAATAATTATTTAAATATTATTTAACAATGTCAATTTAATTTTTTGACATAAAAATAAGTTACTGATGTAAAATTCGAGTTACCATGATATAGTAAAAATGTGGTAAAAGTGGTTAAACTAAGATGAAATGACTAAAAACTTCATGAGGAGTTATCCATAAATCATGTGTATAATGGGATGAATTATATATCTCCATTATGTTATAATTTATATCCACTTTTATTTTTAAATTAAAACATTATATATTAAGTAATAAATATTTTCGGAAATGAAACTCAAAACTCACCCATAAATGAAAAATATTATATATCTACCAAATAAATCTTTTCCTATAGTTATATCTTGAAGAAACACCCATTTAGGTCCTACATTTCTTTTAATTTAGGATCCATGAATGTTTCCCAAATCCTTCATTCTTAAGGAACCCACAGGGAGGGAAGTCATCAAGTATCAATATATTTATCTAATTTTTTCAATTACCCTCTCATATAAAATATTTTTAAATACAATTTTCAACATTAATTACATTTTATAAATATAATTACAACTATTTGGAAATAATTTTAAAATTTTATAACTCTAAAATATTAATATTTCATTATTATAACATGTTCTTATTTGGGATGGTTCAACCACCTACATGAACAATGCAATACCAAAAACACCATTTTCACCTTGAATAAGTATCATGAAATTAATATTTAAAATATATGGAATTAAGTAGTAATATATTTCTTGAATTTTGTTCTTTAATGATGATCCGAAATGAATTATCATTATAAAGTAACAAGGTGTTATCAGTTAATTACAAAAAACATGTTCCTCATGGATCCCATTCTCACAAACCATGCTGATACCATAAATAAAAGTAATAAGGGACTAAATGAAAAATTAAAACATAATGATTACAATACCTTGGATAATTTTGTAATTAAAATACCACTGAAAAATAATAATGATCTACACCACTATTATGAAACATGTAAGAAATAATCAATATTACTAAAATCCGATTATGAAAAAAATACAATAATTAACTAATAAATGCCTATTGGAAAATTTTAATTGAATTATATAAAAGAAAATAGATATAAATATGGTTCATAAATAATTTATTAAGATGATTATATTTTTTATATAGGATGCCAATGAACATTTATAGAAGTCTAAATTAATGGTCTGGGTTTCTTTACCAATCTCATTTTTAAATTGATAATGTTTATAGATAAATTCAAATAAGGGAAAATTTTATATTATTTCTTTTTAAAAACCTATACATTTTATTTTACTCTTTTAATTAATGTATTTTACATTTTTTCTTTCCATTTTACAATTATTTGGTTTATAATTAAAATGAAATAATTATTGTAAAAGGGACAAACATTATCTCTTCTTTTTCAATTGAGAAACATTATCCTCTATGTGCATATACATTATATCAATTTATAGATGTCCTTATATATATAAATCTATAATTAGTTAGTATTATTTTATATTAAAGTTTACATTCTTTACCAAATGTTTGATGGAATATTTTTAAACACTTTCCATATGGTTCATTCTCTATTTTTTCACATTATTAAGAAAAATGTGAAAATGATATCTTATTAATTTATTCTATAGGAAAGTATTTTTTCACCATATTTTTTAATTAACATGGTAAAGAATAATTTACATGTTTTCATAGTTTTACAAATTAAATTTTATTCCGATTTTTTTATAAATTATTTCATTTTAAAATAAATAAAATTATAAAGGTAAAGGTAATTTCGTATTATTTCCTAGAGTAATTATTAATTATCCTAAAATGTATATCTCATTTATTTGAATATACTTAAATTTTTATTAGAAAATTGAGAATTTTCTGTAAATATAACACCCACCAGCTTTGTTTAGATGGATTTTGATCATGATGTGTGGAAATCTTCATGTAATCCATTTATGTCTCATGGGTAACAAATTTATAATGTGATTATGAATGATTTCATGCCAAAGTAGTAGACATATGAATGGGTTTTCATTATGTGATTGTGGGTCTAATAGAGACATATAATTAATTGGGTAATGTTTTTATCTCATGTTATCTTGTTGGTATAATACTGGTTTTCCCAAGACCAAAAAGGTTACGAGACACAAGTTGTAACCCCGAGTCTACTATGTTTTGTGGAGGTGGTTAGCCTAGTCTGTTATGTTATGAAAATCATAGTTTTTAAACATGACATATTCTATGATTTATATTCTTATGTTTATAACACATTCCTATGTTATTCATCTTTCTTACTTTATTTTTCATGGATTATGATTATTAACTCATGCTTCCACACTCCTATGATGAATGAATTATGTAATTCAAAAATAATTATACCATGACACATGTTTTACAATATATGTTTTATTGGGTATGATTATATTATTCTATTTCCCTTAAACATGATCATTTTATCATTCATATATGATCATATTAAACTCACTTATGATATTTGGTTGTAAAATATTATGTTCACCACTTATTGAGAATCTGAGCTCACAATTTCTATGTTTTCATTTCACTAGGTTATAAAGAAGAGTATTTTGAATGAATTTTTTATACAGGTATCAATATAAGAAATATTTATTGATTATTTTGAATAATGTTTTTAAAACAAGTTTATTATGTATCTTGTCTCTGAAGAAACTAAGAATATATGTTTTTAGAATTTTTTTGTTACAATATATATTGAAAAACCAAGTAAAATGATGTAATATGTAATGCCCCGACCTCAGTTACCCAGAGTCGGTGCATTATTGCATAACATTGGCATGATCACAAAAATCAAGTCTTGAAAGACCGATTAGTTTAGTAGACTTGGAAAGACTAGATACATTCATAAGTCTTACATTACATCATAAAGTAAATCAAAACTTCAACAACATCTTGTCTTCATATCCACTCATACTATCCCTGCAGGTCATTCATAATATACTTCATCACATCCTGGAAAAATTAAAAACATTTAAAGGGGTGAGCTCAGATGCTCAATAAGGATAACAATATAACGAAAGCTTTCATAAATAAACATAAAAATTTAAGAAATTTATGACTAAAACAAAAGCCTTTTAAAGTTGAACTTCAACGTAGTATGGAAAAAGTAAAATGAGATAATTCCATTTACTTATTCACATGGATATTCTACTTGTCGAATAATCACATGCAATATCAATAACAACTTTCATAATGATGGAATGCATAATGACAGACTATCATAACCACGTAGCCAAGGCCTCATGCCAAGACTACAAATAATATTTTGTCAAGGCCTCATGCCAAGACACTAGTTTGTCTCATTAGACCTACCTACGCATCGAGGAGCTATAGAGGGCTCCACCCGTCACTTATTAAGTCCAATGCATTCCTCATATGAATAGGTTTAAACATATCATAAACCATAACATTCTCGAATCACATAAAACATGCATAAAAAAACATAACATTTCCACATTTCAATCGCAAGATATTAATACAACACATTGATATAATAAAAAAATTATCAAAACCATTTTCAATACCAAAATAAAAGAAAATTAAAACTTGGTATTTATTATTCATTTAAAAAAAAGTTATGGCTTGTAGAGGAAGCCGAAACTCAAATAATGGTCATGGCGGTGGAGAATTCGTTGTCGCCACATACGTACAACAAGAAAAACATTCCTTTTTGTAATTTATTAAAACGCTTCATATAAAAAGATTCCTTTTGAAAAAACGTAAAAGTCAAAGGGGTTTATACACCGTATAAAAGAAATTTGTGTATAAAACAAAATATGCCTCAATGAATGGAGATTGAGGCGAAGTCCTTTAAAAGATCATTTTTTAAATAAAATATATCTATTATGTGTATTCACTATAAGTACACATAAAGAAAGTAAAAATACAAGATAGGACATAATAATATAATGACATAATTTGAAAGTAGGAGATTAACCCAAAGAATGGAAATTGGGTTAAGAAGTTCCCTTACCTCATGTCCGACTTGACTCGAACGTTATTTAACCTCCTGAATAATAAACTAGAGTTAATTTCTACTTTCTTAAGAAACTTTTTCAAGTTCATTATTGCTTTTATATCACTTATCACCATGTTATGAACATTATGTAATTATTTATGTTAATAACGGTCGTTTTGTTGATCTTTGGTACTTGAGTCAAAAATAAACTTCTTATAATTACAAGTTGTTCATGTGGTAAAATATCCATTATATCCAGAATTATATCCATGATTTAGATATCATATATATCATATATATCCAGTATATACATTCATTCATAATATTCCATAACATTTAGAGGTAATAAATGAAATGCACCATTCATGGAGATGGTAAGCCGTACGTACGCATGAACGCTACTTTCATTTCTATTTCATATTTAATGGAATGAAATCATAATGGTATAAAGGTGTATTATAATTCCAGTTTAATATCATATATAATATCATTTACTCCATCCCTTATACGTCCCACATATGGCATTAATGATTCAAATCACTTTGAGGGGGCAGTAGTCCGCACTTCCTAAAATGAAATTATCGCATTTACCCATAATGGAAATCATAAAGTATTCCATAAATGAGAAATACAGAAGCATAAGGAAAACATAAACATAATATATATATCATATATGAAAATAGTGTCATCAAAATGGCCACCATTAGAGGTGTTAAAATAATATTGAACAATCATCGTTTCGTGAGGCAGCATTTCACCACCCACAGAAACAGTATGTTCTTTAACCATTAGACGAAGGTGTGTGTAAGTATAAATAAAATACGTATAATAACAACATCTTAGTATATTGAGGATACTGGTGTTGTTACAAAAGAAAAGAATAAAAAGAGTTTAGTGGGTTGGAGAAGCAAAATAAAACAAACAACATTAGAGAAGACATTATCTTAAAATCGGGTAACTCTTTTTGATTTGAGCCAAAGGCTTCCTTGGGAAGACTTCTACCCAAAGTGAGGCTTCTAAGAGTAAGATAGGGAAGCTTAGAGAGTATTGGGGTAGAGGTTGGCCGAGCCAAATGGCTTGAAGGTGTGAATAAGGTGGTAGAGGTGGGGGCCTTTTATAAGAGGAGAGGAGTGGCACTCTTGGAAAGTAATGAAATATTACATTATTATGAAATGATTTACGGATTCTAAAGGTCCCAAAATGATATATTTCTAGTATAAGGTGATAAGGGGTCGAAATATTCCCATAAAATAGGTTTTAGACAAGTTTAAGCCTTAGATTTTACATTATATTTTCATTTTATTTAAATCGTTAATTAACGAGGTAATCACTGCATCATCATGGTGTCATAAATAATTTAATTTTTGTAAAGCCAAAGAATTATAAAAAAAATCATGATATAGGAAATCGTTTTAGATTTCCAATTAATATTTATAGTCTAAAATTTAACTTATATAACCCAATGTAATAATTGTTTTAGTAAAACAACACATGTTTGTGACAATTTTATTTTTACCTTAAATAAAAAGTTATTATTGTCATTTTCTTACCCAAGTGGCTCCATGGGGTCCCCAAGTTGACCCATGGATTGTCTTAATCAGACATGACTCATCCAATAAGGGTAGGACAAGTGTAAGGGTATTTTCATATTTTTATAATATCATTTTTACCTTAAATTTCACTATTTACCTTTAATCGTGATTAATTAAACTTAAAAGTTACTATTCACCAAAATATTATTTTAATCCCATTGAACAACATTTTACTTCCTAATGACAACCATGTATATCGGATTTTTGAAAATCAAATCATAGAAGTGGTAATGTTTAATTTAAACAAAAAATCAGTTTTTTAACTACCACTTAGTGGTTTCACTATTCATCAAAATTGAAGTTTTTCAGAACAATGCCAAAATTTCACACTACGCTATAATTGATATTCCAAATTCAGAAATTATGTCTATTTTACAAAATTACAAACATATAAGTTGTATTAATTAATTTTATAATTAATTCCCGCTGTCACATCAGATGGCGTGTTTTTAGGAAACAATATATATCAAAAGATTGACATTTGTTTATGTCCAATTTCAAAGTGAAAATTAATTCTAATGGCCACCATTGGATAAAATGGTAAAAATATATTCTAATTATACTTTTAAACCACTCAATATTATAATTTATCACAATAAATTATTTTTATTAAAAAAGTTGTTTAAATTTATATAATTTCAAAAGGTGGGTATTACTATTCATAACGACTACTTTGATTGGTTGTGGTGTGTTGAATCTCGAACCTGCGTATAATGAAAGCTATTGCACTATTAAAAGAGAATCGTATCATGGAAGCTCGGGGTGTTACATAATATGTATACTAGGGTCACCTCAGTTGTTATCTAAATTATATTTAGATATATTTATATGTTATGTTTTTAAGAATAATAGGGTATAACCTAAAAAACTTATAATGAAGCAAAGTTATATAGGATGAAAATAAAATTCCATTGGTTGAAATTAAGGCATTATAATTTATGACATACTATCATTGATTTTAATTATCCAATAATTTCTTACTATTATTATATTTATTGATACTCATAGTAACATTTTTTGGGGTTTTTTAATTTTTAAAACTAGGAATAACTTAGCAAAAAATTAGTCATATGGATAATGCAATGATATTTTAAATGAGAAACAAAACATGATGGGTCTTGGTTAAAAAATATCATTGAGATTCTCACACAAATTTCCAAATAAATCAACAATAAAACAAACCATACTTAACTCCAACACACACTGAGGAAGGGAAATATCTCCATTGATTCCTCCATGAAAAAGTTCACACCTTTTTTTGTGGGTCTTCTAATCCACTAATTTATATACAGTGTATCAACACAATTGAATTTCTTTACATTATCCAATTATTTGGGAATGAAAATTATTTTTTTAATTATTTTTTATTTTGGAATTTATAGTTAAACAATGGTTTATACTCATTAAGAATATGTTTAATAAGGAATAAAAAACCCCATTGAATGAGATTGGTTCAAGAAAGAATTTTTTTAATAAATATTTCCCCCAAACTCTTTCCACTAAAATGGGAATATAATTTCTTACATTAAAATAAAATGAGGTTAAATATATTGGTATATTTGAATAAAACATAAAAATACTTTCAAGGTATGTTTCTAGTTTTATCATTATCCTAGAAATAAATATCTATTATTTCTTTGGTTCCTTAAAACCAATTATCTAAAAATAATTATCTATAAGGGACATTAGTAGATATGGAGTGATTATGAGATGTGATCTCAAGGTTGAAATTGAAATTATAGAATCTATTTATTATCATAGTTTTGGGGAGATAAAGAGGAAGATGGCGGTCCGTAGAAACTCTAATTATATAACCCTTATAATAAATAAGGTTCATCTTCTTGTATTCCAATTTTTTTTGAAGTGGCATGAAGGAACTATCTCAAAGGAACAAGTAAATGCATCAAGTGTGGAAGATAAGTCCATAAAAAATTGAATAATAAAGTGAATTATAAAAACCAAAATCTTATACACATATTATTATTCATTTTTAACATAGAAAACCATTAAACACAACCCAAAAATCTAGCGGCCCATTGTCATTGGGCTGTCAGGTACATAAAACATAAATTTAAAAATAAAGTACAAATTTTTTATTAAAATATCCATAATTATATCCTAAATCCCTTTGAAATTATATAACAACATAGGATAACCCAAATAAATACATAAATAAAATAGGGGATCTATAAATCCCAATAACTAAATAAACTTGATAATGACGTATAAGCTTTGAGTCAAGAGGCATAACATGATATAATAAAATAGGAGAGTCACCTATAATCAAATTTAATCATGGAATAAATAAGAATATATCTTAATATATTGTCATAATAAAAATATGGAAACAACATAAAATATTAAATCATTATCATTAGTCAAGGTTCACTATAAATACAACATAACATAGTGTACTAGGCTAATTGCAAGTGCACCATACATGAAATCTCATGAGATTAAAACATTACCTAATGAATTGTGTGTGTGTGTGGGGGCGGGGGGGGGGGGGTGGTTGTATAATTTCTGGACCACCATTAAAATTATAATTTGTACATGAATATATGTGATACATAAGATAAATAAGTCATATATAAGGTATAATCATAACAAAATTGATGAAATGAAATGGGTAATATAAATTTGTCTCAAAGAAAAACCAACTGATATATCATAAAAATTCCCAATAAAAGATGGGATTAAATAAATTTGGACATTTATAGTTGATTAAATAAGCATATTAAATTAATATGAAGTTAAATTAAATAAAATGTCATTATAATGGATTAGGGAAGTAAGAACAAAAACAAACCTTTAAAATAATGTTTTAAAGAATGAGTAAATAACCATTAATAATGGTAAGTGCATATTGTTTTAATAAGGACTATAAATAGATAAAATATATTTTACATAAAAGGATATTTTTTTTGGAAAATAAAGAGATAATTTTATTTGAAAGAGTGGTACATGATTTGGAATAAATAATAAAAACGCTCCCTTTAATATTGATTTCTTTAAATAAATTGTCAAAGTAGAACTTGAAAAACATGTATATGCTTAGAAAATAATGAGAGATAGATAGGTATATATTTATGGAATATATATAGAATATATATTAAGTAAATTTGAATAAGATATAGAGAAATATATGTAAAGATAGAGAATGAGTAACTCAAAACATAAAGAGCGCGGTTTATGTGTTCCCTTACCTCAGGGCCCAACTCACTTCACGTGTTTGTGTGACCTCATAAATAATAAAATATAATTTATTTAGTATTTTATTATGAACATTTTTAGGTACATTTAATTTTTATGGTCTATCTATTGTCATATTTCATTCATTTACTATATTTTTTTCTCTCATCGACCACTTGGGATTGTTCAGTTAATTCCTCAAAAAATACTATGACATGTTTATTAAACTAAATGTTATTGGAAAAAGGTACCATAAAATCAATTATTTTATAATTACATATCATTTATCATTATTGTATCACAAACTTTACACATTATAATATATTTTACAAAATAAATTTAATTATTGAAGAGGAAATGATACTCTGGTTCTTGGAATTTAAAATTACACTGATTATTTATTATTAATATCTTTAATATGTTTACATATTTACAGAATCATAAAAATTTCACAAGTAATTTTTTATTTATTAAATACATTTAAAAAAACTCATATAATTTGGGGAAAAAATGAAATACATCATTTATGGAGGTGGTGGGATGACCATAATATGGGTGACATTTTCATTTTATAGTAAATGCAAGGAAGGTTGATAATTTTTATTTCATAAATATAAAAAATATTTTAGTTTATTTATGAAACTTATGTAATTATATTAGTATGTTTATAATATATTTTGAGGAGGTAAAATATGAAAAGAACTTATGAGACCTCAGTTGATAGAATGACCTCTTCCATTGGATGCCCACCTTTGACACACACTATAAGGGATTTACATAGTGGTCTTTTTTGAAGAAAAAATATTTAGGATATAACAAAGAGTGTTGGGGAGGTATTTTGGTATATTTTGAATAAGTAAAGAATCCTATGATGTTGAAAGAAGTTGGGAGGTGAAGGGTGGTATTTTTAAGGGGAGGAGAGGGGTGTTTTTGAATGAAACATTCATTAGTTTATTATATTTTCTTCATCCTACAAATAATAATAAATAATTTGATAATAAACATTAACTGATGCATTTGATATAAATATATTTATTTATTACATTATCCCATGTTTTAATTAATCATATAATTAACTTATAATGTATGGTACCATATTTTATTTTATCTCACTTTAAAAAAAAATTGAACAATTTTAGAAAAACAAATCCCTCAATTTTTTTGATTTAATGAACCAAAAATAATATCCTTATTAAAAAAATAAATTTCAAAATATGAAAAATTTATCTTTTAAAAAAACTATTTATTTATTGAAAAATACTAATTTTTATTACCAAATCAAATTTCTAAGAGTTAGAAAAAATTATTTTCGAGTGTATAAAACTTATTTTAATTTATATATATATATAATATAATTTTTTTATTTTAAAAAAATATATAAAAATAATATTTCATTTTAAATAATTATTTATATCATAAGAATGTATTTTTTAAAATAAAATACATATGTTTTCCAAAAAATAGAATTGTGGTTTTTTAAATAAAATATATATTTTTACACATTTGAAACATTTATTTAGTTATCATATGATATAAAAATCAAATATTTTATTTCATAAGTTACCCAATACATATTTTTACTATTCTAGCTGTCGAGTTTCTATTTTAACTACTAGGTTATTATTCCCAATGGTCAAGTTACTATTTGAATCGTCATATTTTCAATGTTCATATAGGATTTCTAAATCATATAAATACCACTAATTTTATTTATTCATCATTCAATTTAATTCCTATCAAGGATCTATACCCTTCATTTTCACCCTTTGTTGGGAAATGGGTGAAAAAATCATCACGACATGCCCAGTGACACCCTAACACTAGATGAAGTAGGTATTTACCATTCCCAGGGTGTAACTGACCCCTTAGGTTTAACTTGTGTTTTTTTATTTCTATTTTATTTTAAATGATTAAATTATTATACAATAATTTTTTATCTTGAGAAATATAAATCCATTATTATTGACTTGTTATTTTTTGAACACCATCGGTGGTGGCATGTTGAGATATACTCATACGTTGCTCAAGAAATCATGTCATTTGGGTACCTGATAAAAAGATACTAGAATTTAGGTAAATGTTTCATGTTGGATCATCATTATTTGTATTTTCTTAGACTTATAAGATGGAGAATGGGGGATTGGACCGGTCTTGGAATCATAACCATTTTAAAATTCAATCAATTTTTTATTTTGGTTTATTCTTTTTATTTATGATCTCTTTATATGTATGAAATACATTTAATTTGTTAGAACATGGGTTGTTATATTTTTTTGGTGCTTTCCCAATACTTCATATTCTTCTTATTTTTCTAACTACATCCAATTGGTATTATTTCCATTTTTATTCTACTCTGATAAGTGGTCATAGTATTCCAAATATACCACTATAGACACATGAAACTAGTTGAAGCCCCTAGAATATAGGGATGTGGGCCTGATGTTTTCTAGTGTTTCGCCAGTCTGAGCACCAGTCAGTGGTCCAGGGTGGAAAGATGTTACATGTTGTCTGTTGCTATGATATTTTTTGCAGACCACTACTATATTTATTTTCAAATTCTACATATTTAATTTATTATTACTCTATGATAATATTTTAAATTTTATATAGTATATTTATACTTGATATGTAATTTATTACATTGATAAAATAAAATAGAGTTAATTTTTATTAAATTTATTATGTGACTTACACTTTAAATTATACTTAAATATGACACACATATATTTTTTTAAAGTAATGTTTTAGATTTTAATAGTCTAGATTATTATAATTCTAATATATATTATTTTAATAGTTTGTTATAATTATGATATAAATAAAATTAATAAAAAAAGGAATATTTAATTGAGGATATGTACATGATACAACATAAAGGATTTGAAGTGTAAAATAAATATGGTATGGAATAATAGATATAATGGATATTTTTTATAGATTAAAAAATATTCTCAAATTTGGAATATAATTTTTTTATGATTTAGTAAAATAATTTAGATTTATGAATATCATGGATAAATCTCATGAAAATAAGTAGTGTATTAATAGTTTTTCTGTGTTTTTTTAGTGTAGTGTGTGGATAAAAAACTACTCATTAAAATGGTTTGATGAATTTAAATTCTATAAATATACTAATGGGGAACTTTATCTTTTTGAATTAAATGGGTGAACTAAGAAACATACATGGTAAGAATGTTGATAGAGATAGATCTATGTTTTTTCTTGGACTCTATTCAACAAATATATCAGTAAATCACTAAAGTGGTTTATCATAGAGATGTTTATTAATGGGTATTTAATAGTGTTTCATGGAATGAGTCTAATGATTATTCAATGATTGAAATGATCCAACCCATCGAGGTCGCACATGGACCTATGATAATTCATATGTTCTACCTCAAGCCCATTTTTAAAAATTAAGGGGCCGGATACTAGAAACAATAAGGCATAATGTAATGTCCCATGACTTTAGTATGTATTTCACATAAAATAAATACTATACTGAACAAATTTTTTGATATACCATAATGTACTAAAAATAATGACAATACAATTTATTGAGATAAAAATATTATAATGAAAGGTAAACATTAAAACTTTGTGAGAATGAAATATTAAACAACATTAAAAAACTACAAGAGGAATAACACCACAAGTAAATAAAAATATCACAAACATGAAATCCTTATCCTTATAGTTTTTTTTAAATTTAATACCTCCAATTATAACTATGGAAAGAAGGAAAACAATAGAAATATAACGAACATCTGGAGAGAGCTGTAAATTATTAGGTTGAATGATTTTTAGTGATATAAGTATGGATATATATTCGAATGAAATACAAAGATTTTATATATTGACATTGAACATATATATATTGAAAAAATGGTCATTTGATATATGGTAATTGGGTATATTAAATAATGATAATAATGTTTTTACTATAAAATAATATAATAATAAATAAATTTGGATTAAAATTGAAAGATAACATTTAATTAAAATATTTTATAACTCTTTATTATTATTCATTAGATATAATACAATTATCGTTTTAAAAAGAAAATAATGATTTAATTTTTTATAAAAGTTAAATAAAAATTTAAATATAATTGGATTGATAAAATTTAATGGTTATAAGATTAATATATACTTTTAATAAGATGCGATTTAAATCATTTAATGTTAAAAGAATATTCCTTATCAAATTATTATTATTTCAGTGTTATGTATTTTTATCTTAAATTAACCAATTTTATAGGATTATGATAAAATATTATTTCAATGTCTAAACAATTATATTATCATTCATGAAATTAAAAATTGATTTGAATTACAATTAAGAACAATATTTTTTTAAAATCCATTTTCTATAAAATTAGCTTTTTTAAGTATTTTATATTTTCATTCAGAAGTTAAATTTATTATATTAAGAAATTTAATCCAGTTAAATGAAGTCCAAAAATTTAATAATCATTTAAATATTATTTAACAATGTCAATTTAATTTTTTGACATAAAAATAAGTTACTGATGTAAAATTCGAGTTACCATGATATAGTAAAAATGTGGTAAAAGTGGTTAAACTAAGATGAAATGACTAAAAATTTCATGAGGAATTATCCATAAATCATGTGTATAATGGGATGAATTATATATCTCCATTATGTTATAATTTATATCCACTTTTATTTTTAAATTAAAACATTATATATTAAGTAATAAATATTTTCAGAAATGAAACTAAAAACTCACCCATAAATGAAAAATCTTATATATCTACCAAATAACTCTTTTCCTATAGTTATATCTTGAAGAAACACCCATTTAGGTCCTACATTTTTTTTAATTTAGGTTCCATGAATGTTTCCCAAATCCTTCATTCATAAGGAACCCACAAGGAGGGAAGTCATCAAGTATCTATATATTTATCTAATTTTTTCAATTACCCTCTCATATAAAATATTTTTAAATACAATTTTCAACATTAATTACATTTTATAAATATAATTACAACAATTTGGAAATTATTTTAAAATTTTATAACTCTAAAATACTAATATTTCATTATTATAACATGTTCTTATTTGGGATGGTTCAACCACCTACATGAACAATGCAATACCAAAAACACCATTTTCACCTTGAATAAGTATCACGAAATTAATATTTAAAATATATGGAATTAAGTAGTAATATATTTCTTGAATTTTGTTCTTTAATGATGATCCGAAATGAATTATCATTATAAATTAACAAGGTGTTATCAGTTAATTACAAAAAACATGTTCCTCATGGATCCCATTCTCACAAACCATGCTGATACCATAAATAAAAGTAATAAGGGACTAAATGAAAAATTGAAACATAATGATTACAATACCTTGGATAATTTTGTAATTAAAAGACCACTGAAAAATAATAATGATCTACACGACCATTACGAAACATGTAAGAAATATTCAATATTACTAAAATCAGATTATGAAAAAAGACAATAATTAACTAATACACACCTATTGGAAAATTTTAATTGAATTATATAAAAGAAAATAGATATAAATATGGTTCAAAATAATTTATTAATATGATTATATTTTTTATATAGGATGCCAATGAACATTTATAGAAGTCTAAATTAATGGTCTGGGTTTCTTTACCAATCTCATTTTTAAATTGATAATGTTTATAGATAAATTCAAATAAGGGAAAATTTTATATTATTTCTTTTTAAAAACCTATATATTTTATTTTACACTTTTAATTAATGTATTTTACATTTTTTCTTTCCATTTAACAATTATTTGGTTTATAATTAAAATGAAATAATTATTGTAAAAGGGACAAACATTATCTCTTCTTTTTCAATTGAGAAACACTATCCTCTATGTGCATATACATTATATCAATTTATAGATGTCCTTATATATATAAATCTATAATTAGTTAGTATTATTTTATATTAAAGTTTACATTCTTTACCAAATTTTTGATGGAATATTTTTAAACACTTTCCATATGGTTCATTCTCTATTTTTTCACATTATTAAGAAAAATGTGAAAATGATATCTTATTAATTTATTCAATAGGAAAGTATTTTTTCACCATATTTTTTAATTAACATGGTAAATAATACTTTACATGTTTTCATAGTTTTACAAATTAAATTTTATTCTGATTTTTTTATAAATTATTTCATTTTAAAATAAATAAAATTATAAAGGTAAAGGTAATTTCGTATTATTTCCTAGAGTAATTATTAATTATCCTAAAATGTATATCTCGTTTATTTGAATATCTTTTAATTTTTATTAGAAAAAATTGATAATTTTCAGTAAATATAACACCCACCAGCTTTGTTTAGATGGATTTTGATCATGATGTGTGGAAATATTCATGTAATCCATTTATGTCTCATGGGTAACAAATTTATAATGTGATTATGAATGTTTTCATGCTCAAGTAGTAGACATATGAATGGGTTTTCATTATGTGATGGTGGGTCTAATAGAGACATATAATTAATTGGGTAATGTTTTTATCTCATGTTATCTTGTTGGTATAATACTGGTTTTCCCAAGACCAAAAAGGTTACGAGAATCAAGTGGTAACCCCGAGTCTACTATGTTTTGTGGAGGTGGTTAGCCTAGTCTGTTATGTTATGAAAATCATAGTTTTTAAACATGACATATTCTATGATTTATATTCTTATGTTTATAACACATTCTTATGTTATTCAGATTTCTTACTTCATTTTTCATGGATTATGATTATTAACTCATGCTTCCACACTCCTATGATGAATGACTTATGTAATTCAAAAATAATTATACCATGACACAGGTTTTACAATATATGTTTTATTGGGTACGATTATCTTATTCTATTTCCCTTAAACATGATCATTTTATCATTCATATATGATCATATTAAACTCACTTATGATATTTGGTTGTAAAATATTATGTTCACCACTTATTGAGAATCTGAGCTCACAATTTCTATGTTTTCATTTCACTAGGTTATAAAGAAGAGTATTTTGAATGAATTTTTTATACAGGTATCAATATAAGAAATATTTATTGATTATTTTGAATAATGGTTTTAAAAAAAGTTTATTATGTATCTTGTCTATGAAGAAACTAAGAATATATGTTTTCAGATTTTTTTTGTTACAATATATATTGAAAACTCAAGTAAAATGATGTAATATGTAATGCCCCGACCTCAGTTACCTAGAGTCGGTGCATTATTGCATAACATTGGCATGATCACAAAAATCTAGTCTTGAAAGACCGATTAGTTTAGTAGACTTGGAAACACTAGATACATTCATAAGTCTTACATTACATCATAAAGTAAATCAAAACTTCAACAACATCTTGTCCTCATATCCACTCATACTATCCCTGCAGGTCATTCATAATATACTTCATCACATCCTGGAAAAATTAAAAACATTGAAAGGGGTGAGCTCAGATGCTCAATAAGGATAACAATATAACAAAAGCTTTCATAAATAAACATAAACATTTAATAAATTTATGACTAAAACAAAAGCCTTTTAAAGTTGAACTTCAACATAGTATGGAAAAAGTAAAATGAGATAATGCCATTTACATATTCACATGGATATTCTAATTGTTGAATAATCACATGCAATATCAATAACCACTTTCATAATGATGGAATGCATAATGACAGACTATCATAACCACGTAGCCAAGGCCTCATGCCAAGACTACAAATAATATTTTGTCAAGGCCTCATGCCAAGACACTAGTTTGTCTCATGAGACCTACCTACGCATCGAGGAGCTATAGCGGTCTCCACCCATCACTTATTAAGTCCAATGCATTCCTCATATGAACAGGTTTAAACATATCATAAACCATAACATAATCATATCACATAAAACATGCATAAAGGAAACATAAAATTTCCACATTTCAATTGCAAGATATCAATACATCACATTGATATAATAAAAAAATTATCAAAACCATTTTCAATACCAAAATAAAAGAAAATTAAAACTTGGTATTTATTTTTCATTTAAAAAAAGTTATGGCTTGTAGAGGAAGCCGAAACTCAAATAATGGTCATGGCGGTGGAGAATTCGTTGTCGCGGCATACGTACGACAAGAAAAACATTCCTTTTTGTCATTTATTAAAACGCTTCGTATAAAAAGATTCCTTTGGAATAAACGTAAAAGTCAAAGGGGTTTATACACCGTATAAAAGAAATTTGTGTATAAAACAAAATATGGCTCAATGAATGGAGATTGAGACGAAGTCCCTTAAAAGATCATTTTTTAAATAAAACAGATCTATTATGTGTATTCACTATAAGTACACATAAAGAAAGTAAAAATACAAGATAGGACATAATAATATAATGACATAATTTGAAAGTATGAGATTAACCCAAAGAATGGAAATTGGGTTAAGAAGTTCCCTTACCTCATGTCCGACGTGACTCGAACGTTCTTTAACCTCCTGAATAATAAACTAGAGTTAATTTCTACTTGCTTAAGAAACTTTTTCAAGTTCATTATTGCTTTTATATCACTTATCACCATGTTATGAACATTATTTAATTATTTATGTTAATAACGGTCGTTTTGTCGATCTTTGGTACTTGAGTCAAAAATAAACTTCTTATAATTACAAGTTGTTCATGTGGTAAAAAATCCATTATATCCAGAATTATATCCATGATTTAGATATCATATATATCATATATATCCAGTATATACATTCATTCATAATATTACATAACATTTAGAGGTAAGAAATGAAATGCACCATTCATAGAGATGGTAAGCCGTACGTACGCATGAACGCTACTTTCATTTCTATTTCATATTTAATGGAATGAAATCATAATGGTATAAAGGTGTATTATAATTCCAGTTTATTATCATATATAATATCATTTACTCTATCCCTTATACATCCCACATATGGCATTAACGATTCAAATCACTTTGAGGGGGCAGTAGTCCGCACTTCCTAAAATGAAATTATTGCATTTACCCATAATGGAAATCATAAAGTATTCCATAAATGAGAAATAAAGAAGCATAAGGAAATCATAAACATAATATATATATCATATATCAAAATAGTTTCATCAAAATGGACACCATTAGAGGTGTTAAAATAATATTGAACAATCATCTTTTCGTGAGTCAGCATTTCGCCACCCACAGAAACAGTATATTCTTTAACCATTAGACGAAGGTGTGTGTAAGTATAAATAAAATACGTATCATAACAACATCTTAGTATATTAAGGATACTGGTGTTGTTACAAAAGAAAAGAATAAAAAGAGTTTAGTGGGTTGGAGAAGCAAAATAAAACAAACAACATTAGAGAAGACATTACCTTAAAATCGGGTAACTCTTTTTGATTTGAGCCAAAGGCTTCCTTGGGAAGACTTCTGCCCAAAGTGAGGCTTCTAAGAGTAAGATAGGGAAGTTTAGAGAGTATTGGGGTAGAGTTTGGCCAAGCCAAATGGCTTGATGGTGTGAATAAGGTGGTAGAGGTGGGGGCCTTTTATAAGAGGAGAGGAGTGGCACTCTTGGAAAGTAATGAAATATTACAATATTATGAAATGATTTACGGATTATAAAGGTCCCAAAATGATATATTTCGAGTATAAGGTGATAAGGGGTCGAAATATGCCCATACAATAGGTTTTAGACAAGTTTAAGCCTTAGATTTTACATTATCGTTTCATTTTATTTAAATCGTTAATTAATGAGGTAATCACTGCATCATCATGGTGTCATAAATAATTTAATTTATGTAATTCCAACGAATTATAAAAAAAATATCATGATATAGGAAATCATTTTAGATTTTCAATGAATATTTATAGTCTAAAATTTAACTTATATAACCCAATGTAATAATTTTTTTAGTAAAACAACACATGTTTGTGACAATTTTATTTTTACCTTAAATAAAAAGTTATTATTGTCATTTTCTTACCCAAGTGGCTCCATGGGGTCCCCAAGTTGACCCATGGATTGTCTTGATCGGACATGACTCATCCAATAAGGTTAGTATAAGTGTAAGGGTATTTTCATATTTTTATAATATCATTTTTACCTTAAATTTCACTATTTACCTTTAATCGTGATTAATTAAACTTAAAAGTTACTATTCACCAAAATATTATTTTAATCCCATTGAACAACATTTTACTTCCTAATGACAACCATGTATATCGGATTTTTGAAAATCAAATCACAGAAGTGGTAATGTTTCATTTAAACAAAAAATCAGTTTTTTAACTACCACTTAGTGGTTTCACTATTCATCAAAATTGAAGTTTTTCAGAACAATGCCAAAATTTCACCCTACGCTATAATTGATATTCCAAATTCAGAAATTATGTCTATTTTAAAAAATTCCAAACATATAAGTTGTATTAATTAATTTTATAATTAATTCCCGCTGTCACAACAAATAGCGTGTTTTTAAGAAACAATATATATCAAAAGATTGACAATTGTTTATGTCCAATTTCAAAGTGAAAATTAATTATAATGGCCACCATTTGATAAAATGGTAAAAATATATTCTAATTATACTTTAAAACCACTCAATATTATAATTTATCACAATAAATTATTTTGATTAAAAAAGTTGTTTAAATTTATATAATTTCAAAAGGTGGGTATTAGTATTCATAACGACTACTTTGATTGGTTGTGGTGTGTTGAATCTCGAACCTGCGTACAATGAAAGCTATTGCACTATTAAAAGAGAAGCGTATCGTGGAAGCTCAGGGTGTTACATAATATGTATACTAGGGTCACCTCAGTTGTTATCTAAATTATATTTAGTTATATTTATATGTTATGTTTTTAAGAATAATAGGGTATAACCTAAAAAACGTATAATGAACCAAAGTTATATAGGATGAAAATAAAATTCCATTGGTTGAAATTAAGGTATTATAATTTATGACATACTAGGATTGATTTTCATTATCCAATAATTTCTTACTATTATTATATTTATTGATACTCATAGTAACATTTTTTGGGGTTTTTAAATTTTTAAAACTAGGAATAACTTAGCAAACAATTATTCATATGGATAATGCAATGATATTTTAAATGAGAAACAAAACATGATGGGTCTTGGTTAAAAAATATCATTGATATTCTCACACAAATTTCCAAATATATCAACAATAAAACAAACCATACTTAACTCCAACACACACCGAGGAAGGGAAATCTCTCCATTGATTCCTCCATGAAAAAGTTCAGACCTTTTTTTTGTGGGTCTTCTAATCCACTAATTTCTATACAGTGTATCAACACAATTGAATTTCTTTACATTATCCAATTATTTGGGAATGAAAATTATTTTTTTAATTTTTTTTTATTTTGGAATTTATAGTTAAACAATGGTTTATACTCATTAAGAATATGTTTAATAAGGAATAAAAAACCCCATTGAATGAGATTGGTTCAAGAAAGAATTTTTTTAATAAATATTTCCCCCAAACTCTTTCCACTAAAATGGGAATATAATTTCTTAAGTTAAAATAAAATGAGGATAAATATATGGTATATTTGAATAAAACATAAAAATACTTTCAATGTATGTTTCTGGTTTTATCATTATCCTAGAGATAAATATCTATTATTTCTTTGGTTCCTTAAAACCAATTATCTAAAAATAATTAGCTATAAGGGACTTTAGTAGATATGGAGTGATTATGAGATGTGATCTCAAGGTGGAAATGGAAATTATAGAATCTATTTATTATCATTGTTTTGGGGAGATAAAGAGGAAGATGGTGGTCCGTAGAAACTCAAATTATATAACCCTTATAATAAATAAGGTTCATCTTCTGGTATTTGAATTTTTTTTGAAGTGGAATGAAGGAACTATCTCAAAGGAACAAGTAAATGCATCAAGTGTGGAAGATAAGTCCATAAAAAAATGAATAATAAAGTGAATTATAAAAACCAAAATCTTATACACATATTATTATTCATTTTTAACATAGAAAACCATTAAACACAACCCAAAAATCTAGAGGCCCATTGTCATTGGGTTGTCAGGTACATAAAACATAAATTTAAAAATAAAGTACAATTTTTTTTTAAAATATCCATAATTTTATCCTAAATCCCTTTGAAATTATATAACAACACAGGATAACCCAAATAAATACATAAATAAAATAGGGGATCTATAAATCCCAATAACCAAATAAACTTGATAATGACGTATAACTTTTGAGTCAAGAGGCATAACATGATATAATAAAATAGGAGAGTCACCTATAATCAAATTTAATCATGGAATAAATAAGAATATATCTTAATATATTGTCATAATAAAAATATGGAAACAACATAAAATATTAAATCATTATCATTAGTCAAGGTTCACTATAAATACAACATAACATAGTGTACTAGGCTTATTGCGAGTGCACCATACATGAAATCTCATGAGATTGAAACATTACCTAATGAATTGTGTGTGTGTGTGTGGGGCGGGGGGTGGTTGTATAATTTCTGGACCACCATTAAAATTATAATTTGTACATGAATATATGTGATACATAAGATAAATAAGTCATATATAAGGTATAATCATAACAAAATTGATGAAATGAAATGGGTAATATAAATTTGTCTCAAAGAAAAACCAACTGATATATCATAAAAATTCCCAATAAAAGATGGGATTAAATAAATTTGGACATTTATAGTTGATTAAATAAGCATATTAAATTAATATGAAGTTAAATTAAATAAAATGTCATTATAATGGATTAGGGAAGTAAGAACAAAAAAAAAACCTTTAAAATAATGTTTTAAAGAATGAGTAAATAACCATTAATAATGGTAAGTGCATATTGTATTAATAAGGACTATAAATAGATAAAATATATTTTACATAAAAGGATATTTTTTTTTGGAAAATAAAGAGATAATTTTATTTGAAAGAGTGGTACATGATTGGAATAAATAATAAAAACGCTCCCTTTAATATTGATTTCTTTAAATAAATTGTCAAAGTAGAACTTGAAAAACATGTATATACTTAGAAAATAATGAGAGATTGATAGGTATATATTTATGGAATATATATATAATATATATTAAGTAAATTTGAATAAGATATAGAGAAATATATGTAAAGATAGAGAATGAGTAACTCAAAACATAAAGAGCGTCGTTTAGGTGTTCCCTTACCTCAGGGCCCAACTCACTTCACGTGTTTGTGTGACCTCATAAATAATAAAATATAATTTATTTAGTATTTTATTATGAACATTTTTATGTATATTTAATTTTTATGGTCTATCTATTATCATATTTCATTCATTTACCATATTTTTTTCTCTCATAGACCACTTGGGATTGTTCAGTTAATTCCTCAAAAAATACTATGACATGTTTATCAAACTAAATGTTATTAGAAAAAGGTACCATAAAATAAATTATTTTATAATTACATATCATTTATCATTATAGTATCACAAAATTTACACATTATAATATATTTTACAAAATAAATTTTATTATTGAAGAGGAAACGATACTCTGGTTCTTGGAATTTAAAATTACACTGATTATTTATTATTAATATCTTTAATATGTTTACATATTTACAGAATCATAAAAATTTCACAATTAATTTTTTATTTATTAAATACATTTAAAAAAACTCATATAATTTGGGGAAAAAAATGAAATACATCATTTATGGAGGTGGTGGGATGACCATAATATGGGTGACATTTTCATTTTATAGTAAATGCAAGGAAGGTTGAAAATGGTTATTACATAAATATAAAAAATATTTTAGTTTATTAATGAAACTTATGTAATTATATTAGTATGTTTATAATATATTTTGAGGAGGTAAAATATGAAATGAACTTATGAGACCTCAGTTGATATAATGACCTCTTCCATTGGATGCCCACCTTTGACACACACTATAAGGGATTTACATAGTGGTCTTTTTTGAAGAAAAAATATTTAGGATATAACAAAGAGTGTTGGGGAGGTATTTTGGTATATTTTGAATAAGAAAAGAATCCTATGATGTTGAAAGAAGTTGGCAGGTGAAGGGTGGTATTTTTAAGGGGAGGAGAGGGGTGTTTTTGAATAAAACATTCATTAGTTTATTATATTTTCTTCATCCTACAAATAATAATAAATAATTTGATAATAAACATTAACTGATGCATTTGATATAAATATATTTATTTATTACATTATCACATGTTTTAATTAATCATATAATTAACTTATAATGTATGGTACCATATTTTATTTTATCTCACTTTAAAACAAAATTGAACAATTTTAGAAAAACAAATCCCTCAATTTTTTTGATTTAATGAACCAAAAATAATATCCTTATTAAAAAAATAAATTTCAAAATATGAAAAATTTATCTTTTAAAAAAACTATTTATTTATTGAAAAATACTAATTTTTATTACCAAATCAAATTTCTAAGAGTTAGAAAAAATTATTTTCGAGTGTAAAAAACTTATTTTAATTTATATATATATAATATAATTTTTTTATTTTAAAAAAATATATAAAAATAATATTTCATTTTAAATAATTATTTATATCATAAGAATGTATTTTTTTAAATAAAATACATATGTTTTCCAAAAAATAGAATTGTGGTTTTTTTAAATAAAATATATATTTTTACACATTTGAAACATTTATTTAGTTATCCTATGATATAAAAATAAAATATTTTATTTCATAAGTTACCCAATACATATTTTTACTATTCTAGCTGTCGGGATTCTATTTTAACTACTAGGTTATTATTCCCAATGGTCAAGTTACTATTTGAATCGTCATATTTTCAATGTTCATATAGGATTTCTACATCATATAAATACCACTAATTTTATTTATTCATCATTCAATTTAATTCCTATCAAGGATCTATACCCTTCATTTTCTATATTTCAATTAAATTACTAATTTTTTGATACATTTTCACTATTTTGTTTATAAGGGTGATTATTATAGGAGACAAACATGATTTAAATTTCCATGTTCTAGTTATCTTATTTTTTTTATTTCCTAATTGTACTACTATCAATTTTATTAGGTATATCTATCCTCTAAATAAAATTTTATAAATTAATAATAATGTGCTGCTATTTTTTATTGGGTGGTAATGAGTTTTATACTATAATAAATTAGAAAATATGACACACATGTTTATTGAAATGGGAAATTCCATATATAAAAGTCTAAGTTCTTACATTCACCCTTTAAGAAAAATCTCCCTTGAAATTTGATTTCACACAAAAAAGTTTAAAACAGAAAAGGTTACTTATATTTCATTGCTTCTTTTAGTTTATATGTTTATTCTTATAATTATTGGTTTCTACATAGTAATTTTACATGGTCGTTTGTCTTTTTTCATATAACTTTCTCTCTATAGATCAATATTTTAACCATCTAGTACTAGTATGAGAGATCATGCTCTATCACTGTAAAGTCCTGGACCCGGGTACCACGCAACGGGTGCCCCGAGCCCGGTTCGACACGTGACCTCAAGAGCATTTCCCCAAATGCCAGAGGCTGCCGACTAGCAGCGAGGGCCCATGTCAGATAGTGGGGAAACTATGCCCTCATTTGTCAAAGTGTAGCGCAGTGGAATACCAAAATAAACATACAACAACAGCGGAAGCAGTAAACATACACAACTGAAATAACTACAGTATTGGATATAACCAACAATATATAAGTGATGATGCTACATGTTTCGTGTTCTAAGAAAACAGCCAGAACATGTTATACATCAATACAGTACAGAAGAAAACAGAGTACAACAAAACAAGTAAAACAGCTAGCAGCGGCATCGCGAGCCTAGGCTCGGTCCCATGCCCTCCTACTCCTCAGCAACAATCAAGTACCTGTATAGGGACTCTTTCCCCTATCTACACCTACAGCAACATAATCTGTTTGGGACAAAAAGCGTGACCCAAACAGGGTGTGAGAAATATATCTCAGTAGGCACCCACCAATGGCCCGTGCCCAACTGCGTGTAAGCATGCAACAACAGTGTGCATTAGTAAAATGCAATAAAGTAAGCAGTACTCAAAAGTAACTAATTACCAGTTGTATTGCCATTTCATTATCCACTTAATCCATTTAAATATTAAAAACCACCACAGTGCATTTCTAGTTAAACAATCCACGTCCTCAGACAAACAAAACCTTACCCTCAGGTAAGCAGAATCCAACCCGTAGGTATAGCCCTCAGGCATAACAGAAATTTCCCTCAGGCGTAGGAAGTGTTGCCCTCAGGCACAGAAGTCAAGCCCTCATGCACGAAAGGTTGCCCTCAGGCGTAATACTACAGGCCTCGGGCTAAATAGTGCAGTGCCCTCAAGCTAATCACAACAACGCCCTCAGGATAAATACAACATCGACCTCAGGCTAAACAAGTAACCGGGCCATGCCCAATAGGTAAACAAGTAGTAACAAGCAATTCCTCTCAAGGAAATTCTACAATTACTACTTTGAAGGCATACCCTCGGGTATCCTGGCCAAATGGCTAAACAGAGAAACACACCACGAGGGTTGTTCCGGATCCAAGCAACGATCCCAACCAGAATTTTAACATCACAATTTAATCACCTATGCAATTTTAGGCATTAAACAAAGCAACAACCTCAACCACACGACACCCAAACATGGGTTCGTGGCATAAAAACGCACAAAACACACAGTAGTTGGAAAACTAAACACAAAGTTACCTACCTTATATGCCAACGAACGCTATACCCGAATGCCGACTCCAGAAATTCCCAAGAATGGCGTAGATCTGATGAAGAAAAAAACTCATTCAAATGTAAATAACTTACGTTAGGAGAACAATTGGTAAGAACTGTACCAGGAGATGAGAGGGCTTACCCGTGCGGTTCCAACGAAATCATCCGAAGCCGAATCGGATTCCAGACGAATTCCTGGTGAATCTCCAAAGATCCGGCCTCCTCATTTGGATCCAAAATGGTTCAAGGGTCTCCTCTGCCAAATGAGGAGGCTACTGCCTGTTTTAAGCCAAAAAAAACAAAGTACATGGCGTGTACTTCAAATTACACGGCGTGTACTCCCTTCATTTAACTGTTTAAATGGCGGCACCGCCACACTGTTCATATGTCGACATGAGTACACGGCATATACTCTCGAGTACACGGTGTGTACTATCGCCCAGCTGGCGTCGACACCACCACTTTACTGTTCAAGCCTTCCGACTGACTACACGGCGTGTAAGGTACCACTACACGGCATGTAGTCAGTTCCTACACCCTTCATCGTCGGCATGGCTACACGCCCTGTGTACTCATCCCAACACGGCCAAAAGTACACGACGTGTGGATAAAGTACATGGCATGTAGTTCCAAAATTTAGTATTTTTCCCATTTTCCATATTTTTCCACAAACACCTAAGGAAAAGGAAAAGAAGAATCCCATACCTCTAAAATAAGAAGTGGGTTCTTACAAACTTCCCCCCTTATAGCAATTCGTCCCCGAATTGCCCTTCCAAGGGTGGTGAACAATAAGATCAGAATAGCTCTGGCCACTAAGCACGTACGTCGGCCTCCCGCTCCCAGGTCTCGTCTTACACTCGGCCATGCTGCCATAGCACCCGTATGAGAGGAACAGACCGGCCTCAGAGAACCTTTGTACTCCTATCAACGATACAGATCAGATGCTCCTCAAAGGACGCATCATGCTGAAGCTCAACCTCCTCTGGCTCAAAGGTGTGAGACGGGTTTGAATGGCAGCAACCCAACTGAGACACCTGGAAGACTTCGTGCAAGTACCGCTGCGGTAACTGCAACCGATAGGAAACCAGCCCGACTCTCTCCAGAATCTCAAATGGTCCCACATACCTCGGTGAAAGCTTACCTTGTCTCCTGATCCGTTTGTGTCCCAGCCTCGGTGAAACACACAAGAAAAACTAATCCCCGACCACAAAATCTAAAGGTCGTCTACGGCGATCAGCATAAGACTTCTGACGAGACTGCGCGGTAGCCATCTGCTTCTGAATCAACTGGACCTACTCAGATGTCTCCTACATGAGCTGTGACCCCAGTAAAGCTGCCTCACCTACCTCTAACCATCACAAAGGTGATCAGCATGGCCTACCATATAAAGTTTCATATGGTTCCATCTCAATAGTTTCCTGAAAACTATTGTTATAGGAAAACTCGACTAAGGGTATTTGCTTCTCCCCCGAACCCCCAAAGTCTAGGACGTATGCACGCAGCATGTCCTCCAGTACCTGTATCATCCACTCTGACTGTCCATCTGTCTGAGGGTGGTATGCTATGCTCAAAAGCACCTGTGTACCCAGCGCCCTCTGAAAACTCTGCCAGAAATGAAATGTAATGTGGGTGTCTCTATCTGAAACGATATAATGAGGGACCCCATGCAGACGTACGATCTCTCGGATATAAAGCCTTCCGAGATCGTCTACACCAAAGGTCACCTTGATCGGAAAGAAGTGAGCTACCTTTGTGAGTCTATCCACAACAACCGACACGGCGTCATTGCCTCGAGGTGACCTCGAAAATCCCGTCACGAAATCCATCGTGACATCATGCTATTTCCTCTCTGGAATGGGCAACTGCTATTGGTCTTTGATGCTCTGCCTTCACCTGCTGACAGGTGGAACACCTCGTAACAAAACCAGCTATCTCTCTCTTCATACCCGGCCACCAGTACCGACGTCTCAAGTCACGGTACATCTTGGAAACCCCAGGATGAACTGCCCAAGATGAAGCATGAAACTCCCACATTAGCTCCTCGCATATATCCTATGGAACCCATACACGTCCATGGAAACACAAAACCTCATCATCGCCTATCGTCCAATGGGGAGGAGGGTCAAAACTTGCCATCGAATCCTATAGAACTAGGCCGTCTGAAACCGATAGCTGCCTCATCCTCACTCTGTACAAGAGGGTAGAAGTCCGAGCTAACGAGGAAAGATAAGTCTGCCCCTAACTGTCATGCACCTCTATATGCATCTCAGAGAACAAATCCATAAGCTGCCCCTCACCACTGGCCTCCTGGACTGCCTGTATCTGAGTCTTCCTGCTCAGTGCATCGGCTACTGCATTGCCTTTACTAGGTGTATAGGCAAGATCAAAATCGAAGGACTGTAGGTACTTGACTCACCTTCTCTACCTCAGATTCAGGTCACACCGAGTAAAGATATACATGAGGCTTTTGTGGTTGGTGAAAACCACAAAATGCTCTCCCAACAAGTAATGTCTCCAACAGCGCAACGCATGAACAACTGCAGCCAACTCGAGATCGTGAGTCGGGTAATTCCTCTCATGTGGCCTCAACTACTGAGACCCGTACGCCACAACTCGGTCACCCTACATCAAAACAGCTCCCATCCCAATCCCTGATGCATCATAGTAAACTGTATAGCTCTTTCCCTGCTCCGAGAGTATCAGGATCGGTGCTGATGTCAACCTTCTCTTCAGGTCCTGAAAAGCTGTCTCACAAGATTCTGACCAAACGAACTTCACACCCTTCTTAGTAAGACCTGTCAACGGTGCTGTTAAGCGAGAGAAGTCCTATATGAAGCGTTTTTAGTAACCATCCAGCCCTAGGAAACTCCATATCTCAAACACGTTCCTAGGCTGCTCCCAGGAAACTACTGTTCTCACCTTCTCTGGGTCTACTGCAACTCCATCCTCTGAGATAATATGACCCAGGAAGTGAATCTGGTCCATCCAAAAGTTGCACTTCGAGAGCTTAGCATATAGCTGATGCTCTCTCAGTGTACTCAATACGATCTCAAGATGGGTGGCATGGTCATGTCGAGTGTGAGGGTACACCAAGATGTCATCCACGAATACTACCACAAATGAATCAAGATACGGATGGAACAGACGATTCATCAGAGACATGAAAACTTCTGGCGTGTTCGTGAGTCCGAACTGCATAGCCGTATACTCATATAGACCATACCTACTCAGAAAAGCTATGAGTGGTGTATCAGATGGTCTAACGCGCAGCTGATGATATCTGGATCTCAAGTCAATCTTCAAGAAAACTCTTGCTCCACGAAGCTGATCAAACAGATCATCTATCCTCGGCAAGGGATATCGGTTCTTAACCGTCAACTGGTTCAGCTTCCAATAATCCACACAAAGTCTGAGGGTACCATCCTCCTTCTTCGCAAAAGGACGAGATAACCCCAAGGAGAAGTACTGGGTCGGATAAAAACCTTTTCCTGTAATTCCTCTAACTACCTCTTGAGCTCTTGAAACTCAGGCGTGGCCATCCTATAAGGAGGAATGGACACCGGTGCTGCTCCTGGAACTAGATCGATAGAGAAATCCACCTCATGCACCAGAGGTAGACCTAAAAATTAGTCCAGGAAGACATCCCTAAAATGATCGACAACTAGAGGGAAATCTGTCTGAAAAGTCCCCTGGTCATCCAGATATATGCTCGCAATCTGGGCTGTGACTCCACCTCTCCCATGATGCTCTGGTCCAGCTCAACTTTCCTGAACATCCCACTCGCCCTTGTATAGAAACTCCCCGCCCTCTGGTGATGTGAAACGCACCCTGCGACAACAGCAGTCTATAAAGGCTTGGAAGGGAACCAACCAGTCCATCCCGAGAATGACGTCATAGCTCGTCATCTCCAGGACATAGAGGTCCAAAAGGAAGTGACACCCACTAACCTCAAGGGGGAACCCCTTACACAAATGCACAACAACCATCCTAGTCCCCAACAGAGTGTCTAGCATCAAGATATTTGAATAAGTAGAAACATCGAGCCCAAGGCTCTCCACAATGGGTACAAATACAAAACTATGTGTAGCACCCGTATCAAAAAGGACTAGGGACAAGATAGAAGCTACTAGAATAGTACCTCTGACTGTAGAAGGTCCGAGATCCTACTCCTGTTGGGTCTGTTGCACTGCATATGCCTGCCCAGTGTTGCGGCCCTGCGACACAGCCTGGCTACCCTGAGCTGTCCCGCCCTGTTGCCTCTGCGATCCTGGTGTCTGGCTACCACAGCCACGACCACCATCTCTACCTGCACACCCCAATGTATTCCAGTTCCCTGACTGGTAAGAAGCCACTAGTCCTGATCCCGCAAGCGGAGTCTGTACAGAACCACTCTCACTAGCCACTGGTAGAAACACCCTACAAAAGCGCTGCAGATGACCCATCTTTCCGCAAGTTCGGCACTCCACTGGGTCTCGTGGACATTGCGGCCTCTTGTGCCCCTCTCTGACACACTGGTAGCACTTGACCAGTCCACCTGAAGAAGCTGCCTGGCTGGTACTACCGCCCTAAGAGAAGTCCATCTGTCTCTTCCTCTTTCCAGCATAAATAGTACTAGTAACTGGTGCTGAACCGCCTTGGACCATACCACTCGATTCCTGCAGGTTCCTCTCTGTAATCAACACCTGGTTCAAAAACGCGTGTACAGTAGGCAACCTAAAAACCTAAACCAGTTCTCAGATGTCATACCAAAGACCATCCTCAAAACCTATGGCTCTCAACGTCTCATCACCCACCAGCACGGGTGAAAAACGCTGAAGCTCTGTAAAACAAGCAGAGTAGTCCATCACTGACATAGCGCCCTACTCCAGATTCATGAACTCTCGAGCTCTATCGTCCCTCAGCGTCTCAGGAAAGAAGAAGTCATAGAAGACTACCTGAAAATTCTCCCACGCCATGTCCCTGTGATGCTCTGACTGGGTGGTAACATCCCACCACCTCTTGGCGGAATCACACAGCATGTAAGTCACGAGCTTGACCCTCCGCCCTGGAGGCGTCTCAAGATGCTCGAAAATAGTCTGCATCGATCCTATCAAAGACTCTGCAGCCTGTGGTCTAACATCCCTTGAAAACGTAGGCGGATGCTGCTGCTGAAAGATACGCGTCAGCTCGGCCATAGATGTGGTAGCCTGCGGTGCTCCCTGAAAGGTCTGCATGAACCGCAATAAGCCTTCACGGAACTGCGCCTCCGCGCCTGTGTCCGGTATAATAGCTGGTGCCGCATCTGGCTCTACTGGTGGATCAACTGGTAGCCCATGGCCCACCATCTCCGGAGTATAACCGTCGCTGCTCTCCTAGCGAACAACTCGTGGTCGTCTAGGCGGCATGACCCTACAAGGTCAAAAGCACACCTTAGATTCAAGATTATTAAGACTAAAATGAAGGAACCACAAAGGAATAAGAGGAAGAAGGCGTTTCAAAATTTGCAAAACAAGACTACATGGCGTGTACAAAGACTACACGGCGTGTACTTGACTTCCCTTCCCCTGCCTGGGTCATTCTACACGACTAAGCCACACAGCTTCCATTCAACAAAACTACACGGTGTGTATAATATCTACACGTCATGTACTGTGTTATTTTCCAACTGCCTGTGTCATCTGTGACACGAACGACTACTCGGGTTGACTCTACATGGTGTGTTACACCCATACACGGCGTGTACATCACCCCGTTTTCGAGCCACACAGCTAACTCCACACAGTCTGTCCTTGGAAAAGCCTACATGGCGTGTCCCAACGGTACATGACGTGCTCAGGGAGAGGTGACACCGGCCCGTGTTGTTAGTTACACAGCCGTGTCCCTAGGTCACACTACACGGCGTGTCTATAACTGGCACGACGTGTTCTGTCAAGGAGTTCACCGACCCGTGTTGTTAGTTACACGGCCGGACTCCGGGTCAACACTACACGACATGTACAAAACTACATGGCGTGTTTTACCCAATCCCTTCCCTACCCCGTGTCGCCTCCCACATGGTTTGTGACCTGGGAAGAGACTACACGGCGTGTACTCAGGGTACACGACGTGTACTCAAAAAGTTCATTTTTCTTGCCAAACAGAA